>ML677332.1:59477213-59559108 GCA_007922305.1 Dermatemys mawii
CTGCGCAGAGCCACCTGGCCGCGTCTCCTAGAGGCTACAGGGATTTGATGGCCACTTCCTCAGAGCAGTGGTAAGTGGCACCAGGATGCCACATGCTCCCTGCCCCCCAAATCCCTGGCCCAGCCCAGAGTCCCCATCCACACTCCAAATCCCGCATCCCCAGCCAGAGCCCTCAGCCCCCTGCACCCCAACCCTCTGCCACAGCCCCCTCCTGCATCCCAACCCCCTTATCCCTGGCCAGAGCCCTCACTCCCTACCACAGCCCCCTCTTTCATCCCAACCTCCTCTTCCCCAGCCCCACCCCAGAGTCTGCACCCCCATCCAGAGTCCTCACCTCCTCTCGCTCCCACACCCCAGCCTGGCAAAAGTGAGTGAGTGAGGAAGAGTGAGTGACGAGGTGGGGTGGAGTGAGCAGTGGGTGGGGCCTCAGAGAAGGGGCAGGGCAAGATTGTTTGGTTTTGTGTGATTAGAAAGTAGGCCAACCTATTTCTGCTTCTGGCCTGTCTCCCCATATCTGCACTCTCTGCCCCTTAGACCCAATTCACCCAGGCTTCCTCTCTCCGGGTCTCTTCCCTCCCTGCTCTAGTCTCAGCTGTCTTATTGTCGTCTTTGCCAAATTGCCATTGTGATGAGGCATCCACCCCACACAAGGCCTGAAGGGGTTAAAGTGGCCAGGTGGGCCAATTAACTGCACCTGGAGGAGTCAGGGAACAAGGACTAATTAGAGAGGAGGCTTGGTAGGGCAGGAACAGGAGGGCCCTATATAAAGCCCAGAAGCTAAGCGTGGAAGAAGGCTGTAGTTCTTCTCAGGGTAAGAAAAGGCAAGGTAGGAAGAAGCCCAGGGATATAGCAATAAGGTTTAGGACTGTATGGACCTTGATTTCTTGTTGTAGGCTCCCTGGGCTGGAACCAGGGTAGAGAGCAGGCCTGGGTCCCCCTACCAGTCACTGGAGAAGTGGCACTGTTAAGGGCAGTGAAAGAGAAGACTGCCTGGGACAGCAGGCCTGGAGGGACTAGGATGTATGTCGTTCCCCTGGAAGGGGAAACCCACAGTGACCAAGCCACAAAGCAAGAGCAGCTGAGTCCTGGAAGAGAGAGAGAGGCTGAGAGTGACAGTGTGACTGCAGGAAGGGTGTTAGCTTTGCAAAGCTAAGCCTCAGATGTGGCCAGAAGGAGGCGCTCTAGCAATGATCAGAGCATCCTGTGACAGCCATACAGCCCTGCAGCTCCCTGTCACACAATGCCGTAAGGGTAACAGTGCTTACCATCTTTAGGTAGAAATATAAGACCCAACTATGCCCATCTTAAAAAACCAACCACGCCTCATGCAGCTGCCACTAGGCGAGAGGGGAGGACACAAACTTTGGACTGTTTATATGTTGCAATGCTCAGCCACCATGGTGTGTGGTGCCAATAAATGCCTACACAGACAGGCTGGCTATCCAGGACTGATCCATCATCTCCTCCCTGAGTGGGGTGGCTGTGCAGGGAATTCTGGGTAAAGCCCATTCCTTCTAATTCACCTCAGAACATGGTCCCTTTGCTGCTGTTCAGTCAATGCCCAGTTGGCTGCAATTCAGCTTAGGTCATTTTGTCAGTCATACTTGGCTGGGTCTCAGATATGAGCAAATGAGACTAATGAAGAGAGTTTGGGCTGTGTAGAAAAGTGGGACCAGGCAGATCTGAGCTGTAGAAAACAAACCACACAGCCAATCAGATCACACAAGGGAGGCAGGTGCAGCCCCAGAACAGGCCCCAGGCTTGTGTAACCTCCAGAAAAGGCCAGAGGTGACCACAAAGGGAGAGGCTCATGTGGCCTGCCTGGATACACAGGTAGTATATTGCATTTATTTCTGTAGCAGCTGAGTATGTGGTGTGGCTGAATGATGGAGACTCATTAGCCATCCAGTGAAAAATATAAAGAATAGATGTAATCTAGGTAGTGAGGGGAAGTAAGTCAATCTACTTAACAATTCTGTGCTATGGAGTTCCTGTCTCTGACTTAAGGTATTTGCACAGACCGTGCAAGAGACTACAGATGGATTTCTATGGGAACCTTTTCAATACTAAAATATAATAGAATTCACTTAATTTCTCTTCTTAGCAACCAAAGACCAGTCTTTGCTACAAGACATACGCATACACAATAATTTCAAATTCTTTTTCACAAATAACACTCCAGAGATGCATAATTACAGTGCAGCAGTTACAGTGCACCCACATCACTAACTAGAGATTTGATGCTTTCCTTTACATGAAGATTATAACACAGGACTTAAACCCCAGTAAATAGATCTAATACCTTACAAAGTAAATACAGGGAGTGGGACTTCTGACAATGGAAGATCTGCTGTTTTCACGTAGGCTCATTCTGGGTATTATATTGACAAGCAGATAAAACATTTAGTTGTACCACATAACCAGTCATTTCAGCAGCCACACGATTAAGCATGTACACAACTTCAAAGAAGAAAGAAAGGAAACCTGACAATTAATGCAGCTGTTGTGCTCACATGTTGTCTCTGGTTCAGTGATGTAGTAGTACACCTCCTGAAGACATTTGGCCTCCAGTCTGTGGTTCCTCATTCAGGGTGTTTCCCAGGCTAAATCTCACTGACTTCAGTAAAATTACAGATAACTGCACTGACATCCAACCCCCCAGATTTCGGTCTGAGTTATCCTGGACAACTCTCTCTTTTTCCTGCAGGGCTGGGCTGGGCTGGACAGGTGCTCTACAAGTTAAGGCAGGGCTATGTCTTGTGTCTCAACAATATATATATTCACACACATACAACTGCCTACTTAATTATAAATTTGTGTCTTAGAATAACAAGAGGAACTTCCCTAGCCCTTGAACTATAACCCAGTGCTATGTAAAAAATACTTATTTCCCCCCTTAGGACTAAGGACTGTACTGTTATCTTAACATATAACTGCTGCAGACCAATAATATCCAATTAACCTGTACAATTACAGGAAACTGCATTGAGCTCCAACCAACCCACAGATCAGTCTGTGTTACCACTGGCAGCTCAATCTTCCCCTGCAGGGCTGAGCTGGGTCTGACTGGTACTCAAAAGAGAGTGACCAGATGTCCTGATTTTATAGGGACAGTCCCAGTTTTTGGGTCTTTTTCTTATATAGGCTCCTATTTCCCCCTAAACCTCCCATTCCCTATCCCGATTTTTCACACTTGCTGTCTGGTTACCCTAGCTCAAAAGGGCTGACAGAACTTAGTACTGATTAGCGAGGAGCTTCCAGCTTCTAACTAAGGGAGTATGTGTGCACATGCAGGAATGTCTGCTCTCAATGAAGTTTTCCACAGGAGCTTCACCACAGCTACTGAGTGTGGTTAACAACTTCTGACACGCCCTCTAGTGTACTGAAATAGCAACTACTACTTTGCAGTTACTCAAGGCTCTGCCACCTTGTCTGGGAATGTTTCCATATCAGCTCAGAGCGAGTAGAAACAGCAGCTGAAATTAGAATACTTAGTGTCTTTGGCTGAACACCCTGAAATAAGAAAAAGAAAGCGGGATTACATAGTGAACTAGACACTATAAGAAGGCAAATTTAAGAATATAACATAAGAACGGCCATACTGGGTTAGCCCAAAGGCCCAGTATTCTGTCTTCCAACAGTGGCCAGTGGCAGGTGCCCCAGAGGGAATGAACAGAACAAGTAATCACAAGTGATTCATCCCCTGTTGCCCAGTCCCAGCTTCTGGCAACCAGAGACTAGGGTCGCCATCGCTGCCCATCCTGGTTAATAGCCATTGATAGACTTATCATCCAGGAATTTATTGAGTTCTTTTTTGCACCTTATTATAGCCTTGGCCTTCACAACATCCTCTGGCAAAGAGTTCCACATGTTGATTATGCAGTGTGTGAAGAAATACTTCCTTTTTTTTGTTTTAAACCTGTTGACTATTAGTTTAATTGGGTGACCCATAGGTCTTGTGTTATGAGAAGGAGTAAATAACACTTCCTTATTTACTTTCTTCACACCTGTCATGATTTTATAGACCTCTATCATATCCCCCCTTAGTCGTCTCTTTTCCAAACTGAAAAGTCCCAGTCTTATTAATCTCTCCTCAAACAGAAGCTGTTCCATACCCCTAATCATTTTTGTTTCCCTTTTCTGAATCTTTTCCAATTCTAATATATCTTTTTTGAGACGGGGTGACCACATCTGCACGCAGTATTCAAGATATGGGCGTACCATGGATTTATATAGCGACAATAGCATATTTTCTGTCTTATTATCTATCCCCTTCTTAATGATTCCCAACATTCTGTTCACTTTTTGGACTGTCGCTGCACATTGGTAGAGAGGAGCTGGTGCTAGGGGGAACAGTGGCTCAGCCTGGCTTGACTCTGGCGAGGGGGCTGGTGGCTCGGCTCAGCCCAGACCGGCACTGGGGGAGATCAGCCGCATGGCCCAACTCTGTGGGGGAGAATCAGGGGTGGGGAGCTGGGGACTCAGCCTGGCACTCAGGGGGCTTGTGGCAGCAGCTCCGCCCGATGTGTTTAGGCCATGCAGGCTGGGGCTCCTCCAGTCATGGGGTCCCCTCAGAGTCAGGGCTTCTCCTTTTATAGGGTGGGAGCGGGGTTTGGGGGCTCTGGTGTGTGCGGGGAGGCCTTGGGCAGAAGACCAGCAGACTAGCCTCCTCAAAGTGGGGGTTCACCCACCACCCATGGATATGGTATACTTAGATTTTCAGAAAGACTTTGACAAGGTCCCACCAAAGGCTTTTAAGCAAAGTAAGATGTCATGGGATAAGAGAGAAGATCCTCTCATGGATTGGTAACCGGTTAAAAGACAGGAAACAAAGGGTGGGAATAAATGGTGAGTCTGCAGACTGGAGAGAGGTAAATGATAATGAGAAAAGACCTGGATCAATATCTATAGATAAGGTTAATGTGATTTAACCCACTTATGTTCCTGGGGAAAATCTGGTAATAGAAGACACTGTCATGGCACTCAGCATTGCACTAAACTAACCATGAGCTTGAAAACGACAAAGCCATACATGGATGCTGTGGACACATACAGACCAATGTCTGTACATACAGCCCATGCAGGCGCTCAGGTAATCCGCTCAGGGACCTGCTGCGGCTGGGGAGAGGAGCACCCCCTCCCTCTGGCCCCAACCTGAAAAAAGGCTAAAATAGCTTGTGAACACTTTTACAACAGACATCATTCAGTGACAGAACTGCTGGGTCTAGAACCTGGTGACTGTGTTCATGTCATATCGGATGGAGAAAAGGGATGGACAACTCCAGCTGCCAGATAAGAAAAGAATTCAGCACCCAGCTGCTATGTGATCAAGACTGATATTGGAGAGGGCAACTAATGGATAGCCAGATGACCTAGCTATTATGCATTTAGGTCATGTTATTAGAAAAGCAGTGTGATTCAGAGACATGTCTCAGACTGCTCTGTACTGAACTTCAAAGACAGTGTGATAAGGTGTATTTTGTAAATAGTAGGAAAGTAGAACTTATACCGTTCAGTATTATATGTCAGCCACTAGGTGGCGCTGTGTGTAAAAACACCATATTTAAAGCTAACCTTAGTCATGCAGAAGTGACAGAGTCCTGTGGCACATTAAAGACTAACTAAAGTATTACAGCATAAGCTTTCGTGGGCTAATACCCACTTCATCGGATGCAAGTGGGTATTAGCCCACGAAAGCTTATGCTCTAATACTTTAGTTAGTTTTTAAGGTGCCACAGGACTCTTTGTCACTTCTGCAATTCCAGACTAACTTGGCTACCTCTCTGATTCTTAGTCATGCAGAGTATGAAAGGATCTGATGAAGAACACATCTGGTGTGTATAAGCAAGCACTGTAGCCAGTCCACATCTGGTACACAGGAACATGGTAATAGCTTTATCATTCCTGTTCTTGGCCATCACCTGTTTTTCCTTTCCCTTCTCCTTCGTACATCTACTCAGAAAGGTGTTGCTCTTGGATTTTACATACATGGTTACCGCAAGGTCCTCCAACTCTGCCAAATAACTGGCTCCATTTTCCCCTGCCCTCACCTGCTGGCAGCGTTTCACTTGTGTAAATAGGTCAAATGCTTTCCACCCAAGAACTTCAGCCCTCACTTTGCTCAGGTGTAAATGATGACCCAAAACAAGAGGCAGGTGGAGAAGAGCCAGGCCCTAAGACAGACCCCTCCAAAAATGCAATATTTGAGTAATTGCATCGCTATCTGCTGGTGACCTGAACTACCGAATGATAGCCCCATGCAAATCACTTTGCTGGTAAGGAATGTGGGGGGTTGGGATTTCTTTTTCCAGTTCTTCATGGGGAAGAGGCTATTCCCCAGTCTCTGGTGCTAGGGCAGCTCAGGGCTTCTCGGTTTATGGAGATTATTTCTCACTGTCATTAGGAGGTGTTTCTGGGCTGACGAGCAGGGTTGGTAGAAGTTGTGGTGAGTGGGATTTTTTTGCTATTAGTTCTTTGCAGTACTCCTGTCTCTGGTTTGAGGTGTATGGAGAGAGCTTTGCCCTGGGGCCCTGTAAGGGCTGTGTTTTACAGCTGGCAAAGTGGAAGGTGTCTGCAGCTGATCCCATCTCTCAGTGATATGGTCAGGAACACTCTGATTTTCTTTGGTGCATTTTTCTCCCTTTGGCATTTTGTGCTTCTAATTTTGGGGCTATTTTGATCGTTTGTTTGCCTCCCAGCTCTAGAGTCTGTGTTCTCTTACCATGTCCGTACTAAATAATTTGGGCACTGCCAGCATGGTTGCAACTAGATAAAATGTCTGCAACACGCCACATATCTGCATACAGAGCTACTCGACTATCCGTCCAGACTCTAACACTGGCAGTAACCCAGCTGTGTCCATACTTGCTCTGACCATGTCGGTCACTGCCCCCACACTCTGCAGCAGTGAAGTGTTGGCACAGCAGCAGCAATGCTGTCCTCTCAGCTCAGTCCCACAGTGCTCCTACTAGGGTGACGAGCCCGCAAGTGAAGAATCGGGTCGAGGATGGGGGGTAATAGGAACCTATATGAGAAAAAGATCCCACAATCTGGTCTGTCCCTATGAAATGAGCGCACCTGGTCACCCTACCTCCTATCCACAAGAGTTAAGCACTGTCCACCCAGTGCCGTGTCAGTGCTGGCAGCCCAAAGTAGGGTTACCATATGTCCCTATATTCACGGACATGTCCGGATTTTTGATCTTAAAATAGCGTCTAGGGGGAATCTGCTGCAATCTGAAAATGTCCCGGGATTTCAAGCAGCAGCCAGAGCTGAGCCCCTCCCCCGCTGGGCTGCCTCCCCGTTGGGAGGGGGAGAAGGGAGGGGGCGAGGGGAATTTCTCAGCACACGCTGGCTGCAGCCGGCTGTGGAAGCCCCGGAGAAAGAAGCCTGGTAGGAGCTTGTAAACGGTGGCGGGCGGGGAGCAGTGGGAGAGCCAGGAGCGTGGTAGGAGCTTTTAAGCCTGGGGACGACGACACAAGCGGAGGTAGGTGGGGGAGGGGGCAGCAGAGAAGTCCTGATCCTGGGCTGCCTCGGCTGGGATGAAAGCTAGGGCTGCTGGCTTCCCTCAGCCTGGGTCAATAATTCAGCTGGTAACGCCACCAAGAGCACTTCAGAGGCTGAGCTCTTTGAATGGTTAATTCCTTAAATCATGGGCCTTCCCAGTCCCTGAATCCTGCTAGTTTCAAACAACACCAGCGTCCTTCCATATTTAGAGCAAAAGGAAGTGTGGAAAGGCAGGTCATTAGCAAGCTCTCTCAGTCACCAGGTTGCTGTTTCACATCAAGGCTTTACAGGCAAAGAAAGCAGCAGTGCTGCACCAGGGAGGGATTTTGCCCTTTCAGAAGGCTCAGATCACCCAAGTGGAGTGATGGCAGCAAGGGAATTCCCTCTGCCCCAAATCTAAACCCTTTGTGCCCTGGTGATAAAGCGTCTGGGATCCATTTGAGGCAGATAATTGCAGCCCTGCATGCGGGGTGTGTGTGTGTGTGTGTTCAGAACTGTGCTGTCCCACGATGCTTCCAGGAGGGATTGGAGAGAGTGTGGGCATAATGCGGATGAGGGGCAGACCCAACCCGCGACACAAAGGTCAGATTGCCTAGGTCAGGGATGTAGCTAGTAACACTCCAGTCTCCCATCAGAGCTGGCTTTGATCTCAGAAAGTCTAAGTGACTAGTCAAGGTCATACAGGGAGTCTGTGTCAGAGCAGGGAATTGAACCTCATCGCCCTAGTCCCAGGCTAACACCCTAGCCACTGGACTAGATCATCCTTCCAGATAACTCCCATCCTGTCCTACCCTACCCCCTAACACTTGAAACCTCTCAACCTTTAAGACCTTTCAGCTGTAAAGCTGCATTGAATTTTATTGGGAAACTTCTGAATTTGTGGGCCAGTATTGCCAGGTGCCCAGCTTCTCCTCCGAGGTGGTGAATGCCCTCGAGTGCCATTGAATGTCATCAGACTGAGGGCACTCAGCGCCTTCCCGATGAGATCCTTGCAGCAGGGTCAAGGCTGCAGGATGAGCTGGCTGCCCAAATTAGGAAACATTTTGATTACCAAGCAGCTACGTGATCAGAATTTCTTGCCCAGGGAGTGGGGGTGGGAGTGGGGGTTGGATGAGTTGGGAGATCGGGGGGGGGGGGGGGGGGTGGGGGGGGATGGGGTTGGGGGTGCGGAGGGGGGCAGTTAGGGGGCAGGAAGTGGGAGGGACTGGGTGGGGGCAGGGCAGGGCTTTCCTTGTCCTCTTTTTTGATTGTTGAAATATGGTGACCCTAGCCCAGAGAGTACAGGCACAGAGATTCACCTGGAAAACACAAAGGACAAACCACAAAGATTAGCCACTGACAGACAGAATCAGCGCCTCCACCCATGCACTTTACTGGGGAACCCTGTGACTGCCAGGAGAGCAGAACTGTGGAGCAGAGAGGATCATTCTGCTAAAAAAGCAGCTGTCATGGGTGAAGCCAGGGCTAGCATTAGAGTTCCAGGCGCTCTTGTGCCAGGCCTCAGTCCCTCTGCCCTCCCCATTCTCTCTCCTTCATCTCAGATGGGAGCATTGACAATTGATGGCCCCTAACTATCGTCACTCTTCCATGTGATCCCAAGGCAAAAGCACAGAGGAAGCACTGACGTGGGCTGTTAGCCCCACGATGTCTCACAGGCCCCCCTGACCTTCTTGCCACAATTATTTGGATGGAAACAGGGTGGTTAGAGCGTGGGAGAGATTTTCATTTCAATGGTGGCAGCAGCACAATGGAAATTGTGAGCACGGGGGCCAGCTGCCCACCCACTTCCATCTCCGAATGCGGGTCCCAAGCAAGGACTGCTGCCTTGCCTCTAATCAGACAGCCCTTATCCGCATACGGACCATGTTCACCTCCCTCTGAGCATGGCAAAGCCAGCTTCCCTCCTCCATGCCATTCTACTACAGGGGCATCATTTCAGAAAAATTCCAGGGGAAGAGTTGTGTCAGTGTCTCTAATTACTCCTCCCCACTGAAGCTGCGGTGGCCCAAGGAGGGTTCATCGGCCAATCCCATCCCAGAGGGAGGTGGTGAACTGGTCCTGTCCTGGGGAGTGTGGTGGGTGGGGAGCGTGGGCTGGTGGGTAGATATTTCACCTGTCGCCAGAGCAAGAGCAGGGCAGGGATCTGGGCCCAGCTTGCTCCTCAGCTGTGGCCCAGACTGCTACAGATGCTGCTGCCTATCCTATTGGTGGGGGTGAGGGGGGGTGGCACCAGTGGCTGCTCAAAACAATCTGCTGCCCCCTTCCTCATCAATGTATGGTGTCAGATTTGGCCCAGCTGCCCCTTCATAATGGAGGGGCCAAGTCTGAGTGAGTACCATTGTGGCCTGGTGCATGGGGTCATAACGCCGTTCAAATTTGGCTCCCTCCTCCCCAGTCATAACAGAGAGCGCAGCTGGGTCAAATATGCCACCCTAGGTAGCTGCTTAAAACTCATAGGGGGCAAACCAAGGTCTGGGGAACAACTTCCCCCTTGACCCATAGCAAATGACACCTTTGATCAACTAGTTGTTGAACCATCCTAGGTCGAGCCGGCAGGGAGAAAAACACCTTTCTTCCCAACTCTTGGTAATATCTCCTGCAGCCCTAGCCTTTCCCAGCAGGGGGAGCTGTAAGGATACTGTGGAAAGCTCTGCTTCTGGAGGTGTTCCCAGAGCAGGTGATGTGCAGGAGCAGTGTCTCTTGTTCCTTGTCCGGAGCCCAGAGAATTGTGGTGGGACCAGAGACTGTGCTGGGCTACAGTGATTTCCCCATTATAAAACAAGCTGATTGCCGTCTCTGTTTTCGATGTGAGCAAAATGTGCCAAGTTCAGCCAGGTCTAGGTCTCCTTGTCCACCTCTCCAACCAGACCTGCCCTGTCACTTCTGTACTGGCTCCCTAGTGGCCTTCAACCACCTCCTCCTGTTCTCCCCATGGAGACACTCTCATCTCCTCCTCCCATGGCAGCCCTGTGAGTAAAGACCAGTGCAGCTCTGGCCTGGGACCCAGGGACAGGGGAGGACAAACTGCCTTCTAAAAACCAGTGGCTACTTAGCTCCCAGTGCCCTGCCTTCCTTCCAAATGCCAGGGCCCCCACCAGCAACTGAGCTTGAGTTAATGATGATCTCTTGCATCTTCCTTGACTCCCTACAGCTGCTTTCTCATCTCCCTACTGTCAGACTCCTACCCCTCTCCCTCAGTAAGCAATTAACTCCCATGGCCTCCCTGTGAGTTATCATTCTTGCTCAAGCTTGGTCATCACACATCCTTCCGCTTGGCCAGTTGCTCTCTGGAGGGCCTGTTGTATGCGGCACCGTCTCCTGGTCCTTCCTGGTGCAGGTTAGGTGGAAGTCGCTGGTATTGTAGAAAATAGCATTAATTAATTTTTGAGAGGTAACTTGCCCTTTGCCTCCCTGTTTCACTTTGTGTCAGGGCCCCAAGGCCAATGGGTGTGAATTTATCGTGCTGCTTTCTACTTATCTCACTGGAAAAAAAATAACCCCAAAAATCCCCCGTCTGATATTTACCAAGAGACTCAGAAACTGCTCTGCGAAAAGCTGGTGCCAGTGCTGCCACCTTTGTGGTCTGGGCCCAGGCAGAAATGTGAGCAAGGCACAGTCCAGATGGAGAGGGGGCCCTGATAAGAAGAAAGGGGCTAAGGGGTGGGGAGAGAAACATCAGTAACTGCATCACCATAATGATCAGCACAGCAGGATATAATAGTAACACAACTAGACGCAACCCCCCAGGCATAAGAGCTGGTCTCTGGCGTAAGGGGGCATAGTTGGGTTTCATCTTTGATTAATTCTTTTCTGGTTTTAGAAAGAGGCAGCTGCTAACTCTGATTTTTTTCTTGTGTTGTGTTTGTTTTAATTTACAGCAAAGGCCTTTAGAGCCTACACTAGGCTCTATTTCTCTGAGCCTCTCCTCCCCTGACACCTCAATGGCTTCCTCCCTGCTCCCAGATGCTTCTCTTCTCCCAGCAGAAGTAGTAGCCACAGCTCAGCTGGTCACAGCATAGAGAGAGAGGCTGTGGGCAGGGAGTGGGCACGCGGGCTCTACATTTGAAGTGGGCTGGTCTTGTAATTAAAGCGCTAGCCTCAGCAACAGAAGAACTGAGTTCAGTTGCTAGCTCTGCTGCAGATTTACTGTGTGACCCTGGGGAAGTGATTTAATTTCTCTGAGCCTCACGTTCCCTCCTGTAAACTCAGAATGGTCTTCCTTGGTCTATCTTTGCCCATTTAGACTGTAACCCTAGTGCAATGGGGGTCATGGCAAGGGATCAGGCTGCCTTGGGAGTGGCGGAGGGGGTGGGGGAAGGGAAGCAGCCTTTGTGGGAGGCAGAAGGAGGAATAGTCGCCACAGAGGCTGGTGGCCTCCAGGTTAGTTGGAAAACTGCCACTAGCAAAAATGTTCAGCTGCTGTAAACTCTGCCAATGTTGGCGCTTTTCTAGCCTTGACTCCTGTGATTGGGAGCAATAGGGCTCTGGAGTCAGTGCTGTGAGATGAAGGGAGACATAGAGCGGGATCAGTCCCAGCTAGGAAAGCTGTTGACCAAAGCGGTTGCATGGGTGTGACAGAGCAGAGCTTGATCTTGTGTTACAGAGGTTTTTCTGCAGAGTTTCACATCTCAGATGAAGCTTCTAGGGCAGGATCCTTTGCCAGTAACCTCCACTTTACTTTGATGATATCTGATTTCTGCAGAATGAACTTGCTGAGCTGTGTTATTTGTGGTGCTGTCAGGGGAAGTCCTGAGTCCTGACGCTGCAGTCCCTGCTTGTACTTGCTCCAGAGATTTGAGTCCAGCAAAGTCAGAGCAGACTCACTCTCAGATTTGTTGGAAATTGGCTTATTCTGAAAGGTCTGGACGTGGTGAAAGGAAATTTGGCAATAAGGCTTTTCTGGCAAATGTAGAGATTCCCAGTCCAATGGAACATGTATCCAGGATACATCTGGGTTTGGTTTTGAAGGTTGTTGCCAGTTAATGGATTTCTGGATTTGGGCCCCAGGGTTCTCACCATTGATCAGCAGCTGCAGGAGAACCTGTGGGTTCACCATGCAGTCAGTGCTCTTGTTGTGAAAACACTTGCTGAGAACAAGGAATCGTCTTTCTGCTGTGGAGCCCGTCTTTGGAAACAAAGTGACATGTTAGAGCAGGGATCGGCAACCTTTGGCATGTGGCCCACCAGGGTAAGCCCCCTGGGCTAGATGTTTACCTGCCATGTCCACAGGCCGATTGCAGCTCCCACTGGCTGTGGTTCGCTATTCCAGGCCAATGAGGGCTGCAGGAAGTGGTGTGGGCTGAGGGATGTGCTGGTCCCGTAGCCCCCCATTGGACAAGACAGATAAACAAACCGGTCTGGCCTGCAAGGGGCTTTACCCTGGTGGGCCACAGGCCAAAGGTTGCCGATCCCTGTGTTAGAGATTAATTCCTTAATTCTCATTTGCAGATGACACAAAATGATTTAGGTTAGTCGAGAGTGGAGGAGACGGTGAAGAACTTCAGAGGGACCTAGCAAAGCTGGGTGAATAGGCAGCATGGCAGATGGGATTCAATACTGGCAAATGCAAAATAATGCACGTTGGAGGGAGCATTTAATCTGTTGACTCCAATTGTTGAATTCTTCATACCTGCTGTAACCACTTAGGAAAATGACCCAGGTACCACTATGGACAGCTCAATGAAAACCATTCCTCAATGTGCAGTCAAGAAAAGCAAAGAAAATAGTAGGATGCATAAGGAATGAGAGGGAAAATGATACGGAAAATATTGTAATGCCATTGCATAAATCAATGGGATGCCCCTCCCCTGCAGAGTTTTGTATTGAGCTCTGGTCACTCTACCTCAAAAGGCTATTGCAGAAATAGGAGGGATTCAGTGATGGGTGAGGACCATGATTACAGATATGGAATATGTCTCTAAAAAGAGACTAAAAAGATTGGGACTCCTTAGCGTAGAGATGAGACTGATAAAATGGGACATAATAGATGTGCAAAACAATGCATGGCCTAGAGGAGAGAGGAGACTAGGTACTTCTGTTCACCCCCTCTTCTAATACAAGAACAAAGGGTTGTTTAATTAAACTGAAAGGCAGTTCATTTAAAGTGATACAAGGAAGTACTTTTCACCTGTGGGACAAGTAGCTTTGGAATGCACTCCCACAAGATATCTTGTAGGTCAAGGACATAGCAGGGTTTGTACAAAATAAAATAAAACAGAGGTTTATATGGATAACGGGAACATCCAGAATTGCAATCATAAAAATGAAAAAAATATAGATGGCTTAAAAATGCTCCTGCTTCAGGATATAAAGCATCCATTAAGTGATGGAGGTTCGGAAGGATTATTCCCTATGGACATGTTAGTCCAGAGCTGCACACAGCACCTTTTCCTTTTGTTTGAATTCACAGCAGTTTCTTGCTATACCAACAGCATGGAAGCTACATCTCTGATCCATGTACTGCCCACAAAACTCTAACTATGAATGACATTGTGCTTGCAATGGAAATGGAAATAGCTCCTGTTTAGTTGTCAGCACTAATGACAGGGCTGTCCAATATTTCCATTTTAATTGGTGAATGGTGGGTCAGAAATTACTAAACAATTAAGTGTTCAGACTGGTAGGGAAAAGATGTTTGTAACCTTTTTCCTGCTATTTTCTTGTAGCTGTCAACCCTCATGCTATCCTTCCATCCTGTTAGATCATCATGATATAATCCCAGCCAAGCCTCGGTGCTCATCTACTGATGGTGGTGGATTTCTTGTGCCTCACAACACATCTGTGGGGTGCACCAATCAGGACAGTCCCATGGCAGGCACTGCTGCTGCTCCTGGCACAGCAGATTGTTACTATAGGACAGCTGATGCAGTTGAAATGTCCTCTTTTGAAGTTATGCCCTGGAAAGGGATTCTTATGAAGGCTGCCACCATTTCAGACCTGTTTGTGACACTGATATGTATTGTTTTGTGTGTGGAGCAGGGTTACACACATACCAACATTTGCAAGCATAAACCCAATAGATTCTGTTTTACACACATTTGCATAAGCGGGCAGGCATATGGCCTGTTTGTCCTGTGTGTGCCACTCGATGCATTCATTCTATACATCGCAACAGGCATTCCTTCTGCACCCACTTTCACACCACCCTGTCTTCCCACCCCCACATTCTTTATGCACATACTCCCCAGATACAACATACTCCACCACCTACCCCCCTTCATTCCACACTCCCCAAGCGGTCATTCAGTAAACACACACTGAACGCATTCCCATGCTACACACCCACTCAGGAATTGGGGCGGGGGCATAAATGCTGGACCTAGGGGGGCTGCTGTACCCCCTTGAAGTGGATTCCATTATATGCAGGGTTTACAGTTTGATTCAATGATTCTCGGCACCCCTGCTATACACATTGTTTCAGCACCCCTGGGCAGAGCACTGCTTTGATGGCCCCTTGCATGACTGCCTCCTTGTACCAGTCTTCAACGGCTGAGCCAGGAGGGGAGGGAGCCCAATGCAGGCAGGTATAGCACTGTTATTCATATGGCTCAAGACACTCCTCTGGCGGTAGAGTGTCTTGGAGCCCAGCTGGACATCCACAAGCATGTACTCCGCATAAAGGATGCTGAGCCCATTCCCAGCCACTAATGGTATCCAGTCCTTGGGGGATGGTGACAGGTACATGGGATGGGCACAGATCACATGGATAGCTGCAGCGCTGACAGGGTGCAGCTCTTGCTCCGGGGCTCTGAGTTCAAAGGGCTGAGCACTTCACCATGGTTCAGACCTCTGCTTCACCTGAGAGGCAGAGGTCTGTCCGTTAGCCTGTGTAGCAGCTCTGATTGGCTCTCCTCCCCTAAGGGGCAGGTGAATGGGAAATGACAGCCAAGCAGAGGGTTGATCTGTAGAAGGATCTGAAAATATGGAGTCTACAGGGAGCACACAGCATTGACAGTTCTGGGCATAGCTTAGGTAACAGAGTGGGGTGGAAAAGCTTTGCCTGGTCTGTATCCTGCCATTGCTAGTACGGGTGGAGCTGCTAGACCCAGAGTGGGAGACCTGATGAATATTCTCAGTGCAAATGCAGCCTTTGAGGTCTCAGGCTTTTCTCTTTGCTACAGCATGAAGCTCATCTCAGCTTAAGACCGAGGCCCAAGTAAAAATGAATGAGGACAAATATTAGACAACATTTGTCTAATAGAGGCTGTGCATTATAGGAAGTGCTGGCAGCACTGCCTACTCTGAAGGTTGCTCAACAGTTCCCATTATACTATCCTGTTTTCAGTTGCTTATAACTTTGCCAAACTTTAACTTCTTGGAATTGTAAGCCAGAACGGCCCAGCCATTTCTGAGAATGAGGCGTGGGGAAAATACCTTGTTCTCTCCATGTTAAAATATTCTGTCAGCCTTTTCTTTGAGAAGCTCTGTTGCCCCCGGGCTTTGGAGCAGCAACTTGAAATTTGGCAGGGGGGTGGCCTTTGTGTCAAGGATGTTCCTTTTGTCATTCTGGTGAATATCTGCCCAAATCTGGCCAATTTACAACCCTTGGAAAAATTGTACTTTGCACATGCTTAGTAAAGACTTCTCAAAGTCTAGCCCCTAAATTTCCTGACGATCACATGTGCGCTTGGTATGCGCTAGACTTAGAGTGATCAGATGTCTCAATTTTATAGGGACAGTCCTGATTTTTGGGTATTTTTCTTATATATTTCCCCCCCCCCCATACCAATTTTTCACACTTGCTGTCTGGTCACTCTATCTAGACTGGGCGTAGCAGGACTTTTCCTACAATTGCAGCTCTGGGTTGCTGCATGTAGTGCCAGTCTAGGCATGTGAACTGAGGGAGCTTGTGCTCTCACCAGCTGGGCCCAGGCAGCAAGGAGGAGGAAACTGCTTGATTAATGCAGAAGGACAATAGCCAGATCTGCAGCAGGGAGTGGGGGAGGTTGATTGGGACAAGGAGCCTGAGAGGTTGGGAATGGGGCCTGGTAGGGGGGAAGAGAGAAACTGGGACTGGAAGTTGGGGTGGGAAGAGGAACTGGGAGTTACGAGGGAACTGGAGAGGCAGCCAGTAAGTGGGGAGGGAAACTGAGGTCAGATGAGGAGGACTGGGCAGGGAGGTGAGCAGGAACAGAGGCTGGCTGGGCAAGGAGACAGGGGACAAGGAATGGGGAATGGCTGGGCAAAGAGACTAGAGCATGGGAGTGGGGAGACACTGGGACTCAGTTTAGCTCCATGTCCCAAACTCACCACCTACCTTTGTACTAATTGGCAAACACAACAGAGAGCTCAAAAGTCATGTGACTGTGGAGACTGAGCTACCCTTGGTACCCCTATAGATAGTTGTCCCTACTGCAGGCAGGGTTAAGGCCTGCTGGCAGGAGAGTGTGTGACAGGAGGAGTGCTAAGAAAACAGTCCCTTATTTTTGAAATGCAATGTTGGCAACCTACTGTGATAGAGAAGACTTCATCCACCACATCTTTTAATCTAACAAGGAGTCCTTGTGGCACCTTAAAGACTAACGAATTTATTTGGGCATAAGCTTTTTGTCGGATATAATCCACTTCATCAGATGCATGGAGTGGAAAATACAGTAAGCAGTATAAATATACAGCACATGAAAAGATGGGAGTTGCCTTACCAAGTAGGGGAGAGGAGTGTCAGTGCTAATGAGGCCAATTCTATTAGTGTGTCTGTGACTCATTCCCAACAGTTGACAAGAAGGGGTGAATAGCAAGGGAGGGAAAATTACTTTTTGTAGTGCTAATTAGACCAATTCAATCAAAGTGGATGTGGCCCATTCCCAGCAGTTGACAAGAAGGTGTGAGTATCAGCAGAGGAATCACCAAAAACCAATCACGCCCAGTTTTTGTTAAATTGATGTAGCACATTATTTGCAAATATGTAAACTTGATTCTGAAATAATTTCCAAAAAGTATCACACGTGAAGCTGAAAAATGTTGGCAGCTACAGAATGGTGACCCCAGTAACTGCTTTGGCTCTGTGATTTGTTGTTAAATAGTATTTCTTGTGAAATGTTTGTTGTACAGAAAACCAGGGGTGTGTGGGGGTGGGAGGGAGATGTATAGAAGTGTGTATTGTTCCTTTAAATCTGCAGCAGGCTGAAGAGGGTTGGATCAGGTTCTAGGCAGAGGCTTTAGTGTTCACCTGTCCCAATAAAGTTTCTTGTCCAATTAGGAAATAGTGAATCTTTCTGGGTTTTATGCAGCATTGGCACATGGTAGAGGAGACTGCAGTGGCGGTGCTGCAGTCCTGCAGCTTCCTGGACTGTCCCTTGTGGCCACTGGAGAAGACATTTCAGGGGGTTCCCTCTCTGGCTCACTGCTCTGAAGTGGGCATTGTTACTCAGAACTGAGAAGGAACCAGAACAGTGCTGCCTGCCTCCCACCCCTTGAACACCAATCTCCAGTGAGAAGCATCTTCACTCCTCAGAGCTGAGCAGGTACAATAGTGGTAGAAACCTGACCTTTGGTTTAGTCCCTTCAACACCGCAGATAACTGCCTCACTGCTACTGTGATTAAGCTCAAGAAACTCAAAAGGTCCCAGGGGAGAGTTTGTGGCCCCAGCTGGGTCCCTGAACTGCTCTCAGCCAAGTACAAGCAGCTGTTAATGGAGCCACTGCCAGATGGTTTCTTCTGCTCTTCCTCTCCTGGGTGTGAAGAAAGTGACTGAGCTGCTGAGAACCAAACAACCTTGCAACTGTCTCAGGTAGCCACTAAACCATCCAGTCGCAGATCTCAGTGCCAAAGGCTGTGCTGTCCTCATAGCCAGGAGACTAGAGTCAGCATCTCTCTTATCCTGTGTTCAGTCACAGCTGACATAGTTTTGCTAGCATCCATTGTCCATTTACTTGCTAGCCCTTAAGCAGACATGAGTGGTCAACTGGCCATAGAAAGAACTGGGACTATCCCCTAGTCCTGCAAGGCAGGCTTCTGCTAAGGGCAGGCAGGCTACTCAAGGTAGGAAACTTCCTCACTGCCTGTATCCATCACAACCACTTCACAGCAGAGATGCTACCTGCACTGAGGTTTCACACAGTACAGGATGTGCTGCCTCCTAACCACCCATAGCCTGGGCAATGCATGTTTCCAGGCCCACCCACAATTCATCTGGATCAACCCACGATTTAATATCTGTTTCTCCAAAGTGTTTGTGATTCTCTCCCAATTTGGTATCACTGCCCAGCAGAGTCTAATCTCCATCCCCCAGTCTATTAATGAAAATATTGACCAGGTCTAGACAGAGAGTAGCTAACTTCTGGCTGGATCATGCTCGATAACGTCGCCCATGGAACAATGGATAATTATTCTCTGAAGTCAGTGTTTAACTAGCTTTGTATTGCTCATTCCAGGGACTCCCCGGCCCTCTAGTTACCCTCAGAGAACATCAGATAAAAGTGTCCGATGCTTTCCTGAGGTTAGACTGCACCATTTCCTGTTTCCACTGGGCTTATTAGCCTGTTGAAGAAAAACATTCAGCACATTTGCCCCAAGGGTGGTCAACCTGTGGCTCCGGAGCCACATGCAGCTCTTCAGAAGTTAATATGCGGCTCCTGGTATAGGCACCAACTCTGGGGCTAGAGCTACAGGTGCCAACTTTCCTAGTGTGCCGTCGAGTGCTCTGCTCAACCCCTGTCTCTGCCACGCCCTGACCCTTCCCACCCCCTCCACTGAGCCTGCTATGACCTTACCCCTCCAAGCCTCCTGCACGCCACGAACCAGCTGATTGGGAGGTGTGGGGAGGGAGGGGGAGGTGCTGATCAACAGGGCTGCCGGTGGGCGGAAAGAGCTGGGAGCAGGGGTGAGGGGAGCTGATGTGGGGGGCTGCTGACGTATTACTGTGGTTCTTTGGCAATGTACATTGGTAAATGCTGGCTCCTTCTCAGGCTCAGGTTGGCCACCCCTGCCCTATAGCATGAATAAAGATGTTTTTACTCTAAGGAAGGAGCGCTCAATGCTGCTGTGATCTGAAGGGCTTGTAGACCCTGGGTCTGTTTCTGTGCAGCTTCAGGATGGGAAAGATTTAGAGAAGAGCAAAGAGCTTGATTTGTTAGTTACCAGCTGTAGTCAAGTAGAATCTTATAATGTAGTCTTTGTATTAGAGTAACACCCTGGGCTCACCACAGGATCGGGGTGCAATGTGCTGGACACTGTGCAAACACAGGGCAACTTGTGCCCCAAAGAGTGTGCCATCTAAACAGACCAATGACATATGGGACGAGAGAGACAACTGAACTCTGATACCATTTGTACATACATTGGCAATAGTAATATTATTATAAATATAGAAAGTGACATCTCTCCCCTGCTGGCCCTTGAGCCCTCATCAATGGGCTGAGCTCCCGCTCTCGTGGCGTCGCAGCAGAGGAGGGATTCAACAGAGGGGAGGGGAGAGAAGGGGAGTTGCTTTGAGGATCAGATCAGGGAGAGTGGATGGTGATGAACTTTTTAGAGCTGAAGGGAGCCGGAGGATTAGTTACCTCTGGCTCACTTCAGAATTTGTGGGGGTTAAACTAGATGATCCTTGTGGTCCCTCCTAACCCTATGGGTCTAAGAAGACATGGCGGGAAGGGGGATAAAGTTGGCGAGAGAGAGCAGGGAAAGGAATCAGTTCAGTACGTTTCTGAGCACACCACTGTGGAGCCTCGGGGTTGTGTGCAGAAGGCAGAGAAGAACCGCCACTTTCATTCTCAACTCCTCAGTGCAGGTGGACAGCTCCGAAAATCCTTGGGGCCAAGTGCTCTGTCAGCTAGGCTAGTGTATGTTCACCAAGAAGGTACGGAGATGGCTCTGGACTCACATCGTGGTGTAACCGACAGCAGAATCTGCCTGTCAGCTATGCAAAGGACAGAGCTCACTCAGGCTTTTCATGCTTTGTCTCAGTTTTACTCTTGCTCATTGAATCTTTCAGGCCAGTTTATCTACTTCCCCCTTCTCCCCCTTCTGTTCCTTGGTGGTTGGTTTGACTGTGAGATACACTTACCAGCTGTGGAAGTGGGGGCCCCTTTGGCACATTAGGATCCAGGGCTCCACTCTGGAGAAAACAGTGGCCCATGGAGACAGAAGCATCACAGGGAGGGAGAGCAGCAGGCACTGGCAAAGAGAGGTACTTCCGTTGTTTGGACACTAGCCTGGGACTTAGAAGACGTGGGTTCTGTTCTCTGCATTGTCACAGGTTGGCTCTGTGATGCTGGGTAAATCACACAGGCCTATCTCTTCAAAAGTTATTGGGTGGGGGCCCAGTCTGTAGGAGCCCAATGTAAGGTGCGGATTTTGAAAGGGGGTGGCGTGCACTCAGCACTTTCTGAAAATCAGGCCACTTCCAGGTGCTTCTGGTTGAGCAAACGAAAAACAGGGCTTCTCACGAGCCACTTGGGAAGCTGTAGCCTTCATTTTTCAGGGTACGTCTACACTGCAATAAAAACCCTGTGGCAGTAAGTCTCAGAGCCCGGGTCACCTGACTCAGGCTTGTGGGGAGGATCACGTGATGGGGCTAAAAACAGCAATTTAGACGTTCCCACTCAGGCTGGAGCCTAGGCTCTGAAACCCGGCAAGCGGGGGACGTCACAGAGCCTGAGCTCCAACCCAAGCAAGAGCATCCGCACTGCTGATTGTAGCCCTGTGAGCGTGAGTCAGTTGAGCTGGGTTTTGAGACCCACTGCCGTGAGAGTCTTGCAGTGTTGACATACTCTCAGTGCCTCCACACCCTGTCTGTAAGCTGCACTGGCACTTCTCTACCACACCGGGGTGTGGGGAGGGTAAACCTGTTAAAGATTGCAAGGTGCTCAGACACCATGATGGTGGGGGCCATACAAATTAGTGAGGGCTTGTCTACACATGGAAATTGACTGGCACAGAAATAGGGAATAATTATTCAGCTGTAGTCATGCCAGTCAATTTCCCTATGCAGACAAGCTCATAAAGAGCCACACTTGTTTGTTTTCGTTCTCCGGTACCTGGCCCTGAGAGGATGCACGTTGTGTTTATGAATGACCAAAGCAGGAAGTAACCACCCTGAGTTGTGCAGTCTTTTGTGCCAGCCTGTTGCTTTGCTTTGCCACTGGAAATAAAAATTAATCTGCAAACCCACAGCTCACAATATTGCTGCATTACTGACTCGTTTCCACTCTGGCGCTCATGTTGGAACCCCACAGCTGGGACATGCCTTGCTAGGGGGATTCTCAGCATATCCCGAACTAAAGCAAGCAAAGGGAACTCAGTGCTCAGACGTGTGGCCAGGTGTTGTCCCTAGGGCTCTGCTAACGCATCTCAGTCCTGAGCTGCATCACTGCCAGCTATTCTAGTCTTGACCCCCCATCAGCTCTGCCCATGCCCCTTACGCTGGAGTTGCAGGATCCCCACTATTCATATTCACCTCTCTCATCCTTGGTCCCCCATTCATCTCAATGCTTCCCTGCTGCCTTTTCTATTCTAATCCTGGCCTTCCTGCTTTCTTCCCACGTGCTCTGCTATCCATTCAGGTAGCTTGACATTGCCCTGGAATGAGGACTGAGAGAGAATGGTGGGGAGAAGTTTGGACAGACTGGGGAGTGGAGAAGAATTTGGTGGGGAGGGGCAGGGCAGGATGGACACTAAGGGGGAGGAGGAAAAGAGGAGGAGGGGAGAGAGGGCATATCAGAAAAGACCAATGGGCCCAGCTCATCCCAGTGTTTTGTCCCTCTGGGTCTAAAGGCATAAGGGTCGGACGGCATTCCTGGGGGGCATTGCTGCACTCCAGCTATTCCAAGCTGTCACAAGTGAAGGGATGGATGGAGTCCAATGATGAATTTATGCTTTAATAGTGTTTTTAGTGCAAAGCAACAAAACCAAGATACAATCAACCATCACAACCCAAAAATGTTCCCATCTTAGGCTAGTAAAAGGGCCCACATGTGAGCAAACAAAGAGTGCGGGAACTGTGTCCTTCCAGGCCATGCATTCCTACATGAGATGCTGGTCAGGTATCTTTCATTGGCTCTGGGCCCTACTACTACACGAGCAGTTATAGCAGGGGTTTGGGAGTCAGGACTCCTGGGTTTTATTCCTGGCGCTGCTATTGACTTTCTGTGAAACCATGGCAAATTCCCATCTATGGGCATCAGTTTCCCTGCATACGTAACAGGGATAATAAGTGTTCCTTCCAGGCTGGTGGCGGGGAGTTGACGCTTAATTAATTATGTTCTAAATTGCTTGGAGAGCTTTGGCTAACAGAAACTATTTATATTGTCAAAGACAGGCCCCACCCTGAGTCCAATGTCCCTCCGTCTGGGGGGTTTGGCACTATTAGAGGCCTGTGTACCAAAGATGCAGAATCTACAGAATCTCCTGTGCGTGCACTTGCCCATGGCCCCAGTCTCTTCTCCAGGACCCCTGCAAACCACATCACTTCTAGGGACCTCAGCTCTTTGGTGGGTGAATGGCAGGGAAGGTGGGAGGTCTGCAACTCAGTCTGGCTGGGAACTTCCCAAGCTGGGCTTGGCAGATGGGGTGGGGAGCCCAGGGTACCTGGCATGTGATCAAAGTCCCTGCTTGCTACATTTACAAATGAGTGCCTTTGGCATTTTCTGTATCTCCATGCGCCGCCTCCTCCTCGCTGAAGGGCTAAGTTTTGTAGTTTGTGCTAGATTTTTTTCTCTCCGGTTGTTTGTCTCATTTGAAACTTTGTCGCTGTTTCTCAAACCGCCTGAAGGTGTCTGGGGTTTTTCAAGCTATTTTGAAGCTCGTTTTTCCCAGATGTGTGTGTGTTTTTTTTCTCAATGTAACTTTTTTTTCTTCTTCGTAAAGTTTCCGCCCATGTGACTTTCAGCTTACGTCCCTCGCAGCTTCCGAGAAACCACTGGAGCCTAAGACCTAGACATCACTGCAAAGTGCAGTGACTGAGAGGAGAGAGGTATAGAGAGGGACTGGGGCAGAGTGGCAGGGAAAGTGGCACAGGGAGAGCAACAACGTGACAAAGAGAGGGACGGGGAAAGAGGCAAAGAAAGTACCCAAGGGAGAGAGACGGCAGGGGAAGGGAGTGCTGAGTAAAAGCCAAAGGAAACCAAGATCACCAAGGACGCAGAGGAAGCAGAAGAGGCCCTGGGCAGAGGGACGTGAGCCATGCCCCATAGCTCTGACAGCAGCGATTCCAGCAGCTTCAGCCAGTCACCCCCACCTAGCAAACAGGTAACATTTTGAATTCTTTGCACCATGCTCCCATCCCGGGGTGTTTTCACTGCACAGAACAGCAGGGCTTTCTAGGAACCAGCCTGGGAAGAGGCGCATGAACCCAGTCCACCGTGCACTTACTCCACTTTGAAAGTGGAGTACAGAATTTGCAGGGAGTTACTGCATTTTAAAGATTTGTGTTGTGTCCATGCGGGCATTTTCAATGCATCCTGACTTGAGTTAGTGCAAACTAACCTCCTCCTGCCTATGTAAACCAGGCCACAGAAAGCTAAGCAGGAAGCCCCCGTGTAGGAACAAGCTTAAAACCAAAGGACAGAGTGAGGAGTGTTTTTGCAGAGGAACCACATTAGCACAGGCCACATGAGGGGCGGCACCTGAAATGCCTGGTTCTGACTGCAGGGGCTACCCCACAAACTCCAGGCATCCAGCAGGCTGAGGGCTTGATAAAGTGAGAATACCAGTGTCCCTGCAGAGACCTTCATGTGGTCTCTGAGCCCTCCCCCCTGCATGTGGTCAGGATCTCATTCTGAATCCAAATCCTTCCCATACCATCAGACATCACTTACGGCATGGACAAGGCTCCTCTATCCTGAGCTGCTCCCTGCACCTTCTCTGTTTAAGTCCCCTAAGTTTTCCCTGTTTAAGTGCTGTTGTATGGAGGGATTCTTTGAGTGGGCCCCTTCTGTGTGTTCCTCCAGCTGTCCGATGGCATGCCTGCCTCAGGGTTATTCTTAAAACATGTCCCGGATGATTCCATCTTCTTTTCTGGATACCTGTATTGGTAACTTTATTCTTTGCTAGCTGTTAACCACATGTTGCTGCGCAGGACACCAGATATGGGACCTTGCCCCCAAGGAGCTTATGGACAAACACTGAGTCAATGGTTCTGGCTAGGCAAACAGGGATTGGGAGAGCACTCTGTGTCTAGAAGGAGGAAGTGAGGCATAACGGCAGTCAAGGGGGAAGGAGACAAGTGGGGTACCCAGACTAGGATCTTCACTGTGCAGGGCTGGGGGCAATAAGGTAAGAGGCTAGGCTGGATATGTTGGCTGGGGTGGAGTTGAAAAAGGAAATTAAAGGTAAGGACGTGAGGTTTAAATTTGGGGAAATGGAGAGATCACAAAGTGGGGGGAGGGAGAAAAGGGACAGACTGATGGTTCAGGAAGATAACTCTAGCGGTTGCATTTTGCAAGCAGAGGAAGGAGGTGGTGTACGTGTCAGAGTCCAGAGAGGCAGCAGTTACAGTGGGAAGACAGAAGATGATAGGATCTGATGTGGGTTTTAGCTGCCAGAGAGAGTGGGAGGATCAGTTCTCAGCAGAGAGCCTTCCATAATAATAATAAATAATAACAAATAATAGTTAAAAATGCTGGAATGGTGGCTGAATGATGCTGAGGAATGTGATCTTCAAGCTAAGAAACCTCACATCCCAGAGCTGAGAGGGCATAGCCCCTCTCTGCGTAACTCCGGTGAAAATGTGACCTGGAATATTGCCGCCAATTCTGGATACACCTTAGCAGCAAGACATTAAAATGCAGGGAGTTCAGAGAAGAGCAAATAAAGCGATCAGGGGTCTGGAGTGACTGAGTCAGGGGGAAAGATTAAAAAAGCTGAGCCTGTGTAGCTGAGCTAAGCAGGCATATAACTCTGCAAATGTATGAAACAGATAAACTCTGTAGAAGGATGACAATTATTTAGGGTGACACATGGCAACAAAGACTAATAGGATGAAATGAAGAAAGGCAAAAGGCAAGCTGAATGCCAGAATTGACTCCTTGGCAGATAAGTCAGGCTGTGGAATTATCTCCCAGGAGAAGAACAGGAGCCCCATTGGCATGAGACACTGGAAACTCTACTGCACAAAGAATAAAAAAGTGCTGTATAGGGGACAGTCCTGCCGTGGTCCTTGGGGAGGTAGAATTGCGTGAGCCAACAGGTTTGGGTTTTTTCATCTCTGACTCCTGTGGTTCTGCAGGTTACAACCAAGCCTGTACCATGGAGACAGAGTTCACATCCCAGTTCTACCGGCATGGCCAGATTACAGAATTACATCTCAGGGGGGCTGTTAAGTGCCTCAGATTTTATAGTAGGAGGACACCTCCCCCCTGGTTCTGCACTGATGCTGTGTGCCAGACAGAGATACATGTCCTACATGGCCAGAAGAGTAGGTGTGGTGATCTTTGCTGAGAGGAATGTTCACTTGGGGCTGTTCTTCCCCTGTATCCCTGATCTCATGCCTCTCTGTGGTAGTGGAGGTGATGTCTCTGTCATTCCCAGGCCCTGTATTTTTCAGGATTCTTGTGATGACATGAGGAAAGTTCAGAGGAGGGAGAAGAATCGCATCGCAGCTCAGAAGAGCAGGCAGAGACAGACCCAGAAGGCAGACACACTGCACTTGGTAAGAGCTTCTGTTCTCTTCCCATCTGGATCTCTGGGGCCTTGAACACATAAGGGGACATGTTCTAGCTCAGATGAACACACAGCACAGCCATTCTGTTCAAGCAGGGGCAGGTAGAGCACGGGTCAGCATAGCGCATGATGGTGGCTCTAGCAGCAGCTGGATGGTGAAGGTGAAGAGTGGCCCTTCCAAATGGAACAGGTGTACTCTGTTGAAAGTCACCTCTGCTGAAGCCTTTCCTCTTGGTTTCACCTCATATTCTCCGGACCGTTTGTGTCTGCTCTCTCTGTCCTTTGGGGGATGAGGTGGCCGAAGCTGAGTGCAGGATCCTGGGTTAGGTGGGAGGAATGAGGAGCATACCTCGCTTCATTAGAGGTATATTCTTTCCCATATTATTCTCCATTCCGCAATAATACTTTGGGTCTGAGCCTGATCTATGCATGCCAATGGAAATTTTGCCACTTGCTACAATGGGAGCAGAGTGAGGCTCCTTTATTTGCAGTTTTGATTGCTGTGGTGCACACAGCAGATGCCTTCCCTGGCAGGTGACATCCACCTGTATTTCAGACCCAGCAGTGTGCACCTTCCCCTTGCACTTGTCCACAACGAATTTCCTCTGCCCAGTCACCTACTGTTATGGGGTCCCTCAGGAATTCCTTCCTACTCTTGATCAGCCTTATTAATTCTGTGTCTTCAGCAAATGTTACCAGTCTTCCAGCTCATTGATAAATACAGTGAATAACCAACCTCTCTCTGAGCTGTAAATTGCCTACATAGTCCTACTTTTTCCACTTAGTTCTTAAGCTGTGGCAAGACTTTACCTCTTGCCCTGAAATTATCAAGTTACCTTTTTAGTCTCTTCTGACAGTCTCAAAAATCCTTTAAAAGCCTAAATACACGAGTCCTGACACTCCCTCTCCTTGCACTTCTTGTCACCTCTCGTATCCATGCAAAGAGCATATAAAACACTGCCATTCTGACTTGGTAGCATTTCATGTTTGCTGTGCATATGTTTAAATGATGATACAATGGGCAGAGCCATGGAGAATCAAGCCCT
This sequence comes from Dermatemys mawii, assembly GCA_007922305.1. Lineage (NCBI taxonomy): Eukaryota > Metazoa > Chordata > Testudines > Dermatemydidae > Dermatemys > Dermatemys mawii. The sequence continues at coordinate 59,504,364 of ML677332.1, forward strand.
AGAGCTGGAAAAGCACCATTAGGTCTCTGCCAGTCCATTCGCCTGCCATCTATGCAGGTTAATTCCCCATTGTATGCTTCCTAGTGTTTTGTCCAGTTTAATGTTAAATGTCCCCAGAGGTGAGGCTCCTACCCCTTCCCTTGGAAGAGAGCTCCACAGCTGAATACTTTGCACGGTCCTGATATCCGGCATATATCTTGCTTCGTTTAGTTTCACTCTGTTTCTTTGGGCTGGGCTACACCAAGGGCGGGGGTTCGAACTAAGATATGCAACTTCAGCTACGCTATTCACGTAGCTGAAGTCAAAGTATCTTAGTTCGACTTACCTGGCCATCCTCATGGCAGCAAGTCAACGGTGGCTGCTCCCCCGCTGACTCTGCCTACTCCTCCTGCTGAGGTGAAGTACAGGCGTCGATGCGATAAATTGATCCTTAATACATCGAACTCTACCCGCTGATCCGGCAGGTAGTATAGACATACCCACAGTCATACTGCCACATTGGGACTGTGCAATGGGAGTAGGGGGCAAGAGGGAGTCAGGCTATTGACTCCCATGTACTGCCCAAAGCCACTTTTCTCAATGTAAGCAGGGGTAGGCAATCTATGGCATGGGTGCCGAAGGCAGCACATGAGCTGATTTTCAGTGGCACTCTCTCTGCCCAGATCCTGGCCACCAGTCTGGGGGCTCTGCATTTTAATTTACTTTTAAATGAAGCTTCTTAAACATTCTAAAAACCTTATTTACTTTACATAGAACAATAGTTTAGTTCTATATTACAGATTTTTAGAAAGAAACCTTCTAAAAACATTAAAATGTATTACTGGCACGCGGAACCTTAAATCAGAGTGAATAAATGAAGACTTGGCACACCACTTCGGAAAGGTTGCTGACCCCTGGTGTAAGGCATCTGGCAACTACTTTTCCAGGGAACCTGAGTATTTGGCTGCAGGTAGCAGGTGTGGGAGTGGTGTCAGAACAGAAGGGTATGACTCCTGAGCTTATGTAATTAAATCTTAGACCGCTCTTTAAACAGAGAGTGTCAGGCTTCTGCTCGAGAAGCTGTCCCTTGACCTTAGCAGCCTTCACACCCCCATCTATCCCCACTCTGGGGAGGATTACTGAGCAAGTGGTGTTGGAGCAGCTTCTACCACAGCCTGATTGCACAGGTGTCCTCAGTGCTTCTTTAGTAGTGGGTTCATTACAGGGAAGGTGTCGCTCGCTATCCATGGCTGATGATCCTTTTACAGGTGGACACTGTTCCATGCTGACTTGGTTAGCTCTGTCGGCATCCTGTGATACTATAATCATGGAGCTAGTCACTAATCTGCTTCAGCTCACAGCAGTAGATTGGTAAGCCTTTTAGTGGTTTTTTTTCTATCCCAGAGACTCCAGAGAGCAGGAACTGAGTACTGACTTTTCCTCTCCTCCGGCCTCCCCTCCTGTGTCAGGGCATTCCTCTTGCTGAAGGAGACAGTGAGGCATGCGGCTTGCAGTTTTACCATGGTGCAGATGACACCGATACTACAATCTCTTTGTTTTCCTAGTGCCTGGCAAAGGTGGGGATGTGGATGGGATCAAAATAGCTTAAGAGCAACCTGGATGAGACAGAACTGATGCTAATGGGTAGGGGAGACAGCTGGAGTAATGGGACAGAGATGTGATTGCATCTTTTTGCTGGAGATGCCTGTCAAACCTTGGCCAATATAGTTTCCAGTCTCTGGATTATAATGGATCCCCAAATGCTTTTAATCTCTGATAGGCTTAGTGCCTGTGAAAGTGGCTCTTGGAAGCAGGCCTTTTCAGTGTCAATGGTCAGTTCAGGCCACTGATATCACTTTAAAAGGATCCAGAAGTTTTAACGGGTGAAGAACAGAGTGGCTTGTTGCTTGAGTAGAGTGAATCACTAAGAACCTATAACACCCAAACTCCCCACACTGGCTTCTTGTCAGCTTCTGAGTGGGGAGTTCGTTAAGATCTGTGAAGCATTAGGCTGTTTGGGGCCCACTGATCTGAGAGATCCCTTCTCCCTTCTGCAAGGTCCTGCTGTGGCAGTTAATATCTGGTGGTGCATTTGTTTTAACTAATACAAGGTGCTCCAATACTGAGGCAATAGGGACCTTTATAAATCAGGTTCCTACCACTAGCAATCCCGGCAGAGTGAGCAGAGATGTGGCAGGCTACTTTGTTTTGGATGAGTGGCTAGATGGGTAGCTATTTAGCCCTTGGGGGCCATGGGGCATGGTAAACAGTCATTCAAGATCTCATAGCATTGTTCATAGAGCAGGAGTGGGCAAACTTTTTGGCGCGAGGGCCACATCCGGTTTGCAAAATTATATGGAGAGCCGGGTAGGGAAGGCCCTGCCCCTAATCCGGCCCCATCCCACTTCCCACCCCCTGACTGCCCCCTCAGAATCCCCAAACCATCCAACCCCCCCGACCTCGTCCTCTGAATGCCCCTTCTAGAAACCCCTAACCATTCCCAGGACCCCACCCCTTACCCAATTCCCCTGAGTGCCCCAACCCCTATCCACCCTCCTGCCCTCTAACCACCACCCCACCCCTTATCCAACCCACCCTGCTCCCTTACTGCCCCCTCCAGAGTCCCCCCCTCAACCACCACCCCGGAACTCCCCCACTTACCATGGCTGCTCGGTGCGGCTCTGGGGAAGGAGGGAGTGCACAGCCCCGCCCCCAGAGTGCTCCCCAAGTGGCGGGGCTCTGGGGGTGGGGGGAGAGTGCGCAGCCCCGGCCCCCAGAGCTCTGCCCGCGAGGGCTCTGGAGGAGAGGGGGGAATGCGCTGCCCTGATCCCCAGAGCGCTGCCCGCGAGTGCGCTGTCCTGACCCCCAGAGAACTGCCCATGCACACGGCTCTGGGGGAGAGGGGCGAGCGCGCTGCCCCGGCCCCTGGAGCGCTGCTGGCACGCGTGGCTCCGGGGTGGGGGGCGAGTGCGCTGCTCCAGCCCCTGGAGCTCTGCCCGCGAGGGCTCTGGGGAAGAGGGGGGAAAGCGCTGCCCTGGCCTGGAGTGCTGCCCGCACGCACAGTGCTGGGGGAGGGGGACAAGCACGCTGCCCCTGCGGCACGGCTCCGGGGGAGGGGACAGCATGCGGCCCCGGCCCGGCAGCAGTGCCGGGGCAGTGCTGCTCTGGGGGAGGGGCCAGGGGCAGCCTCCCTGACTGGGGGCGGGACAGGACGGGCTCGCGGGCCGGAGCTGGCCCGCGGGCTGTAGTTTGCACACCCCTGTCATAGAGCCTGAGGGCCCCAGTAGCCTGACTAAATTTCAACCTGGGTTCCAACGTTCTGTGTCTCCATATCCCCACTGTGGTTTCAGAGGGACATAGGAGTCTTCAGGTCCTCTCTCAAACTGCTGAGTAGCATTGCGGGGTGTTGTTCAGTGGCTGAGGTGTTCCACACTAGTGATGGCTGCATTTCAGGAGGGGTGCATAAAGTCTGTCATGTGTTTTGGGTACTTTAGCCAGCACTGTACATCGTCACCGCTATTATTATTCATTTTTTTTTCTTCTGAGGCCTCAGTTTCCCTCTTTCCTTCTGTCACACTCCCCCTCCCCCGCCCACCATACGCCTGGTTTCCCCGGGCACTGGCAGGAAGCAGTGAGTCTTGTCTTACCATGGCAATGACAGGTTTCCTGTGACAGGTGGTTTTCTGGTTATTTCTGATTATAACGGCGGTTATTTATCATCCCCTCCCCCCAGGCCAATCTGCCTCAGGTCGGGATGTGGCCTGGGAGGTGTGTGCGTGAGAGGGAGTTGTGAGCGCCTGGGCGGGGAACGTGCTGGTACTGCTGTCACTTCTCGTAAGCAGCCGCTGGGGAGAGAGTGCAGCCGAGGGCTGAGAATGTCACTGGCTCCGTGGCAGGACCCTTGGCTGGCTGGGGGTGGGGTGGGAGTTGCCCAGGCACAGCGCCGCTTTGAATTTACAGGAAATGTGTCATTGTGGAAACTCTTCAGGGTAGTGAGATGAAGGGCTCTGACCTCTCTCCCCACCCCCCAAGATACTCCCAACCCCTTCCCTGAGGCAGCTCCAGCCGCTCCCAGCAGCCCTGAGATATGCCGTGACAACCAGACACTTGAGAGATGCTGATAGACAGACAGACAGATCAGAAAAGCCATCCCCTCATCTTCTTTCAAGTCCCTCTCAAACTTGCCTCTTCTGTAAAGCACACAGGAAACTGCAAGCTGTGAATTGATAGGGAGGTGGCGAATTGTGATCACTGCTCCTGAGCTGCTGAGAATTGTGTACATCCTACCCTGATCCCCCCATCAACACCCTCGCTTATTTGTCTGATCCATTGTTGTGTTGGTCTCCTAGACTGTAAATTCTTAGAGGCAAGGGACTGTCTTTTTCCTATATGTGTGTACAGTTCCTGGTATAACGGGGTCCTTAGCTGGTTGCTTTAGGCACCACAGCAATATCAATGTGTAATAATAACATAGATGGGAGGGGAGCCAGCTCCCCCTGCAGTTTAAGCACTAACCCAGCTGTCCTCTGGCTGCTGCTCTGCAGAGATACCATCTCCCTCGACCTCCCACCCCTTCTGTACACACTCCTCAGCCAGTTTTCCTCCCAGAATTCCCCCCACCCCGGTGATGCCTCTGCAGGCGGAACACTAATCCAGCCCCTGCTGCTTTTGTGCCCTCAGGAGAGCGAGGACTTGGAAAGGCAGAACGCTGCCCTGCGCAGGGAGATCAAGCAACTGACGGAAGAAATGAAGCATTTCACCTCCATGCTGAGCTCCCATGAACCCCTCTGCTCCATCCTGACCACGATGCCCCAACCACCCCCGGAGGTGCTGTATGCCACACACTCGTTCCATCAGCCCCACATCAGCTCCCCACGCTTCCAGCACTGAGCCCGGCCACAAGGACACAGCCTGCAGGCTCCACAAATGGAAATCGGAGACCCCATGGGGCTCACTCTTTGGTTCGCATGAGGGACATGGACTGTTACAGCTATTCCTGCCCCTCTTTCAAGCGTCTACTGGGCCAGGCCCAGGGTCACATGTCTAGGACTTGGCCCCGGTGCAGATAGGGCAGAACACCAGGAGGCATCTTCAGGGAGGTTAAATCTCAGATCAACAGAGAAGGGAAGCGTTTGCAACTTGGCACCAATCCCTGTTCTGTTGTTTGCACTGGGACCCTCGCATGGATCTATGTGACAAAGGAACCCTGTCTCCATGTTAGCAGTCAGCTGGAGACTTCACTAGTGAGTGCTCCCAGGAGAGGAGTGCTGGGAATGAGAGGCCATGGGGTAGCGGAGGAGACTGGTACTGGTTTATTTTTTTTTTAAATAAAGAGTAAAATGTTTAAAGCTTTCTTTAAAAGCCTGGCTTGGCCTCCCCTGAGATTCCACATCACACACTGAGCATGGCAGAAAATGAGGAAGACAAAACTAGAGATTCTGGGGAACAGCCTTATACAGAGCAGCAGGGACCTGGGGGTGGAGAAGCTGTGCTAATGTCTAATCCAGACAATGGCAGCCTGTCCTCCATGTGTAACAGAAGGGCTGGCACGTTCCTGCTGTCTCTCTGGGCCAGGAGGGATGAGGAAGGGCCTTTTGTGTGTCTGCTGTGTCCTTTGGCCTTTCCTGGGGGAGATCTATTCCCCAGCGGTACAGGGATGAGGCTGGCTGCTTACTCTGGTCCCTGTACATACACAGTCACAACTCACTTCTCCATTGGCTCCCTCAGCTCTCAGCTGCCTGCAGACCAAATTCTCTCACTAAAGATCCCTACTGGCTCTGCCCTGACAGAAACACAAAGGTACAGATAACAATATGGACTGCATCTGCAGCAGACACACATACCAGTCAGGGAGCTGGCCACCCATGTGCCCCAGACCTATACACAGGTCTCTGTGTGGCCTGCCTCTGCAGATCCTGTTGCTATTGTAGATTAATGTTTGGCCATTCTCAAAACTACTGCCTGCTTTAAGGAATAACAGTGGCAGTGTTCTCCCAGCCAGGGCGCTGTCAGCAGCTTTGCTAGAGGGGTAAGACAGGGGCATTGTACAGAAGCGCTGGAATTAACTGATCTGAGCTATGGTGCCCTTCCCACTTACAGGAAGTTGTTTCCAGTCTCTCTGCCAGAAAACAAACCCAAAAGTGACAGGTAGAAGAGCAGGAAACTCCCTGAAGTCCACTAATAACCTCACTCTGCACCTGGGAAGCACCAGTGATGGGTGCTATCCTCCCCTTCCCCCATGTGAAGTTGCTGCAGAAGGGGCCCAGGAAATACTGTGAGGTTTCTGACTAATCCTCCTGGCAAGGACATGGCCTCCCAGTGTCCTGTTCCTGCTGATCTGCTGGGAAGGGAAGCCCTGCTGCCCTGGATGCAGGGGTGTCTACGTGAAAGCCAGGACTCCTCTGCCAAGGGGAGGGGTACACACAGGGATAAGATGATGGTGATTCTAGAGGAACTGATTTAGAATCTGCAGAGAAGTAGGCCAGGGAAGGGAGCCTCCTGCTCCCAGCTCCCCTCTCATCTGTGCAGAGGCAGAGTGCCAGGGCTTCCACCGGCAAAGCATGGCTAGCCCAGTGCACATCCCAGGCAGGCAGCAGAGGAATCTGGATTTTGTTTGTATGCAATATGCCAAAGCAGAACACACTAAAAGGCAGTTGTAGATATCCCAGCCATATAAAACCCAGCAGGTTTTGACTGTGGCAGTCCCAGGGCCTCTTACAAATCTCTGGATCTCACACAGGTAGGAATTTCATCATATCCAATAACGCAGCAACCAGAACTGCTCACCCCCCTCAATGAGTGCCCTGCTTTGAGTTCCTCGTTTTATAGGGTCTTTCCCAGAATGTGCTCATCTGGTAGCTGGCCCTTTAAATCTGGGAAAGACAACTAGCTTCGGCCCCAAAGTGACCATTTAGTTTGAGTGCTGCAGACTGCACTTTCTCTCCTTCCAGCTGGTAAGTGCTTTGGGTCCTATTGAGTGTTCTACTGGCTTTTTCATTGTCATCTCTAGAGCTGTCCTTGCATGTTGATCTAGAAGAGATTGGGGAGTGTACAGTGAGTGTATTGCACCCATATTTGTTCTTTCCCATGTAGGGATCTCTCGAGCTCTGTCTCCTTACTGCGGGAAAGCACAAGCCCCATAGCAGGAGTCTCCACTGATTTAAAATATCTCCTGGCTTATGGGGAATCTCTGTCCATATTCACCACTTTAGTGCGTTTTCACTACTTTGAAATTCCAAGCCTGTTTTACCTCTAGGCCAGCAGTTTTTTAAACTATGGGTCAGGACCACAAGTTGGGTCGTGACCCCATTTTAATGGGGTCACCAGGTCTGGCATTAGATTTTCTGGGGCCTGGGGTTGAAGCCCAAGCCCCTGTGCCTGGGACCAAAGCTAAAGCCCAAGCCCCACTGCCCAGGGTCGAGGGCTTCAGCCCTGTGTGGCAAGGCTTAAGTTAGAGGCTCCCCACTTGGGGTTGAAGCCCATGGGCTTCGGCTTTGGCCCCCCTGCTTGAGTGGTGAGACTCAGGCTTGCCCCTCCCCCACCCAGGATGGCGGGGCTGAGGCTCAGGCTTTGGTCCCCCTTCCTAGGGACATAGAGTAATTTTGGTTGTCAGAAGGAGGTCACAGTGCAATAAAAGTTGAGAACTCCTGCCTTAGGCTTGAAGATCTGCCCATCCCACCCCAAGGCCAGGATTTCTGTCACTGTGCTGTCATATGAGACCTTACAGAAGGAGTGAGATTCTATTTCATAGCCTGCAGAATTGCTAGACTCACTAATAGTAACATTTCAGGCTATTTCTGCAACTCAGACTGGAAACAAGTGAAAGGATAAAGCTCGGAGATGGCTTCACGGCAATCTCCTCTACAGGGACATGGCAAAGGACATCCGAGCTTACTCTCTTTCTAAACAAACACCAGTCCCTTCATGATGGGACCTTCAGCCCTAGTGCCTGCCTCTAATGTGGCTGGCTGCAAGCAGAAAGAATTTCTTCAAGCAGCTCTGTAAGCAGCAAGATCTTCTAAATAAAAACCGGGTTCTTTATGTTTGTGCCAGAAGAAATGTCTTCCAATCTGAACTGCTATCATCAGGACACTAGCAGCCAGTCACTGGTCCCAATGGCTATTTTCTATATTTCTTTCCCCCTTATCTGTATTCCTAAGGATTTTTGCATAAGAGCAGCACCTAACCTTTCTTAAGGCGCCTGTTGGTGTTGCCTCCCCACACCCAACCCTGAGCCACAGTCTGCTGTCAGAGATCACAGTGGAAGATGATTATGATGTCACAATTGGAGAATTTCGATGTCATCTGGGAATATGCCAGTTTGCCCCTGTTTTAATCAAAATTGCAAATGGTTATTCCTCTCTGTCCCTCTGACAGATTCTCCTAGTCCTATCTGCTCAGTAGAGGTGTGTGCTGATTTTTCTCCTTTATAACAGATCTAGAGATTCTCCCCTTTTAATAGATTTCTCTGAGCAGCAATGGATAGAATGAGGCTTAATACACACAGAGAAATCCTGTTTTCATTCACAGGTCAGGGATGAAGAACTGATGGGCAGAAACAGAGAACAGTTGCTATTTAAGGAATTAAGGATCAGGGGATTTAAGCACTGGCATTGTGCTGACATCTACTGGATGTAAGAAGAACTGTTCAGACATTAATGGCTTCTTGGAGATGTTCATGTTGTAAAACGTTTTGGGGAAGCTTTTTTGCGTTCTGATAAATCAGAGCTGATTTAACGCATCTCTCACACTGGCCATAGATACACGTACAGATTGTGGAATTTTGTACAACTGTACACAGTTGTTGTATGATCATGTAATGAAACAACTTATAATGTAGATAGGAGAAGGCCTGTCAAGTCCCCTCTGGTCCATCTATCAGGGCTAGTGCAGATTTGGCCCCCACAGGATATTTTCTAGGGGTTTGTAGTGACTCTTCCACTTAACTGTTCACAACCTTTTTTCTCTTTCTCCTCCGTTGTCTTAGTCTCTTAGTTCTTACTTTAAATTTAAATTATCCCACGGTGTAAGTTGTTATTATTTCTGGTCATTTCATTTCTGGGTAGGAAAAGAGGAAAAATTAACCTGAACAATTTGATACATTGATACTTTTTTTCAGGTGTGTTTTCCTTGGGTGGGGCTGGCTTTGGATTGATTTGTATGCTTCCTCTGTTGATTTGCATATGTGAATGTTAGGGGGTTTGGTTTGGTTTGGGTGGGGGGGAGTTTGTTGGAAGGTTGAGGAGAGGAAAGCAATTGCATATTTATTCCTTCTGGATCCAGTGTACTCAGGTTATATGTCAGAAGATAGTTTCTCTCTGCTGATTCTGCAAACTCCAGCTGAGAGCTGAGACTCCAGCTGGGCATTTACTGCCTCTTAGATAAGAATATAGCCATTGATTCTGTCGATGCTGTGTGAGACAAAATCGAAGGCACCTTCTTCCCTCCACCTGTCACCAATCCTCCTCACTCTGTTTAGAGCCCACTTCTTCCATGAATCCTTCCTTGACCCATCTCAATAACAATGGTTCCATACGCTCTTGTGCCCACCTTTTGGCCCACGACTGTTTTTGTGCTTCAGTTCATGCTCTCCGGGGAGGGATCTTGTCTTAGTATTTGTTTAGTAAAGCATTGGGCACATTTCTGGCACTCTTATTATTAATAGCTTCAGACCTGATGGGAAAAAAAAAATTGTTTGTGTCATTGTAGACAGCCAATATGACTCAGTGACATATAGGGAGAGGAGATGGTGAGTAAGAAAGACCTGTTTTTATATAGTCACTATTCTGACCACAGTTTAAAGGTGACAGTGAGAATCTGAAATCTGTGTTAACTGACTTTGGTTTTTTAAGCTTCTCAACTTTGTGTTACTTTAATAACGATTGCCTGCCAGAGAGACGGGGACTGATAACGAGACCTAGTCCACATAGCTGACATTCCTGCCAGTGCAATTGTGTGTAAGCAAACTGTGTGTTTAAAATCGACAGACTTGCACTTAGACATCAGAGTGTCTGGGATCAATCTAGGATCCTGATCCAGATTTTGATGTGGATCAAGACTATGGATGAGATTTTAATCTATCTGGCTCTTTCTTCGGTTTCTGTTGTTGTGATTATATAACTGAATTTTATCTGCCATCATGTGGCCCATTTTTCTAGCTTTCTTAGGTCCCTCTGATGTTGCTCATGACTTTTTCAGTTAGTCAAGACCAGAATAATTTTATGTCATCTGCAAATTTTGCTACTTGAGCACATACCTCCTCTTCAAGATCATTAATAATAAAACCTTATGTTGCCCCACTGTTTATCTTTTGCCATGCTACAAATCGGCAATTTATTTCTATCTTTGTCTTCTTTTTCTTAATTAATCTTTAACCCATCACAGTGCTTTACCTCTCACTCCGTGACTTAGTTTCCTTAAGAGTCATGTGGGACACTTTGCCAAAGGCTTTTTGAAAGTCCAAATATTTATTCCCCCTTTATTTACTATTTTGCTGACATGTTCGAAGAATTTCAATAGAACTGCAAATAGACTAGCTAGATCACTTTGTGATTACATTATTATTATCCTTGCCTCCACCTCACCCCAAACCTCCTTGCTGATTATTACCCATTGCATCTCTGCTAAATGCAGATTGTAAATGTGTTGCAGCAGGCTCCCTTGTCCTTTTTGTCTCTGTTCAGAGTTTAGCATAGCTTTAGTCACTTTAAAAATAACAGAATATTCTCAATTTCAATCTCATCTACCAACCACAGTTTTCTCCCATACCTTTTCCCCTGCATTTTTCTCTGCCTTGGTTGTTATTTAACTTCAATAAAGCATTTTGAAATACTTTTGTATCGAAGATGCTACTGTTATGTTGTATCATCATTGTAGGAAGTGCAGACCAGCCTTTTGAGGTGCACTGGCAAAGTTGTGTGGTGCTGAGGACTGGGGCAGCAGGGGGAGCTGCAGGTCAGGAATAAGGCATTTTGACAGAGCTGTGTTGAAGGTCTGCACTGTTTTTGCCTGGCTTTAGGCAGCATTGTTTGTCCTTCCCTTACATGAGAATCAAACTTCGGCCCAGTCACCTGAAGAGAAAGCTAAATCTAGAGAAAAAAGACAAACATTACATGGTAGGAACTGAGCTATGTCATATTGTCTGTAACGATGCTGCCCTTGGTGGGACCCAACTGAGACTACCAATTCAGGACAAATTGCTTAAAGCTGTCTAGTATCAGAGGGGTAGCCGTGTTAGTCTGGATCTGCAAAAGCAACAGAGTCCTGTAGCACCTTATAGACTAACAAATGATCCCTAACATCTGTTAGTCTATAAGGTGCTACAAGACTCTTTGTTGCTTAAAGCTGAGCAATTACAGTCTAAGGTTGGGGTTCCTTTGCACAACAAGGCAAGGCAAAACAAACCAGTCAAACAAGAAGACTTCCGTTTTACCCCACTGGCTAACCGTAAGTCACACAAGCAATTTCTTGAGACACTCCAGTTTCCCAGTATCACCACCAGTGCCACTCATTATGGGGATGTTTGGTTATGAAAACCAATATCCAGTCAAACAAAAAGGGTTCTCCTGATCCCAGAGGACCAAGCCCCAGACCCAGGTCAAATGATAACTTAGATCTTACCCAAAATACATGCTTATAGCCAATTCTTGTTAACTAAACCAAAAATTATAAAAACAGCAAGTTGGTTGAAAGATCAATATACATACAGATTTGAGTTCAGTTTCTTGAGGTCCAGATACATAGTGATGGTGAGTTTATAGTTGCCAAAAGTTTTTTTAGAACTAGTCCATAGGTTATAGTCTAATGTCCATATTTAGGATGTCTGAGGATCTCAATCCTTATGGCTCAGGGTTTCCCCTTCTTGAAACACAAAGCAGATCTGAGATGAAAAAGGATCGTGTCCCAGGGTTTTTATACATTTCCAGCAGCCTTTTTGGCCTGTGAAAACTATTGGCTTAACTTTCCTTCTTCCAAACATCATGGCAATTAGCACAGGGTAATATATCCATTAAACAGTTCAGATACAGATTACCACAACCTTCAAAGAGACATATAGATAATAACACTAGTTCACTCAAGTGTCTTCCTAAATATTAATACTCCTTTTTCATCTTTGAATCAAAGCCACAGAAATAGACAAAACTTGTTTGCTTACATCACAAGACCTGAGCAAACAGTTACCCTTCTATCTCTAAAAATGCAGGCTTGCATTTCAAAGCTCTATTCATTTACATATCTTCCTAACAAGTCTTTAAAGTCCAGCCATGGGTCATGTCAGTCTGTGAGTTAATAAACTCTTTTTGGCCCTGTGTCACCTTGCAATGAGATACTACATTACATTCATAATGTCACAGAGTCATACAGTTAAGGTGGATTTTCTTCTCTCTTGAGGAATATTTGTCAATGAGGATATAATGGAGCCAAAGTACCAATGCTGAGTACCCCGCTGTGCTTGTGAGTGACTGGGCTGGATTCCAGAGAGAAGTTGGACTCTCAGGTAGAGCACTATTAACTTCTAAAATCCATGGTCCACAGGGCATGCTCAACCCCAAGAAATCTTGCCCTCTGATACTACAACTTGCCTCCTTTCCTCAGGAATGTGTTCCTTGAAAGATAGGCCATTACTCCTTTATACGTCAGGTGAAATTTGAGCAGCTCATTCAATGTTGGAAGGGAATTAAACTGACATATAGCCAAGTCCACGTAGGAGGATTTATGATGTTTAAACAATACAGATAACACAGTTTAATTAAAATCAGCTGTAGGTCATAAACCATCAACAACTTGGTCCTAGTGATGGCAACTGACAATATTGACTGCAAATCCTTTTTAAAAGAAGCCACCCCTGAAGAAATCCATTTGCCTCCAAATAACCGGGAGTGAGCACTATGGCAGAACAATGTTTGTAAATACCATAGGAGTAAAGCTGTATAAGTTCTGTTTCATGGAGGATTTCAAGATTTTGAACTATGGCTTTATTCTCAATTAGAATGAAAATTCAAAACTTAGAAATTCTCCCTGAAGGAAAACTCAGAAATCATTTTGGGTTGATCAAAATGTTTTGTTTGGACAAGATTGAAAAGTTTGGGTTTTGACTTTTTAAAAATGGTTTGTTGCATTATAACATATAAAGTAAAAAAAATTCAAAATCAAAAGTTGTTTCAAAACAAAAAATATCAAAATGTTTCATTCAGAAAATGTCAAAATGGGACATTCTGACATTGTTGGAACTCCGTGTCCTTCCAGAAATAAATTCTGGTGAAATTGGATAAAATGGACAAAGCACTTAGATTTCAAGGAACTATGTATTCTGACAAAATATGATTCCATGACGTTTCTCCAATACCCCTACCTTGGAACTTAGCCTCAGGAGGGCAGGAGCTTCACTCCAAACCCCTGAATGCACTGGCATTGAATGGGACAAAGCTTCTGGCTAGTGACACGTTGCATGATGCCTTGATACCTCAGCAGCATCAAAGGAGTGGGGCAACCATCACACAAGGGATTCCAGTTCTGTTGTATGGTGTCCCAGATTGCACTGCATTAGGATGTTACAATTTGGAGCAAGGAAAGTGGAAGCTGAAATGCCACAGATTTGCTGTTGCAGAGCAGAACCAAAACTGAGTTATTGTTATGACTGGGCAGCCCTTCTTGTACTGATGTTCTTCCACCAACATAAATAAAGGAATCCATCCAACCATACATTAAGCCACATTCAAGCTTTGTTTTCGTTCCTTTCTTCTTTCATACATGAGACAGACAGAGAATGTTTTCCTGGAACTTGTGCTGAGTTTGGTCTGATATTCATGGGTTTGCCTCAAGAGAAGTTCTGTCTCCTGCAGCAGTAGGAAGTCAGAATCTGTTCTAACAGGCCTTCCCTCCCCAATCTATTATTCAGAGTGGGGTGGGAGAGGTTCTCTTGGCCTGATCTTCCTATCCCTATTTACCTTTTTTCTTGTAGGAGTAAGCCCTGGACTAGGAGAAGCTGTCCTCCTAACTCCCTCTCTTTGTGCTCCCCTTCTGCACAGTTGGGAGGTAGCTTTGTCAAGGAGAAGTTGCAATCTCTATCTTCTCTCCTTAGTAAATTCCAATTCAATAATACTTTTTTGGCATGAGATCTATGATGAATGCAACAAATCTGTAAGAGAGCCACCCCCCGGAAAGCTCTGTTAGAGGTGGATACAGTATCTGAAGCATCTGCCAAGATGAGGCTTCATTGTATTTGGATTTCAGTTCCGTATGACTTCTTGTCATTATCGCCCATACTTGTTCAGTTTGCTACATAGTGTAATGTTCTCTCTCTCTCTCTGTTTCTTCACTTTTTCCTAATTGCTTCTAAAGTAAGAGCCTTTTAAATTTTCTGGCAGTTTGAAAATCTTTCTTGTACTGGGTATTAGAGTAGAACATGTATGTGTGCCTCAGTTTTTCTTCTCTCACTTTGTTTGCAGTCATTATTGTCTTGAGTTATGCCTTGTATCTTCCAATTTCCACTTCTAGTTTATGGTCTCCCATATTGTATTTGGTGACAATCCGTCTTATGTCACCATAGTATAATGTACAGAAGTATCTACTAGCGTGATCGTTCTGTGTAAGGCTCTCCTGTGCAGGGGCAATCAATTATATTTTGTCAATGTCCAAATTTCTTAGTCAAGGTATAGTCAAGGGCCAGACTGCAGAGAAAATAATACAAAAATTATCAACACTAATGATAATAATAAGTAAATAAAAGTATTCTGAGGTCTAGTCAAAAGCATCTGGTGGTCCAGATTTGGTATGCGATCCACCTATGAAGTATCCCCTGTGTACTGTGTTTGAAGTGTTAGTATGGTATCTTGAGTATCAGTTGGCTTTGGATGAGGTTATTTGCACCTACTGATCAGGAGCTTAGAAGTGCTGAGACCAGTAATGTATGTTAGCCTTTGGGTTTAGTTTGAATCGCTGGTGCTCTGCAGTGGCTTTAGTTGAGATGGCACCAGGTGGACAGGGAGGTGACCCAGCTCTGCTATGCAGCCATTGTTCCTCTGTAGACAGAGTGAATATTTTCTAAACTGCAGAAGGGAGGGGTTTAGAGGATTATTTTTTTTAAAAAAATCACAATCAGTGTAAGCAGCTTTTAAAGCTAAACCTCGGGCTTCACTGCCCTGCATTGCAATGGATGGGGTTGTGCTGCCCATTGCTGTGGAAGTCGTTTCTTTGGTGGGTTGTGGATCTCTAGCAGCGTCTTCCCAGAGCCTTCCTCTGAATTGCCCCCTTAGCCAGCCTGCAGCCCGCGATGGGTTTATTATGGACCCTGGGATGTGACCCTCGGGGCGTGCGCAATCCCCCCACGCCTCGGGGAACAGAGGTCAGGTGCTTTTCCCGGGAGTGTCCGGTGGGGCCCGGCGGAGGACGGGCGAGGAGACCCTGCAGAGCCCGGTGCTGCAGGGGCAGCCTCCGCGGCAGAACCCCCTGCCCGGGCAGCTCAGCCAACGGCGCGCGGGAAGGGGTGGCATGGTTTCCATGGGAACGGAGGGGCGGAGCGCAGCGGGGAGTCCTCGCGGAGGGGGGGCAATCACAGCTCCGCTGCGTGAGCAGCTGGGCGCGACGTGGCCAGGGGGCCGGGCGTTGCGCGGGGAGTGACAGTTTCGGAGGAAGGAGGGAGGGCGAGAGGGTGTGCGCGCGCGCAGGGGAGAGCAGCCGGGAGCACCGGGCAGGGCGCGGGCCAGAGGCCGGCGGTCCCATAAGGAGCGGGGCTGGGGCGGGCAGGGGCCGGGCACACCATGCGGGACAGCGCTGCCCCGGGGATGGGGGGCCCGTATCGCCCGGCGTTTTCCCGGGGGGTCGTGGTGAGCGGGGGGCCGGAGCAAGGCGAGAAGGGGCCGGGGTATGGAGGGGCGCCGGAGCTCTTGCAGGGGGTGAAGCCTGCGCCTGGGGAAGCGGAAGCCGAGACCCCCAATGGGTCTGCCCTCGGGGTCCCCCCCGAGGTGCGCCTGTCCCCGCGCCGCTGGGCCGTGGTGCTGCTGTTCAGCTGCTACTCGCTCTGCAACGCCTTCCAGTGGATCCAGTACGGCAGCATCAACAACATCTTCGTGCACTTCTACGGCGTGAGCACCTTCGCCATCGACTGGCTCTCCATGTGCTACATGCTCACCTACATCCCCCTGCTTTTCCCTGTGGCCTGGCTGCTGGACAAGAGGGGCCTGCGCCTCATCGCCCTCGCCGGTTCAGCCCTCAACTGTCTAGGCGCCTGGGTGAAGCTGGGCAGCATGAAGCCGCATCTCTTCCCTGTCACCGTCCTGGGACAAGTCATCTGCTCGGTGGCGCAGGTCTTCATTCTGGGCATGCCCTCGCGCATCGCCTCCGTCTGGTTCGGGTCCCATGAGGTCTCTACTGCCTGCTCCATCGCTGTCTTTGGGAACCAGGTAACCTGGGGACCAAGCCCCTCATCTAGGGTGACCAGACAGCAAGAGTGAAAAATCGGGACACAGGGTGGGGGAAACTATTTTTTAAAAAGAGACCCCAAAATCGGGACTGTCCCTGTAAAATCGGGATATCTTGTCACCCTACCCTCATCCCTAAATGTTGGGGAGTGGAGGAGTAATGAAACTCACCGGTGACACTAAGTTGGGAAGAGTTGCAACCTCCAGGGAGGACAGAGAAATACAGAGAGATCTGGTGACATTGGGAATAACAGGCAGAGACTCATCTGGGAAAAATATGGTTTGTATATTTGGCAGGAAATACCCTTCATTTGGCTTCCACATTGCTCAGAAAGAAACATTACTAATCCTAAAGAGGGATACGGATTATGTAGCATGGTACAAGGGGATATAATTAGGAAGAAAAGGATGATATGGAGAAGGATAATTTAGTCTTAAATATCAGGAAAGATCTCAGATTCTGGGCTGTATTGGACTGTGATCGTGTTTCCCAGGGAAAGAAATGGGAGCCCTATTGCTTGGGATATTTAAAATTAGACTTGAAAAAAAGCTAGAAAATGTGTCAAAGGGAACAATCATGTGTTGGGCCTTATTGCATAGCTCTTCCTCTGATTTTTCTACCTCCTGGTTTTGTTGATCCGTAGTATGGTGATGAGCATCCCCAAAAGGACATGCTAGATCAGGGGTGGGCAAACTACGGCCCGCGGACCACATCCGGCCCATGAGACCATCCCATCCGGCCCGCGGCAGGAGGCTGTGCCTCCCCCGAGCCGCGCCTCAGTGGCAGCGCTTGCCCCTCCCCCAGAGCCGCGCCGCAGGGGCAGCGCTCGGGGACCGGGGCTGCCCGCTGGCCCCTCCCCCGGAGCCGCGCCACGCCTGGAGTGCTCTGGGGGCCGAGGCTGCGTGCCTGTTCCTTCCCCGGAGCCGTGCCGCAGGGGCAGCACTCTGGGGTCCAGGACTGCGCGCTGGCCCCTCCCCTGGAGCCGCGCTGTGCGGGGACCGCTCTGGGGGCTGGGGCTGCCCTCTGGCCCCTCTCCCGGAGCCATGCTGCACAGGCAGAGCTCTGGGAGCTGGGACCATGCACTCCCCCTCTCTCCTGGAGCCACCCTGCGCGGGCAGAGCTCTGGGGGCCAGGGCTGCATGAGCCTCCTCACAGCAGCTATGGTAAAGGGGAATGGGGGGGTTCCAGGTTGGTGGTGGGGGCTTTGGAGGGGGCAGTCAGGGAGTAGGGTGGGTTGGTTGGGGTGGGATTCTGGGGTGGTTGGGGGTGGGAAGGTGGATAGGGGTTGTGGCAGTCAAGGGCCAGGGAGCAGGGGAATTGGGTGGGGAGTCAGGTCCTGGGGGGTGGTTAGGGGTCTATGGAAGGGGCAGTCAGGGGACAAGGTGGGGGGGGGTCAGGGATTCTCAGGGGGCAGTCAGGGGGCGGGAAGTGGGAGGGGCTGGATTGGGGGCGGGGCCTTCCCTACCTGGCCCTCAATATAATTTTGCAAACCCAATATCGCCCTCGGGCCGAAAAGTTTGCCCACCCCTGTGCTAGACAGAGACTTTGTACTTTAATGCCAAGGCAGGTCAGTGAGGTGGTCATGTTTGACATTCCTGCAAGCTGTAACATTCTTCACCTGCAGCCAGTTCACACTTGAAAAGAAAAGAATTTTTTTCTAACCTCTGAAACCAGATCAAGGAACTCACTTCTTGACCCTTGCACCTGAGTGCCTCACTGATGCATATTGGATGAAATAAATGCACCAGCAACAGTACAGTGGATACTTTGCTTTGGAAGGCAATTCATTGCTTTGGAAGGCAATTCATGCTGTATGAACATTAAAAGCAGAGGATCATTAAAATAAAACACTAACTATTGGACTGGCACATGTCTTCAGTGCCTTGGCAGTGTCTCAGATTCTACCCAGATCAGACCATGGGCGGGGTGCAATATGAATGGTTTGACATTCAGTCCGCTTTGAATATGTAGCGCAGTGTATGAGGCAGTGACAAAGAACATAATGTCCTCCCTTCACAGTAGGAGTGTGTCATGGGTTTGAGAAGGAAGCTGGGCGTGTTGGTGCTTCCTGTTTAGCTAGCACACTACATAGTTCCCCAGAAACATGTAGAGCATTAAATGATGAGTCCTACCTCCCACGCTGATTTACTGCCTCTGCTGGAATTGCATCCAGTCTGGATACTACTAAGTCATCCCTGCTGAATATGCCTTATTCTTGGGGTTCAAAGTTACTTCTGGAAAGCAAATCAGTGAATGAATCTGATGGCTCCACATTTCAGATATAATTTTAAAAAAATTTCCAGTAGAGAGAATTGAATTCTCCTCCCTTGGTTCCATTCACAGGATCTCACCTGACTATTCCCTTCAAATGCTGTGAGCTGATCACTGTTAAATCAAACACTATCAACAGACTGGGGGGAGTTTCCAGAAATAGAGCATAACCACTTCCAGCAAAGGCCCATCAGATTCATGTGTTTGCCCAGTGCTGTTTTCTCCCATTTTACTTTTCAAAAAGCAGTTTTGTCCAAATAGATTTCCCTACTCTTTTCCCTGCAAATACACACACTCCTGGGACACCCTTTCTTTATTTCAGAAGAGTCTTTATGGGAGCCCCTTATTAAAATATTGATAGCACTTCACTGGCCATAAGCACAAAAGATCAGCACATAATGATTTTTTCTGAGACTCTATGTCCCAGAGGAAGAAGGTAGGGAGAGCGGAGTCTTCAGAGGGCTTCTTAATAGCCTTCTACTGAATTCTTCAAGCAGTGTAAAAACAGTGAACATGCTTCAGAACGGCCATGTTCTGTGGAGGGATCTCTGCTGAGATCTGACAATGTCCCCTGTGATCTATAGATTACTTGATATATGGAGTTCCACAGTTACCCTTCCCCTGCAGTATATTTTATTTATAGCTGGTCAGTGACCGGGCTGGTTGTTCTGAACCAGCATGTGTGGCCGTGCTCCAAGTCAGCCTTCGTCTTTTTACACCAGGAGGAAAATCTCAGTCTCACTCCTCATTCCAGCTGAGAGCACCTGCTTTGGCAAAGAAGGGTAACAGTAGGCGCATTGTTCTAAGAGTTTAGAGACTGCAGGAATAGGGGGCTGCTGGAACAGGGACCCATGTCCCATGTATTTGAAAAAACACTTCAAGCACTGAACAAACTTATTCCTTGAGACCCAGGGGACTGAGCCTTTGGACTGAATCTTTCTCTAAATATCATTAGTGCCCAGATACCACAGTGGTGAGCGCAGGAGAAATATTTAGCTTGCTAATGAGATTTGTTTCCTATTAAGTTCTGAAAGTCCTGTGGGGTTACAGTGATCATCGGTCAGGAGTCATAGAAAGAAATGTGGTAATCAGCTGTTCTTCATGACAATCTGGACTACTCATTTTCACCCTTGTTTAAGCCTTGAACTACTGAGCTGTGACCAGGTTTATTTGCTCCCATTGGGCTTGCTGGCAGCTCTGGTTATTTTATCTGCTTGTTATGTGGAGTACAAGGGGCACAAGATTACCTGTTGCCAAGAGGGAGAGGTATAATCAGAGCTCTGTGTTTTTTGCAAATGCAAAATAAAATGAAAAAGAACATTAAAAACCCATAAAATGAAATACTTGCCCCATGGGGCAGTTCCTGTCTTAAGTGGCTGGGCCTGTCTCCCTGCTCTGGCTGTTGCATTCTAGTGCACGGTCATATGTTTCTCGAGTGTGTCTGGCCCCCTGATGAGGTAGCTCATTGGGCCAAATATGAGTGAGTGGTACTGTGATCAGGTACATGGGGTCACAGCCCCACTCACTCAAATTTGTCCTGTCCAGTCCCTGCATCTTCACCACAGAGGAGCAACCAGGCCAAACCTGAGCAGCAGTTTGATCCCAAGGTGGTTACTGGGCCCAGGACAGGAGACACTGCTGCTGGGTGAGCATGGGATGGGCTCAGTCTGCAACCTGCCCCCAGTGTCTTCCCCTTCCCTGAGGCAGGATCCAACACCCTCTACTATTCCCCCCATAGGTCTCCCCCCTCCCTGGGGGCAGCACCTGACACCCTCTCCCTACTTCTTGGGTCTCCCACCTCCCCAGGGGCTAGACTCGACACACTCTGCCCCTCTCCCCAGGGTCTCCCACATCTGCAAGGGCAGTACCCAATACCCTCTGCCCCTCTCTTTTGGTTTCTCACCTCCGTTGGGGCTGGACTCGACGCCCTCTGCCTTCTCCCCAGGGACTCCCACCTCCCTGGGACTGACTTGACCTGTGGGGTGGGGAGATAGATGAGATGAAATAACAAGAAATTTCTGAAAACAAAGCAAACAATTGTAGAAAATCAAAAGAATTTCCGGGGGTTCTATGTACCAGCCTCTCTTTCTGTTAGCGTAAGGTGAGAGCATGTGTTCCTATGATTCCTCTTTCCCGTTGCCACCTTTGGAGTCTACTGCTATATCAGACTGGGGCTGGACCCTGCTTCTTGCCCTTCCACTCAGGTCATGCATGTTCTGACACCAGGGAAAGACTCAACTGGTGGGTCTAGTGTAAGGACACTGCAGGAGAAGAGTGCGTATCTATCTGTAGGAAGATTTTTTTCTCTGCCCTTCTTCTGTCTCTGAGTAGTTGAAGACATTGATGTGAATGGGTAGAGGTGACACTCTGTACCTTGGGGGAAAACAAGCACTCCCATATTCATCCTTGTAAAATTATTGTGTGGTATCCAATGCAAAGTTTGTCACATTGGGCATCTTCGGAAGGCTTATGCACTGAGCATTGTTTTTATAGTGATGTTACTGTTACATGAAATTACAACCTATAGCATTACTGTATATAGGCTGAACATGTGTCTTCATGGCTTAAAATAAGCCCAGGCAAAAACTCTCCAGAAGCAGAGGAGCAGTTCACACCTCATCAGGGAATGTGTGGGACACTGGCCTAGCCTCACAGGAACAAAGGACACTGGCCTAGGCATCAACAGATCTGCTGGACTCTCCCTTGTCTCTCTCTATATCCAGTGGGCATAATCAGACACTGCAAGACTGAGGTTCCTAGGGTTGTGTCTGGGACCAGAGATATTGGCTAGTGTCATTCACTTGTACAATCCAAGGAGCAGCTTACATGTCAGAGGCTGTGCGTGAACAACCCAGGAGTGGGGGAAGGTTGGCAGAGCAGGGGAAGGCTGGTTCCCAGAGTCAAGGATTGGAGTGACCCAGCAAATCACTGGTCTCAATAACACCAGGGGAATGTCACATTAGAAAAGAGTGTTTCTGATTCATGAATCAGAGGGGTAGTCATGTTAGTCTGGAATTGCAGAAGTGACAGAGTCCTGTGGCACCTTAAAAACTAACTAAAGTATTAGAGCATAAGCTTTCGTGGGCTAATACCCACTTTGTCAGATGCATGCAGTGGAAGAATCCGGGGCAGGTATAAATAAGTAGGCAAGAACCAGGTTAAAGATAACAGGGTGGGTCCAATGAGGCTGAACCAGCTGTTATCTCTAATCAGGGATCTCTAAACAGGGTGGGTCCAATGAGGCTGAACCAGCTGTTATCTCTAATCAGGGATCTCTAATCCCTGATTAGAGATAACAGCTGGTTCAGCCTCATTGGACCCACCCTATTATCTTTAACCTGGCTCTTGCCTACCTGTTTATACCTGCCCCGGATTCTTCCACTGCATGCATCTGATGAAGTGGGTATTAGCCCACAAAAGCTTATGCTCTAATACTTTAGTTAGCCTTTAAGGTTCCACAGGACTCTTTGTCATTTCTGATTCATGTTGATTCAATTTTTTGGCTCTGGGGAGAATGCAGCCACTTGATGCATTCTTAGGTGGAGTTGCTGTCCTGGGTCTGAGGAGGCTGGTCTGCACTGTGGCTGGTGTTCTAGGGCTTCCGAGGTGGAAGCTGCCTGGAGAAAAGCAGGATTTTTGTGCATCAGGGAAGAATCCCATCCCCACTCTGATTAGCTGGTATGTAACATCCCAGTCATGGATCAGTTGCTTCTGTACAGGGTGACTTCACAGCACTGTTTGTATCATGCCTACAACTCTGCTTAACATCTCATTGCACAGGTGAACTGTGCCTGAAGAGTTTTCACTGCAGAATTGTACTTTCCACTAAAAGCCTGATAAATGATCAGGATCCTATGCTGTGGGTTTGTGCTCCTTCAAGCAACCTACTAATCATTATTAATTTTGTCTACCAGCTCAGCAGCTCCTGCCTTCTAAATGAGGTCTGATTTGATGTGGGCAGAACAGGGGGATGGTGAATTGGGAAGTGAGGCAGACTTCCCTTCCCTCCAGAACACAGGCACTAACTTCTATTTTTCCTGGTGGGTGCTCCACTCTCTCTCCACTCCAAGGCCCCCACTCTGTCCCTTTCCCTGAGGCCCTGCCTGCATTTCACCTCTTCCTGCCCCCATTTTACCTCCTCCCCTGAAGCCCTGTACCCACCTGCCACTTGCTGTTCTCCACCCTCCCGCAAGTGCCTCCTGCCAGCTGCCAAAAAGCTGGTTCTGGTGGATGCTGAACCCCCCCTATTTTTTTCGGTGGGCGCTTCAGCCTCAGCGCACCCCCAGAGTCAGTGCCTATGCTCCAGAGTCTGTGCCAGACTTCTTCATGGATTGCATCTATTAGAGCAGGTGTGGCTTTAATGTGGGACCATGAAGGGGCAGGAGGTGGCCTGAGTGACATACCCAGCCTCCTCTGGCAGCCACGCTTCCAGTTTCTGCAGGAGGGTTTGGGGTCAGATTAGAGAACATTCTGATGAGCACTTTGTACATTCTGGTCTCTAATTTGCAGGGAGTATCTGGGCCCACATTGGAGGGTGTGTCAGGGCCAAGCAAAGATGTGGCTTCTCCAGGAATGCTTAGATTTCTATAAACAGTCTAGGCATTGGAGCCTGAGATGAACCTTCCTTTGTGTTTCATCTGAGTTCCTACGCCCAGCCACACACCACAGGCAGAGCCACAGCTCAGAGCAGCTGACTTCCTGGTCTACAGAAGAGCTCTCTGAATAGCTGCAGTATTTCTGTTGGGGAATGGAGAGGCTGCCCCAAGTCTCTCAGACATTAGTACTGTTTGGTCCCTGTGTAGTTGTAGTGAGTCCTCCAAAGTGATGCATTCCTCACCCCTTCTCCAAAGAATGAGCATCTCCCTGCTGACCTTTTCAGCATCCACTGCCTAGCCAAAAACTGCCCAGGCCAGGGCGCCTTTGGAGCCTGGGTTTGGTGCTGTGGTGCCATGGTAAACCTGGTACTGGGGAAGTGACTGGATATGTGCCTTAATGAAGGTGCAGAAGAATAGAGCAGCACTATGCCTGCTTGGAATGAGTCCCCAGACAAGGCATGAAGGAGGCTGCAGAGCATTCTGGGATGCCAGTTTCTCTGCTCTCCACTCCCTACAATAGGGAAACAATCATCTGGGAGCAGCTCTCAACCAGTCTCACTCAGGAAACTTTCTTTGGCAGGAGGCACTTGCAAGCTAACAGCCCATCTTGGGGGTATGATTATCTTTGTGGGTTTTTTTTGGGAGGGGGTCTTGGTGCCCCTTTTTAACCAGGTGATGCCTATCTAGCTAATCTATATCTACTACTTTTGTCTGTGACCCACCTCTCCCCCAACCCTCCAAAATATCAGAATTTTTCAAATATGATGAATGCATGTATCTTACCAACACCCTGGAGTGCTAGCTAAATGCCATTGTCTCCATTTGACAGATGGAGGGACTGAGACACAGAGAGACTTGCCCAAAATCATGAAGTGAATCTAGGGTAGATCTGAGAAGAGAACCAGCTCTGAGTCACAGTCCAGTACCTAACCACAACAACATCTTCCTCCCCTCCTGCTCCCCAGACACAGTCAAGTGCTGCCTTTTAGATCCTGCTTTGCTCCTAGTAATGTGGAGGCCAGGATCTGGATTTGCATTTGTGAAGAAGCTGTAGCTATCGTGTGTTGTGCTTGAGCTGGGGATCCTGAGAGCTGAGGGCAGCAGTGATTTGAATAGAACATAGTGCTGACTCCCAGCCTGTGGAACTGTCCGTAATGTGGCTTTGCCTTCAGAACTGAACTCTTTCTCAGAAGGCTGTTAGTTCCTCACTGCTTTGTCACAATGACAGTGAAATGGCTCTTTCTTCTCCTCTGTGGTAGTTGTAATTTGGGAGATGGTGGTGGTGAAAGGTTTGATTGCCCAAATACATTCTATTTTCCCCTCTACTAGGTAACATGTTCTCCTGAGCAAAGGTTGGGTGGTGCTCTTATTTCAGGCAATCCAAGCACAGCCTGTCTATGCAGGCAAAACAATAGAGCTTAGCAGTGGTGGTGGAACTTGCATGTGGCTGAAACAGGTCACAGACAGGCTAAAACTGTTTTAGCTTAGATCTCTACCAGGGCTAAAGCAAAGTGTCATAACAGGGCACAGGCTGAACTGTTACAACCTGGTTGGCCCACCACAGAATTTAACAACTGTAACCTTCTGTTATTTCTGTAGTCCATATAGCATAGGCTTTGTGGGGGTTGGGAGGCTGCTGGGCTGTCTTGCGTGTGATCTTGTTTCCTCTAATCATGCAGTTCCTATAATGTATTTGCATTATATCCAGCTTCACGTAGCCCAGCCTACATGTGGTGCTCCAGGAGACCTGCCTTTTTCCATCTGTTACTTTAGGGAGCTGCAGAACTCCGTTTTTAAGAGTTTGACTAGTGTTGACTCCAGCAAATGTCTGAGTATTGAAATGTAGTCCTGAGCCACATACTCCATACGCAGGGGCTCCCCTCTCACTGAATCAGCCTTTTGCGGTTCTAGGTCAGTGCTTCCCAGAATGGGTCACATGTGTCCCCAGACGACAGGAGGGAGGTGGATTCCCAGATCAATGAAACTACTTTATTTTCCTTGTTGTAAAATGTAACTGGTAATGATGAAACAATGTATTTTGCACAGATTTATGTTAGCTGATATAGAGCTACATTTCACTCTGATTGTAAAAGGGTTCTACCCTAAGCCCGTAACTGAACAGACCAGATGCCCCTGTATGAGGTACTCCTTTGTGCCTTTAGACTGTAAGCTCTTTGGAGCAGAACTCCGTTATTTAGCCAGCTTGTGCTCTACGGATCTGTAAAATTATCTGTCTCCTGATAACTAGCAGTTACTGTACTCAGACTTGAAACCTGGTGGATTTTTTAATGCCTTGCCAATTCTCCCTATTTTATTGAGAATCTTGTGCCAGTTGGTATTTTTCTTTAGTCCCCAGCTTCTGAAGCCAAGGGAGTATGAGAATCTCACCTTTCGCCCTCTAAGATGAAAACCAAGTTTCTAAACTGCTTGGTTGTGGAGAAAAGCTTGAAAATGTGACCACTTAAGAGCTGGTAAATCCAGAAGGCGAATAAAGACCCAAAATATGTTCATTTTAAAAAATCCTGATTTTTAAGCTTATCTCATTTTTATCGGACCTGATTGATGATTTTTAAATGCATTTGAACATACCCCTGGCTTCCCTCCAAATACTGGGATAATCTGGTTTTTTTCCTAGCAGTTGCTACTCTTATCTATAAATTCCTTGGGGAAAATGTTGGCATTCTGGGTTAAATGTGAGGCCTTCAGATACTCTTATTGCTGGATAAATGGCTTAGATCTGGTGTTGTCTGCAGCCTGTTCCCAGGAGTTGCATGTATGCTCGCTGTTGTGCTGCTCTGTCTGTTCCAGTGCAGAGGCTTTGCCTGAAATTTCATGGTACCTGCTGGAAGTTACTATTCTGCCTGTAGGATAGTGACAGGTAACAACCTGCCAAGAGAAGCCCCCTATAGTAGTAAGGCAATAAGCAGCCCTTCTGCCAGTGAGTGGGATGGGGGGAATGGGAGGGCCTAGCAAGTCTCTTTATCAGTGGCCAACTCAAAAGTAGGGGGATGAGGGCAAGGCACTGGAAGACTTTGTATAGTGAGTGTGCTGAAATCTATTTAACCAAACTGTAAACCGTGTATGTGAGGGAAGCAATGCATGTGGTTGCTATTACTGCTTCAAGCTATGGGGGATGCTGTACCCCCAGCAACCATCATTCCAGCACCTCTATTAGTGGCTGATGTATTCCCAGTCCGTGGGGGAAGCTGGGTGGGAATTATCAGACCATGTCTTTAATCACTCACTTGGGAGCAGAGAGGTGGCAGGATTGCTGCCTGGCTGGTGTTTTGGAGACCAGAGCCTATATCTGTAGCTGGCTCAGAAATTCCCATTCAGAGTAACAAACAGTTTTTCTTTTTTATTAGCCCCAGCCCCAAACCTGGGCTTTTAAACAGTAAAACAACAGAGTAACGTTTGCTGAATGGTGGCAACTGTGGTGTAAGGAGAGGATTTAGGGAGGGCACTGATGGAGTGGCAGCGGTTAGCTCTCTATGTGAGGGCAACAGCTGGGGAAATAACTCGTATCTGACGCTTGTGTAATCAGGGCTCTGCTACCTGCTTGAAGACTGAACAAACTGAGGCATAGTGCTACTTCTAGTGATGTTGGAACTCCTGATGCACGGAGCAATCTTGGGGAAACCTGCCATAATGGTGGGGTTGGAGTTCTACATTCCTTGCTGGGGGTGGCTGGAGCAGGCCCTGTGTGCTGTGGTATCAGCCACCTGGCACCTTACTCTGTCTCTCAGGCCAGAGGCTAATTCCCATTATGCAGGACATACCTGGCTCTGAGCTCTCACTGCCTGTGTAAAGTTCAAAGCATTCATGTGAATGTTGTGTTGGTGAAAATGAAAGCATTGTGAACCCTATGCTCTAAAGTTCTCTGTCCCCATACTGGGGACAACACTTATTGCTATGCCAACTTTCCCGTCTCCTGCCTTGCCAATGTGCCCCTTAACCCTGACGAGGAGGGATGAGTGGGGTGAGGAGGAGAAGGACATTCATTCTTCAATCCTTGATCTTTCTAATGAGACTGCCAATAAGGTTGACTCTGTGACCTGAATACTTGTCCACTGGGAACCAGACTGAAAACCCATTAACTCACTGCATGCTAGGCTTGAGAGAAGGTTAAGCTTATGACATAAGAACATAAGAAAGGCTGTACTGGGTCAGACCAAAGGTCCATCTAGCCCAGTATCCTGTCTACCGACAGTGGCCAATGCCAGGTGCCCTGGAGTGAGTGAACCTAACAGGTAATGATCAAGTGATCTCTCTCCTGCCATCCATCACCCCCCTCTGACAAACAGAGGCTAGGGACACCATTCCTTACCCAGCCTGGCTACTAGCCATTAATGGACTTAGCCTCCATGAATTTATCCAGTTCTCTTTTAAACCCTGTTATAGTCCTAGCCTTCACAGCCTCCTCAGGCAAGGAGTTCCACAGGTTGACTGTGCGCTGTGTGAAGAAGAATTTCCTTTTACTTGTTTTAAATCTGCTGCCCACTAATTTCAATGAGTGGCCCCTAGTTCTGCTATTATGGGAACAAGTAAATAACTTTTCCTTATTCACTTTCTCCACGCCACTCATAATATTGTATATACCCTTATCATATCCCCCCCCTTAGTCTCCTCTTTTCCAAGCTGAAAAGTCCTAGCCTCTTTAATCTCTCCTCATATGGGACTCGTTCCAATCCCCTAATCATTTTAGTTGCCCTTCTCTGAACACAACACTCTTCTCACCACATCATCCCTCTATTTCAGAGGGGGATTGCATGGATTTTATTCTCTTTCCTCCTAGCTGTCTCCCCAGGTTTATAGTGCCCTTAAGTGAGCATATTTGAGATCTTGTTTATGTTTGGAAAGAATTTAATGGTCTTCTGAGAAGACACCATTGTGTAGTATGGCAGGGAGCTGAGTAGTAGGGTGACCAAACAGGAAATGTGAAAAATCAGGATGGGGGTGGGAGGTAATAGGAGCCTATATAAGAAAAAGATCCAAAAATCAGGACTGTCCCTATAACATTGGGACATCTGGTCACCCTACTCAGTATCCATGTGCACCTCCTTGTGAAGGGAGGCTTCTCCCAATGCTTTACAAACAATCTCAGCACCACTCCCTGTCAGGTGGATCAGTCCCATCATCCTTATTTTTACAGGAAGGGTAAATGAGGCACAGAGGCAAAGAGTCCTGTCCAAGATCTTGCGGGAAGCCCGTGGCAGAGCCAGGAATAACATATAGATTTCCTGACTCCTGTTCTGTATTTTAATCACAGAACCATCCTTCTCAGTGAGACACCGCAAATGGAACATGCTTGCTAACTTGTAAAATATATTTGCCCTAACTCATAAACTGGGTCCTTTGCTAACACAGGGGTTAAATCTGTAATATGGGAATAATAATGCTTCCCTACCTCACATGAGTGTTGGGAGGACAAACATATTAAAGACTGTGAAGTACTTTGAGATCTACTGATGAAAGTGCTAGATAAGAAACAGGCATTATTGCTGTTTGTTAATCTTCCTCTGAACTAGGTGTGTGTTCTGGAAAATTATGGTTCTCTTCAGTGAACATTTGTTTAGATCCTCTTTGTGCAGCTGCATAAACTCAGTTCAAGTTCTTATGTCTGAAGGTCAACAGTTTGTAAACTTCAGAGAGAAGAGGGTGATATGGGGATACTTTTAACTCTTTCAGAGCTGCTTCTCTATAGCCCTGCTGGCCCCTTGCAGGAAAGAACTGGGCAGGGTGAAGCACTAGTTGCAGGAGTTAATATTTGTTACTACTGGGGGAATTCTGAACCACTGTGCGCACACAAATCCCCCCCTCACGCACAGAAAATATGTTCTGCTGGCGAGGCGCTGTAGTCATGCCTTCCGCCCACCAGGGGCTGCTGCAGTGCCAGAACAGAGGGCATCTGGCTCCCTGACCATTGCCCTTAGCAACCAATAGAGAGGAGGAGGAGGCTGCGTTCCTTACATCGCCCTGCTTGTGGGGCCAGGTGAGGAGGCACAGAATGGGGTGAGGAGAAGGGACAGACAGAGTGGAACACATGGGGCTCCTGGGGGGGTCACAAACGGATTCAGAATGGCTAGTCAGGGGGACAGACTGGGAAGGGGGCTGAATGGGTGTGCAGGGGATGGAGGTGGCTGAGTGGGGGCTTGGGGAAACATGAGAACAGGGGAGAGGCTAGGGGTCAGCCAGAGTCTGCATGGGGGAGGCTCTCCAACTTCTTAACAATCCCCTCCCAAAACAACTGTTCCATACTTCTCCCACCCACACCCAACAACCCTCCAGCTTCGCTTCCAGGGTCCTTCTAGCAATTTCTTCCCTCTTCCTCATCAACTCCATTACTCCTGACTTCCCCAAGCCTTTGCACTGCTTTTGAGGGGTGCTGGGCATACGGTTCTGTAGTTTAAATGAATTATTACTCAAGTTTGGTATTACTGTGTCTAGTAAGGAATCTATTTATCAAAAAACATTTCCTGAATCTTTTTTGTTGTCTGTGTTATGGCCATATTTGCTGACAGGTATTTTGAAATAAATTATCAAAATAATTGAACTGGCATGATTATATGGTATTATATTGACAAATAAAATATGCAGAAATTTGCTGAATTTTAAAAATATTGTGCACAGAATTTTTAAATTTTTGCTGCAGAATTCTACCAGGAGTAATTTATTAAGCCAACAAGAGGTCCATGGAGTCCAATCCATCCCCAGATAAGAATGGGAAATCTAGTGACCCCTCCAGCAGTGGCAGTGACAGGGCTGAGAGAAGAGGGGAAGGACAGAACCTAGTCTGGAAAGATGGGCAGCTCCCATGCCTGTGTTTTGAAGTGCTTCAGCTCCTGGTTCTCCTTGGAGCCATGTAGTCATCTGTTGATGTGTCTATGCTGGCAGTCTAGCTAGAAATGTTTTAGCTTTAAAAAGTAACACTTGTATCTTCTCACATGAGTTTATTTGAAACAAAGGAAAACATGGAGCTTCTGGAAGCAGCCAGTAATTGGTGTTCAACCGCCAGCTGAGGCATGAAGAGTTTTGGGCCTGTGTGTGGGTCTACAGACAACCACAGGGGCTGGGCTATAACTAAGTTTAGGGGCATTGCTTTCCCCCATCTTCTGTGAATGGACAGAGCTGGGTTTGCTGTAGCTTATCTTCCCCTACCAGAAGTAGAATAAAATGGGGATGAGAGAAAGAAGCAGCTTTAGCTGCTTATTTCTCCCCCACCCCTCCCACCAAATCTGAGATAAAACAAAGGGACACGCACATCCTGTCTGGGAAAGGGTGTGGTCCCAAAGAGAACTTGTCTGCCCCTGTGAAGGGTCTTGTAGGACTAGTCGCTAGGTTGGTTTGGTGTGTATCTTGAGGAGTGACAGGAGCATGGCTGAGAGAGAGTATCATTGCACTAGAATTTTTCTGACTCTCATGAAAATACTGTAGCATGTTTCTGAGGGGGGAAGGCTGGCGTGTATAAAGCTAGAGTCATTTGCCATAAAAAGCACAAAATAAACTGATTGCAGGGATTGTTAGGTCTCTCACAATGGCCTGTTCTCTTTGAAATCGGTGGGATTTGGTGTAACTGCACCCTTGCTCAGTCAGGGAAGCCCTATGGTGATTTCAATTAATGAAGAGAAAACAGATTGTAATTTGGTAAAGAACATATTCAGATACACTTACTGAAAGTTAAGTGCCTGATGTTTAGGTATTTTCTGCTACCCTTTTATCTGAAACATAGGATGTGGATGTCAAGGTATGAGGGTTCAAATCTGGAGCAGCGAGGAGTTGTCACCACTTGCCCTGTAACAGTAGGTGCCTTGGTTTGCTTCTAGAACTCCCAGCCTGGGCCGTTCACAACTAGCCTCCAAGCATGCAGGTCACAACCTGAGTTTCTGTATGCTAGCAGCTTTGTTTCAGCAGGTCTGATCGCAGCAGCTTGTGTACAGCCCCACAGTGGCTTACACCTGCCTTGTTTACTATTTCCAATTCTGAATGTTCTCCAAATCATATCTCCTGAAGTGTCCAACCCTCTTGTGAAGAGCTCAGAGAGATAATAAGGTTTGTTGCTCCTGTAAAAACACAACCACATCACATTATAAACTTACTTAGGGGTAAATACACCATTTCCTTCAAACCCAGCACTAGGCTGGTTTATGGTAAGAATGAAATACATTTATTAACAAAATATACATAGGATTAAGCGAGTTCAGATATAAGAAATTGAGAGAGAGAATTACAAGTAAAACAAAACAAAGTATGCTGCTAAAAGTCTAAAACATCATCTAGCTAGATACGGGCTTTGTTCAAGATGCTTTCTCTCACTAGTCATCATTCTTAGTCAGCCATAGCTGACTTTCTCTCAGTCATGACCTTTCACAAAAATAAAGTTGCTGGCTTTCCTTGTCGTCTTAGATGAAAGATCTTTGCCTAAGAAGGCTTCTCACCTGTATTCAGTTCCAGAGACTTCAGCCCCCACTTGGTTTAAGGACCAGTTTTTTTGGCTTGCAAGAACTCTGGCCTCTTGTGTCTGTCTGGTGATGGATGCCTAAAATGGCTTTCTATCCTTGCCTATATCTCCCAAAGCTCAATGACTTTGCTTCAAGAGACAAGGTGGGTGTGGTAATATCTTTTATTGAACCAATCAGTTCATTCAGTTGCTTATCACTGAAGGTACAGCACCCTGTATTTCTAGACCTGTAAACCTTTGAATAGATTCTTCTGACAAGTAAAACACAGCCCAGGCTTCTCTCTCCTGCTGGATGTAAACACCATGCTATCCTCTTCCCTATTTGTTAGTGTGAGGTTTGCCCTCTCACACCTTGTTAGCTCAATGGGTCTGTTTACTACTTATATGTGAACTGAGGTAAATACACATTTTGTTTAGGATAGACATGTTTAACAACTCTCCCTGACATACCTGGTTATTACACACTTTTGTTATAATTCCAGCATATATTCATAACTCTTAATAGTCATTGCATATGTACATCACACAAGAATATTAATGATCAGTGAGTTATTAGTTTTCACATGATACCTCACAAAGCATATTTTGTACAATGATTATTACAGTACCATGTATGATGTGAATCCATGGGTACTTAGTGTCCAAGTGACTTGTATTTGACTAAATGTGGAAAGGTAGGAATTGCCACACCAGATAGGACCGGGGTCCATCTAGTGCAGTGTCCTGTCTCTGACAGTGGCAATACTAGATGCTTCAGGTTCAAGAAACCTCACGGATGGACACAACTTACTCTTGGAAGTTTCCTTCTAACTCCCTCTTTAGTGCTCTAAAACATGGCATTTGTGTCCCTGATGTGTGTATTGTTTTAATCCTGCCAAATGCAACAGAATGGCAGGGTTGGTCCCATTTTATTAGTCATTCCCACTGGTTTACCTTGGTTGGCATCTCTGAGGTAAAGGTGAACCCCAAAGTGATGCCTGCTGGGAGTCCTGACCCTGGTTTACTGCAGTGCCTCATAATAAGGATAAATTCCAGGGCAGTGTCTGACACAAGAGGAGCTTGGTCAGACATTGTGAGGGTTAATAATTTGTATGTTAAATATGTTCCTGGCTCCAGCACTGAAGTGAGATAATGTCTGAAGGACAGAACATTCTTCCCTGACCCAGGTCTCTTCACTGTTGCATGGATGAGGGAGAGAGCAGATAAATCATTTGGTGTATAAAGGACAAAGATCTTTCCTTTCCCAACTACAAGTGTTGGCAGATCAGACATTTATTTGGAAACCTTGATGCTACCAACACACTGTTTAAAAAAAACATATCCCAAAACACACTGATAATCATTAAAGGAGTGTGAAACCTTGATGGTGATGATGAACCTTCAAAGTCTGATTAGCTTGAATTACTGGGTAGTTTTGTTTGTTGAAAGGCAGAGTGGACAGCTATGTGATCCAGGACAAGTCCCTTTCTCTTCCCTCTTTGTGCTTCTCCTTCATTGTCTGTAAAATGGGGATAGTGATACTAGCTGACCCTCTCAACGGAGGATTGTGAAGATACTGAGATATATTTAGAAATGCTCACTTTGTTACTGTAGAAGGTAAAACTTTACAGCAAAACTAATAGGTTTTTTGTGGTGATCCTTCCATGATTGGAGTGGGGAAGGTCAACACTTCATAAGGTTCCCTGCACTGGGACAAGGGACTATCTGATGACGGTGATAATAAATGCATCTCTCTATAACAAGAAAGTTTCCCTAGCTTGAATGCCCAATCGTTTCCATATTTTTCATAGCTCCTGTTTCCTCTCCCACTGTGAGGATGGGTTTGTGGATGCTCTGTTGGTGATGATGAAGCATGAATAACTGGGATTGGGTAGAAAAAAGGTGTATTTTTCATTGCTTCTACCATTCTTGATAGATACCATTGATAGATGCTTCTACCATTCTTGATACCATTCTTGGTTAACTTGATGCTGCTAAGTCACATTCAGCTGCTTCAGGCTTCAGAAGAGATTTGGAAATGTGTCAGGCAGGTGTGAGAATTGCTTTCTGTGCTGCTCTGCAGCTCTCTTTCTGCAGCTCCTAGAAAGCCTTGTGTGTGCTTGGTTGAGTCTATCACTGCCTGAAAATTTTTTTGTAGCTTGAAAACGAGATAATGGAGAATGTAATGCAAAACTGAAGTGAATAACCACTTCTGCTCTGTATAGGGGTGTGTGTGTGTGTGTGTAAATAACCTCTCTCTGGGAACTGGCAAGAGGTGGGCTATCCACAGGCACTCTTTGATGACATGGTGTGGGAGATGACAGGGTAAAGAGTTCTGGCACACAAAGCCAGAGGAGTGGGTAAATATTCTTGTTGGGAGCTGAGCCTTGATTGCAACATAGCTGCATGCAATGATATGTGGACAAAAGAGCACTTTCGTAGACAGCCACAAACATGCTAAGTGCACTTTGGCTCTCCTTTTATTAGACAAGGGCTCAGGCATCTGCATCAAAACAGCTGATTTCTCTCTGTTTCTTGAGGAGGGCATTTTAGACTGGTGTCACTATTAGTCCCAGATACTCATGAGTACTTAGTCTACTGCTGTAAGCCTGATTTGCTTCAAGGGTAAGAGTGTCTCAGTCCTTTCCAGAAGGGATCGCTATGGGATGTGTCACTGCCCTAGTCAAGCTCCCCTTTCTGTGACCCACCAGGCTGCTGCATTTGGATCCCAAGACACTGGGCCCATGCAGTTTTAAGCCTCCCTTGGTCTAGGTAGACTCCAGCACTGTGTCTTTCCTTGGCCTCTCTGGCACACTTCCTGGGCACAGCCTGTCTGTTACCCATTCACAGAAATGGGATCTTGCCTAGAGTGACCATCTGTTCAAAAAGCAAAAGCGAGAGGCTTGCAGGAGTGCTCCACCCCTTGGCCAGGCCAGAAGCTGGTGTTTGACGGTTGTTAAGAGCTGCCCAGGGAGCCCAGGCCACTGTGGGGAACCCTGGACCCTTCACCTACCCTAGGCGGGATGCCCAAGAGCAGCCCCCAGTCTGTGTCCCTGCTTCCCCCCTTGCTCTCCTGCCCCCCGCTCAGTCTCCTACCAGGTGATCTGTTGCTTAGTTACCAGTCTGGTTGGGCAGAATCAATTTTTTGGGTTTGGCCACATTTAGCATATTTATTGTATTGCCTGTGTAGACCTGTTCAAATGTCAGATTCTTAATATTCCACTCATCCAGCCATGTAGGTGCCACTCCTATCTCCTTTGTACATGGAGTATGAATCAAGAACACAGTACAGGTAACCTGAAGGGTTTAAGTATACAGAGAACTCATTAGCTGAAACAGAATTTGTAAATTATGCGTCGTTAGTTTCCTCAAATTGTCACAAACTGAAAAAGGAAATGCCACCCTCTCCTTCTGATACTGGCAAATTAGCAACTTATGAGCCAGCATATGCCATGGGGCTGCATACCATTGTCATGGTAATGTCAATGCCACCAGTAAAGTGACTCCATGGTCACAGGTGCTGTCTTGTTGGACACTGAGTATAGCCAGGTGCAGATGCCTCTACTCGCAGCCTTTCAAAGTAGGACATCTGAGAATGGGAGCAGGTGCTGAGCCTCAGCAAACACACTTTTAGATTTAGGATGTTACTGGTCTTAAGGATTTCAAACCCATTGTGTGACTTTTGGTGCTTACTTCCCTCTTGGGCTTAAATTCCTTAGACTGACTTGAGCCAGTGGAGAAGTTGACAGAGTTAGCAAGGCAGCTGGGGTTGGTTAGTGTCACTGCTACAGCTGTGGGGCCAGTAGGGTACACTTTCACACTAGTTATTTGTTGTGCATTCTGCTCAAATGGTAGTTAGTTTCTATTTTATTTTGATTGTTGGATGACTGAGTGGGGGATTTTTGGTTTGAAGACAAATTTGGACGGGCCCTGGCCAGCCTCTGACCATCCAAAGGCAGGTCACGTCTTGGAGCTGGATCCATTGATGGTGGTCCTAGCCTGGGGATTGAGGAGGAGGTCCCTCTCGCTCTCCATCTAATTCTGTCCCTCTCCTGATCTCTCTACTCAGCTTGGCATTGCAGTGGGCTTTGTTCTCCCTCCTGTTCTGGTTCCCAGCTTGGAGGACACAGAACAGCTGGCCTACCACATCAGCAACATGTTCTTCCTCATTGCAGCCGTGGCAACGGTGCTCTTCATCCTCGTCATCGTTGGTAAGGAGGTGAATGTAAACGTGTGGGAGGGATGAAGCTGAGACAACTATATTGTGTTTATGCATCTCTATATTAGGGAGGGCATGGGGCAGCCCACTACCGGCGATTTGGGGCAGTGCCTCCGCATAGCACCTGCTTCTGTTCACATACAGGGTTACTTCTTCTGTTAATGGCAGAGCCCATATCTTCCCTGCCCCAGCCAGGTGAAAGTGAGTGAGACTGGGGGAGAACGAGCAACGGAGGGATGGGGGATGGAGTGAGTGGGGGTCAGGGCCTTAGAGAAGGGGCAGGGCAGAGGCAAGGGTGTTTGTGCAATTAGACCCAGTTGGCAACCCTACTGCGGAGCACTGAACAGCTATCAAATTTCAACTGACAGGCAATGACTTTCACAGCTGCTTCCTCTGAGGGTAGGAGCTTTATCTTAGATTTCAGAGTGGTAGCCGTGTTAGTCTGTACCCGCAGAAACAGCAAGGAGTCCTGACTCCTCAGACTCCCTGGGGCCCTGCTATTGACAAGTTCATTCTGTTTGTTTCCAGTGTTCCGGGAGAAGCCCCTGTTTCCCCCAAGCCGGGCCCAGGCCCTCATCCAGCTGAAGCCACCTGAGGAACATTCCTATGTGCAGTCCATCCTCAGGCTGCTCCGCAATACCAATTTCGTCCTGCTGATAGTCGCATATGGTAAGATCCAGTCTCTGCTCTGCTAAGTGAACGGTGAAGGCAGAGATCTTCCTGCTACTGTGTTTGCCAGGATGGGTCCTCCCTTGGCAGTGCTGACCAGTATCTGGCCTGGGCTGCTAGCAGGAAAAAGATCTTCCTTGCTCACAGTCCCTCCCCTAGGCAGATCTGGGAGCAAGTCATTATCTGGAATAACCTGCTCAGTTATAATACGGGCAATGAACTGTTAAACTTACACAGCCAGTGCCAAGTGTGTGCTCTCCAAGAGACCGTGTGGAATCAGCAGAGGGAGGGATTGTGGAGGGACTAGAGTGCGTATGGACATAGCCTGTGGTCTCCAGGAAACCCCCACCTGCAAGAAGCCAGAGTGAGGGATTTTCTTAAGGTCCCCTCTGCTTGTGTTTTTCCTGCTAAGTCTGGGTCAGCTGCTCACTTCTCCCTCTGCAGCACTCTCGGAAATGGGCCCCTTAATTTGTTTGCATGAGTATGGTGGGGAAGTGCTTCTGCTTTTGACACTGTAATTTTGTAAGGGGAGGAGGACTTTGCTATGGTCTGTTGACTGTGCTCAGTGCCTCTAGTGACCCATCCAAGCCCTGACAAGAGGCCTCTGTACCCCACCCACTAAGATGTATTCTAGCCACCTGCAGGGAGCTCCTAGGAAGATGTGTGTGAATGTGTCACACTTCGTTTTAGGTGTGAAATGGTTTCTGGCATAGGCTGGCTCTGTTCTCAGTGTCTGGCAACAGAAAGCTCCTTGTTGGAGAAGCCCCTCAAGAGAAGGAAAGACTGGGATACACAGTACATAAGGAAAGCTTCTGGCTGGGGTCTGGAGCACAGTCAGGGATCTCCAGCACTGGACCCTGCTCCTTGGCGGGAACTCGAGGGCCAGATTAAAATGTCTGAAGGGCCTGATGCGGCCCCTGGGCCATAGTTTGCCCATCCGTGCTTTAGAGTCACTGGGGGATTTCAAAGGCCGTTAGTGACTTTGACACTTCAACTTCTCTTCCTTCTGGCTTGTGGGGTTTCTTTTTTTCTTCTCCTCTGCTCATTTGGCTCTGCCTGACTCACCCTTGACTTTCAGTTCCCTGCCAACAAAGACAGTGACTGAGACTTAGAGGGTCCAAAGCAAGGAAGGGCTTTGTGCATGTCAGAGGGGTTGTCTGCACTTACTGCCCTGCAGCAGTGCATGTGTGCAGCTGTGCCACTCTTGCCCTTAGTGAGGACACTACCTACGCTGATCAGAGAGAACTCTACCTTCCTGAGAGGTGATAGCTGTGTTCATGGGTGAATCCCGTCTCTTAAGATAGTGCTGTCTACCCCAGGGGTTAGGCTCGTATAGATGCATCGCTCATGTGTGTAGTTATTCCGTAGGTTAATATGCATTGTTTGACATGCAGCTTTGAGCTGAAACAACTGTAGGTAGAGGACATGTGTTAACCTTTCATGCTCTTTCTTCTTATTCCTGAAGCTACCAGTGAAGTGTCCCTTAGTAAACTGTGTGTTCTAGAGTGTGGGTGGGTGGGTGGGTGAATGAGGGGAAGTGGGCCAACAGTCTCACCAGGTTCCTTTGCGCATTCCTTCCAGGGTCAAATCTTGTGATGATCAAGGTTCTTTACTGGGGGTGTGTTCCTGCTGCCGGCTCCTACTGCAGAGTTTTCCTTGGTGTCCCTCCTATCTTATCTCTCTGGAGGTTACTGACCACCTGGAACTCACTGTGGCACTAGGTGGCTTTTGGAGTAAATGGGATGGGTATTTTCTGTCCAGAGAGCATGTCAGGAACTGATAACATGCTGATCCCCTTCTTTGCTGCTGTGCCTTTCAGGAGTTTGTGCCATTCAATCTGGCTAGTCTCCCTTGTGGCCATGTATGCCTGTCGCTGTACCTTGTACCATACTCCTCACCATGACCTAGGTCAATGTGTTGGCAGAGGCCGGACACGAGGGAGGCATGAACTCCTCTCCAGCTACTGCTGCTGCACCACTCAAGGCTTTTTGCTGTCAAAAAGCTTCATAAACGTTGATATGTGTGGTGAGGGTGTCGCCACTCTACTGTTGGGGAAAACTGAAGCATGGGTAGGGGAAGTGACTTGCTGCAGGTTGCAGAGGTGGAGTCGGTATCAGAGCTGAGATTAATGCTCAGGAGTTCCTGTCTTCTCATCCTGTGCTCGGGCTACTGTACTGCTCCTTTCTACTGGACCCCGGGCTGCTTCCGGCTGTTCACTCAAGCTTTGAGAGAGAGAGAAAGAGGGATGGGGATGTGGGAATTTTGCACTTGACTGAACCTTAAGGATTGCAAAGGTCTCAACACGGGGACTTTAAACCTTGTTTATCCCGCGCACAGGGATGTGTGGGCTGTGACTGGTGGAACCTTTGATCCCCATCCACCATCACAGTGATCACTGAAGCCTTAAAGAGAAACCAGCTGCAAATATGAATGACTTTGAGAAGGGGATTGAATTGACCATTGTGGGTCTTGTCCACATGGGAAAACTTTTTCAGCATAACCTTTGGTGAGGATTTAAATCAGTATAGTAATACTGCTATGAACCCCTGTGTGGACACTTTTATTCTGGTTTAAGGGTGGCTTTTTTGGTGTAGCTTGTGTCCCTTGGGAAGGGGTTTAAGCTAAAGCAAAGCAACCCTTATAGTGGAATAAAGTGTCCACATGGGGGTAGGTTATTGGAATTACCATCTCTTTAAAACTCCAGTGATCTTTGCGTGTGACTGATCATACTTTCCAAGTACATGAGCCATAGTGGCTTGGGAAGGTGCTGTTACTGCACAGCAAGCTGCTTAGCTCCTTCTCAGTTACTAGGACTCCTTGGCCAGAAGAGCCCACTTCCTGCTGGCTATTGCTGCCGGGGAGTGAGCCAGTTCCCTATTGTGAGGAAGCCTCCAGCTGGGACAGCTCTTCCAGCTCACACCAGGTCACTGGCCTTGGCATTGCAATGTTAATTGGATCTGAGCTCCCCAAGGAGGCCCTGCCAACCCAGCACTAATCTGGGTGTGTAGTTAGAATTCTCTCTTGGCTGGGTGGAGTAGGTGGTAAATGAGGTCAGTCAAGCTGTGAGCAGTTTACTGACCCCAACATAGCCCAGGCCAATCATTCTGCGGCTGTCCTGCTAGGGTAGGACGGGGAGGTCAGGAGAGCTCATTTGTGAGCTGTGCCACCCAGTGGGTAGAGAAGAGTGATTGCACTAGAGGGAGAAGATGCTGGGACCCTGTATCAGCTCTAAAATGTGTGTGACCTCCCCCCATTCAAATAAGGAGCAACTCTGAGACTGAGAGAGAACTCGCCTTGGCAGGCCCTGCAGCCCCTCACCTTCCCTCCAGATGTAGCTCCTCTGCTATCTGACATGGCCAAGACAGTCAGCTGCCCTGCAAGCTCCCTAGCTCCATTGTAAGACACTCTGCCCACGCTCTTAGGGCCTGATGCCTGGATCTCTTCCGCACCTCTGGATTAGAACTTCTCCACTCGGTGGAGCCTTCTCTAGGTTCCCACTCTTTCTTCACTCAGCAGGAGAATGACAGGCTGTGAATGTGCTGTGTTTTTATCTACCTCTCAGGTTTGAACACTGGTTGCTTCTACGCCCTGTCCACACTGCTGAACCGCATGGTGATCCAGCACTATCCAGTAAGTTCCTGCGACAGGCTCTCTACTGCCTTGCTGTCAAAAGAGAGTTTGTATTGAGCGTGATGCAACAGCACCTCCTGCTGGGAGAAACTGGTATTGGAGCTACTGTGCACTTCCTCTGCAGCAGCTATCCCTGTTCCTTACAGCATCTTCTGCTGGAAGAGAATTGGGCTGGTGAGCTCCACCAAGGACTATGCCCCTATACCATAATCAGTTGTGTTTTCTTCTGTTAATTCACCCAGTCACTGTATGTGCCCCATTCCCTACTTCAGCGGTTCTCAACCTTTTCCTTTCTGAGCACCCCATCTAACATACTATAGAAACTTGAGGGTGTGACGTGTCGGGGTGGGGGCGGATGGTGTCTGGGCTTCAGTCACTGGGCCAAGGGAGAGGAGGTTAGGGCTTCTGCCCTGAGGGGCGCCAATGCTCAGGACTCTGGCTGCTGGGTAGGCCTCAGGCATAGGCATAGTTTGACTTTGTTTTTTTTGGGTGGGGCGGGGGACACCCGGCAGGGCTTGGGCCTACTCTGCACAGTTGGTGCTCCCTCCCTGAACCCCACTCTGCCCCCTGACTCACCTCAACAGGCCACCCAGGATTGCAGGGGCTTGCACCCAAAAATTATAACTCAAAAGGGGTGGGGTTTCAGCTCAAAAAGTTTTTGAAAACTGCTTAGGGTATTGGGAGGGGATACCTAGGAGCTGTGTGCAGAGAGGGGTGTAGCTGACCGTACAGGCAGAGAGGCAGCTGGGGAAGTGTAGTAGCTGTTCCCTGAAGGCTGTACTGGCCCCAGAGCCGGGTCCCCACAGCAGGGCCGCTCTTCCTGGCTGCAGGAGTAATCAAAGGGAGTTAGGAGCTGAGGAACAGCTGCAGTCCCAGGCCCTAGCAGCATCAGAAGATGGAGGAGCACCAGGGCTACCTCTTCATGGCACCAGCTAGAGCAGCAACTGCCTTGCACTGCCCAGTTCCAGCTTCCCGGCTCTGACCTGGCCAGGGGACAGGGGGGAGAGGAGAATGGGGGAGTGTGGAGCTGCTCCCACGGCTGCTCCAGTCTGGTTATGGCACTGCAGTTTGTGGGGGCAAAGCCCCCCATGCCTCCCCAAACTGTGCCCATGGTTCTGGGCTTTGTTCTGTGGAGCACCAGGGCTCGGGCTCGCAGACACCCTGAAATCGGCTCATGGACCCCCAGAAGGCCATGGACCACCGATTGAGAACCGCAGCACTACCAATTGAAAGTCTCCTGACAGTCATTGCTCCTGTACCTTTCACTACATTGCCTTCCCATGGAGGAGACGGGAGTGCTCTATAATTAGGGCTTCTGGAACATTCCCTAAAGCACTTACTGTTGGGAAAGGCTAGGACTGGGATACCTGAGAGCATCTTTTCCCTGGGGTTACCCTAAATTCCTGGTAAATCCTGAAAAAGCTGACCCAAAGACCAGTATTGGACAACAAGCTTTGAAAGGCCTTTAGTATCTCCTCCTCGGAGGCCCTTTTAGCTATCCATCACCGCTTGCTGTTGGTCATTAACTAGTTCCTGTATTGATGTGCATCTTCCCACAGGGAGAGGAGGTGAATGCTGGAAGAATTGGGCTCACCATTGTAGTGTCTGGCATGGCTGGAGCTCTGCTCTCTGGCATCTGGTTGGATAAAACCAAAACCTATAAGTAAGTCCCTTGCACAACTCCATCCTAATCTCTGCCACATGGAAAGCAAACCCCAGAGGAGGCAACTCTGCCTTCCAATGGCTTGACAAGGTGGGTGAAGTAATATTTTTTATTGGACCGACTTCTGTTGGTAAGAGAGACAAGCTTGTTACAGAGCTTTTCCTTAGGTCTGGAGCAGCGGGGTTGGGGAGAACAATTGTGTTCCCACATATCCAATCACCCTTCAGTAAAAGCCAGAATTTGGAGCAGCAGATTAGCTCATTTTGGGAGTTTCCTGAGCCCAGGACATACCAGCCACACTTTTAGGTTCTGGAGCTACTCATTCCTCCTTTGATGCACAAGGTACTGGAGCTACTTCTCCAGGATTCCTGTGTGCCTCTAGTTTATTTCTGGTGTTTGTTTAGGGATTAATGGGTTTGTGTCTGGCCTGTCATGAGGGTAGAGATTATTTGTGAGTGCAGAGACAAACACCCGCTCCCACCAGATAAAAACTTACCACAGAGCTGGCTTGTCAAGGGCTGTACAGAGGGAGCTGAAAGGAGCAGACCTGCTTTTGAGGAGCTGGTGCAGGGCCGGAGCAACCTGCCCAGGCAGGAAAGGCTAGGGTCAGGGTATGCATTGTCGGTATGTGGGGGATTTCTTTGGGGAAGGATAGGTGGGAGAGCAGGGGTCTGGAGCCCTTCCTCCTTGGGAGGAAGGGGGTGAGTTGAGGGACATTTCTCTTAGGGAAACAGAGTGAGGCAGACTTCCATGTCTGACTTCTTTCTTGCTGTATTGTCTTATGTCTGGAAGCTGAGAGAGAGCAGTATGGTGTTTGGCCCCTGCATGGCTCTGGTCAGATTCCCAGCACTCTGGGAAGGAAGGATCAGAAATAGCCCAGAGCTGCCTTGTCAAGGCTGAAATAGTTGCCAGTGTTGGAGGAATCGTACAGTACCAGACCTGTTCTCTGCCTCACAGACCAGCTTCTGAGAGTCTCTGTTCTACTCAGTGAAAGCTCCATTGAGTCCTGTGTCTGGAGACGTGTGTGTGTGTGTGACACTTTATTGAAGGCAGAGGCAGATGGAGCAATGTGTGTGAGGGGGTTGGGAGCTGGGGTCAGATTAGGTTTTGGTACTTACAGGGACATTTGGCAGCACATGCCGCCATTAGCAAATGTACAGCTAAAAGCCGTTGTGTTGCCTGCAGCTTTGGACTGCGGCCTTTCCCAGGGAGCAGATCTTTTTTGGTGGGAGTCTCTGCTGCCCTAGTTCACTCAATCTTCATGCAATGATCCTTGATTGGCCTGGTTACAGTGAGCTCTTCTATACCAGCCAGGGATCTGGGTGATCAGCTTCCCTGTATCAGCTGGCTTTGTTAAAGTGGTTCTAACCTGCTTTCCTTGAAGGCCAGAGTAGACAGGGCTTTATCCTAATAGCAGGAGATGGGCAGAAGGCTGCTTCCGTGACCTTTCCCTTCCAGGACCCACCACAGCATTTATTTTGGCTCTGGTAGCATGGGCTATCCACAGCAAGGGAAAGCTTCCCAGGACCAGCTACCCCTGAGTGGGTATATTTAGGGCCCACAGCTTGTTTGGGTATCCCCAGCTGTAGCTCCAGCCATCAGTACTGGCAGGTCCAGGGACCAAGTCTAGAGCAGAAACTGATCTTTTGGGCCAACCCTGAGATGGCAGATGAGGACTATCTGGGAGCAGGGAGAAAAGCAAGAGCAAATGATCACTTGACAGGCCGGCCAGTCACTTACTGCTGTTTCTGTTGCTACCAGCTCTCAAAATAAAACGTTTTGGCCTCTGGCTTGGTTCTTCCAAGGGTGGGTCAGTGGGGTATGTGTTCACTGTGTTGTGTGCAGCTGGGTTGGGTTAATGTGTATTTCTTTTGGCAGCTGTGGCTACTGTAGCCCTAGGAGGTGGGAACACACACTGTCACTAACTGCATTTTTGCTGCTCTGTAATTTGCAGCCCTAACAACTCTGTCATGCTGGCAATATGGCCCAGACTGGCATAGCTGTCGCACGCGACATTCCTGACTCTCCCAAATGGAGCTCTATTACTGCACAGAGATCACAGCGTAAAGGATTTGTAGTTGCATAGTAGGAGCTGGGAGTCCGTTCTCAGCAGTGTGAAAATAATCCTGTTTGTTCGGAGGCAGGGATTGCATGGAAGGGGCAGAATGAGTGTGTTTTGGCAGTGCTGGGATTGGCAGCATGAGATGTGCACTGAATGGGCTAAATTAATCTCTGGTGCAACTCTGCTGACTAACTTTAGGGAGGTGGTAGGATAAACATAGCCTAGCATGAGAATGGCCCTGCCCAGAACCTGGGCTGGTACAGGCTGTTCATAGGGGTTTCTGTAAAACAGCAAATGTTAGCAGAATCTTTCCACTGAGAATAAATTTTAAATTCTGAAAAAGACTGTTGTTTTTTTAAATTACCAGTCTCAAGAGGTCAGATGCTATGGTGATGGGGGGTTGGGGGTGATATAGTGTCAGGGACCCAAAGTCTGGGCCATGAGAATCAGGAAACGACACAGGATTTGGTAGTTTTACTTGCCAAGTTGAGTGAAAAGAGTGAACCTCCCCCTTCTCTTAACACATTTTGAGTGCTGCCCTTCCTTACATTGATATTTACCTTGAATTTGCATGAAATACTAATGCCTTTAGAAAGAACGAGGAGTACTTGTGGCACCTTAGAGACTAACAAATTTATTTGGGCATAAGCTTTTATGGGCTAAACCCCAGTTCATCAACTTCCCTGTCTCCCTTAGCCAGGAATGGCCACGCATTCTCTTCTCCTGCCTATCGGGAGGGCCTGTGAGTTAGCCGCAGGGTTTCAGAGCTGCTGTTTTGTTTTTTTTTAAATCCGGGGTGTATATTTCATTCGTGATACCTCAGGTTGTGCTTTCACTGAGTGTGGTCTGCCAGCAATGAAAAGCTTTGGCAGCTTCTCTGAATGCAAAGGGACCATGCCAGCTCTTAAAATAAAACATTTTGGCCTCTAGGTTGGTTCCAAGGGTGGGTCAGTGGGGTATGTGTTCACTGTGTTGTGTG
Source organism: Dermatemys mawii (assembly GCA_007922305.1). Lineage (NCBI taxonomy): Eukaryota > Metazoa > Chordata > Testudines > Dermatemydidae > Dermatemys > Dermatemys mawii. The sequence goes on from ML677332.1 coordinate 59,549,287, forward strand.
TAATTTCATCTGCAGTCAGATACAGTATGTGGTGGAAACTGGAAACCTTCCTGTACCCTCAAGTTTCTGGCTGGGGGGGTACTTAGATAGTGGGAGGCCAGTGGTTTACTCCTGGAGGAATTCTGCCCCACTGTGCATGTGCAGAATTTACAGATTTCTTTGCTACCTTGCAGAAAAATGACTTTCTAACAGGGAAGCAAAGGGAAGCTGCAAGAGTGGTCATGTGTCCCTCCCCAACATTAGGGTTGTGTTTTTCAGGTGCCTGGAGCAGCAAGGGGAGAGAGAGATCACTGCGGGGGTGGGGTGAGGGGTTGAGATGCCCTGGGCCAGTGCTGGATCAGACTCCTCCATTCCCAGCCAGAACCAGACACACATCAACCCCTGCCGAGCCTTACCTCCTGCACCTAGCCCTCCCCAGCCCCACATGGTGGCTCCTACCCTGCAGCGGGCTCAGCTGCTAGTCCCAGCTGGGCTGGGGGTGGAGAAGAGTGCACTTCCTCTGCACAGTTCGGCAGACTCAGACCCACCCCAAGAAACCTTCCCTGGCTCCACACTGCCCCCTTCCCACTTCGTGACCCCTTGCTCTTCAGTAGCGAGGGGAGAGGTCTCTATATGGGGAGCTGCTTCCCTGTCTGTCCAACTCCCATGCATCCAGGTGCCCCCCATACCTAGACCCTCCCTGCACCCAGCCCTCCCTGCTGAGCTCCATTCCCACTGCGTCTGGATCCCAGGATGTCCCTCTTCCCTGCGTCCGGACCTCCACCCCTGCACTCAAACTCCCACCCCAATGAGCCCCACCTTCATGCACCTGCACCGCCCCGATGAGGCCCGTGCACCTGGTCCCCCACCCCATTGAGCCCCAATCAGTTGCATCCTGACTCCCATTCCACCAAGCCCTCTCCTGGCACCCAGAGTCCATCTGCTGAGTCCCTCTCCCCCTCATTGTTAATTTTTAAACTATAAGTAGGATTAACTGAATTATAAATGCTGTTGTATTTTGAAATGCCCCTACTGGCAGGTATCTTATTTGAATTTTATAAAACTAGTACTATATATGCAAAAGTCCCAAATACTGATAATGAAGGCCCTGATCCTATAGATTCTTAAGCAGGTGCGTAACTTCACTCATGTGAACAGTCCCATTGACTTTAATAAAGGTTAGTGCTTACAGTTAAATATGCACATAGTGTTTGGAGCACTAGGAGCTAAAATGGTAATTTGAATAAAAAAAAAAAAACTCTTAGGGACACGAAATCTTTGTCATGTCCCAGACTTGCTTTGGTGTTAGACTAAATAACTTTTCATTGGTTTTCTGCAAATTAAACAAAGTTTTATTGTGAACTTTTTTATATACACCAGCCCAAACTTTCAAAACTAGGAGTCTAAAGTTCCTAGCCTGTATTTAGGCACTTAAGTGACGTAGGAGCATAAATCCCACTGACTTCAAAATGTGCAAACCCTGATGGAGTGTAGTCTGGTCAAAGCATTTCACCTTTCTTGACTTTGTGGCAGTTCAGTATATCAGAATTGTGGTGTTGGTTGCAAATATAGTATAAGTGACTTGCTTATGAGTTTGGTGTTTGAGCATGAGGGGTTCTTACAGTAAGGGTTTTGCTGAGGCCCTGGGCTTGGTTTTTCGGCAAAGATTATCATTTTAAATGTGAAGCTTTTTATTAGAAAAAATCTCTTTGCAAAATGCAAAATTCTACTACCAATAAGGATACTATAGAAACAGGTACAGAGATCTACTGTAGCAATTTTAAGTTATAAAATGAGAAGAAGGTAAAGAATGAGCAACATGTGAATAAAAAATCTGATTTAAAATAAAAATAGTTTTTTTTAATGTGTTTTTATTAACCCTGATCATTGTTTTATTTCCATCGGTTTCAGTTGGATACAGAATTCACCTGAATTTCCCGTCTTAACTATTGTGCTGTGCTGCTTGGGGCTGCTAAGCAGTTGCTAGGTGGAGGAAGTGATCTCTGTGTATAGGCTGGAATCCGTTTATAAAGCTCTTGCTGGAAAACATTAGTTAATAGCCTGTCCCTTGGCAATGGGGGATTCTCTGGTAGAACTTAGGCTTATCCCTCGTCTTCTAGGTTGCCTCAGTTTCCTTCTGTACAGAAGAGATGTTCTTCCCAAATAAGGGAATCCTCTATTTGATCTTGCACCATTGAGATACAGGGGAGTCAGGATTCCTGGGTTCCATTTTTGGCTCTGGCAATGACCTACTGAGTGACCCTGGGCTGAGTCCCTTTCCTCTCTGTTGCCTCAGTTTTCCCTGTTGGTGAGACAGGGATGATGTTTCTCCTCTTCCTCCCAGGGAGGTGGAGGGTTGTGAAGCTTCCCTTGCTAGCATGTATAAAGTGCATTTAGATCCTTGAATGGGAAGGGCTAGGAAGAATGTTGAATGAAAGCTAAAAGGCCTGTTCCTGACTATGCCTTGTCTTGCAGGCAGACAACGCTGGTAGTTTACATCATGTCTCTGGGGGGCTTGGTGGCCTATACCTTCACCCTGAGCCTAGGCCACCTCTGGGTGGTCTTTGTGACTGCAGGAGTGCTGGGGTAAGTTCACATGCAGTCTGCTTTCTCCAGGAATTATTCTCCCTCCAGAATGGGAGCTGACCAATTTACTGCCCAATTTAGCCCAGGCTTTCTGCTGCCTCCCATATTAATCTGGAAACACCCCTTCCCTCTGGCCCCTGCAGTCGTGTAGAAGGGAAGGCAGAAGTGTCACAGCTCAGAAGCAGCAGGGGCCAGGGTGGGGCAGGCTCTTCCCTGGGAGAAGGATAAGGTGTGGTGTACTCCCCAGTCTGTCCCGGATCCTCTGATTAGGAGAGCTGAGGGACGTGCACAGCAGCCTCTACTACTCCTCCCTCTCTCAGCTGGCTCTGAATACTCTGCCAGGCTGGATACCTTTCCAGATCATGGAGAGAAGGAATGAGAACCATGGTGACATCTGGGTTTCTAAAATAGCCCTCGGCCAGGCAGGAGCCCATCTAAGCCACTTCCAGGCTTTTACTTTCCAAACTAGCATTAATATTCTGACTCTGATGCCATTGGCTGACCCTGTTCCTGGCAGCAATAGGTGGCTCCTTCCCCTCCCCCTGGCCTCTCTTCTCCCTTCCTCTGCGGGCCTGGCCCTCTGCAGGCACAAACATCTGTGGGTTGGGTTAGAGTCCCGAGCATGGTCGTGTGGTCAGTGAGTCCGGTGGCTGGAGGGATGGGAGGATGTTGGGGGACCAGTCCTGTGCAGTCACTGAGTTAGAAGGAAACAGGGATCAGAGCCACCTCTCCCTCCACCAGCTTCTGACTGTTCCTTTTCTGTGTACTGCTGTGCAGGTTCTTCATGACTGGGTACCTACCGCTGGGTTTCGAGTTTGCGGCAGAGTTAACATACCCAGAGTCAGAAGGAACATCTTCAGGCCTCCTTAATGTATCGGCACAGGTACGTTCTTCCCCCCCACCTCACCAGCGCTGCTAGAATGCCTTGCTAGGCCCAGGAGGATTCCATTGGTCAATCCAGGGCAGTATCCTGCTTTGTCACAAAGAGTGTCTGATGCTCCAGAGAGAGACCATGCTTCAGCCCCAGGCCTTTGCTTTCTTATTTTATTGCTGTCAAAACTGGAATTTAATCTTCAGCTTCAGTGGCCTCCCACACCCTCCCTTTCCCCAGAAAGTCCTTCAGGATGCTGGAGCTCCTTGCCCCTCTGCACGGTCACTCGCAACAGTCTAGGATCCCCCTCTCCTTGGATCACAGGGGATTCCAGCCAGCTGGCTCTATTGTCCTCCCCCTAGCCAGAAGGAGGCACATCATCCAAATTCAGCCCTTGTTTCTAACCCAGCTTCAGCTGAATGGACAAATAGCTGCAAATCTGTGGAGGTTCTAAGTCCTTATTAGACCTGGGAAGCTGTTTAGTAATCTGCCTTTCCCTGGTGAATCAAGGGCAAAGGGTGAGGGGAGGAGAGGCTGAGGGATGGTGGCCAGACAAGGACAATACAGTAGCTCCATTACATTCCTTACTTTTCTGTTAAAGGTTTTCGGAATCATTTTCACCATTGGCCAAGGGAAGATCATCGATCACTTTGGGACGCAGGCGGGAAACCTCTTTCTTTGCTCCTTCCTACTCCTGGGGACTTTCATAACTGGTAAACCAGCTCCCGCAGAGATTTGTCATCTGACTGTGACCTGTGGGACTCAACATGTGGAGTGAAGGCAGCTCCCCCACTGCAACTCCAGAACAGCAGCACCCTGAGTGTGCTGCTGATGCTTGTTGTAGCAGCTGGTCTGCATCCATTGGCTGAAGGTTCCAGTGGTGTGAGCTTCCCCAAAGCTGTCCCCTTATCCATGCTTCTGGCTGGGGACTCAGACGAGGCTCCCTCACAGCTGGGCCAGGGCCTCCCTCGGCTGCCTGACTGCTGTAGAAGTACTATCTTCATCATTCAGAACAGTGGATCCCCTCCTGGCCCTCCAGTGTCTCCTTGAACCCTGTGCTGCCCCTGTGTAACCCCCGAGTTCTGTGAGTCTTGCTTGTGTCCTCTGTTGTGTCCTTATGGCTGTCCTCTTCCCTCTACCCCTCAGCATTCATTAAGGCCGATCTCCGGAGACAGCAGGCCAATCTGGATGGTGAACAGACAGTGAGTAAATCCCCTTTAACCTCTGGTTCTGTCCCTATTATTAGCTTAGGGTGACCCCTGCTCTGCCCCCTTTTCCCCCACACCTGTTGGAATCTTTGTCTCTGGGTCATAACCATAATAGCCATGACTCTTTTCTGTTGTCCCCATGATTGGTTGTTGACCTGGCCAAGTGAAATTCCTTGCTGGCATTTGCAGGATCATGGCTGTGATCTCAGCCCTGCCAGGTATGGGGGTTTGTGGATTCTTTGAGTTGCTCTCATTGGGTATCACTGAACATTGGTCCCCAAGGAGGCTGCAGAGCTAGGCATGTGTCCTGTTTTTTACATTAATGGCTAGGGATAGATGAGGGAGGTGGGGGAAGAGAGATGCACAACCCTCGCTGCTTCTGTTGAGAGGGAGTTAAAACTCAGCATTGCCATATTTAGAGCATTGTGCAGATATCCTCACAGCCCCCCTGAAAAGGTGGGTAATTGCTTGTAGCCCCATTTTTCAGTTGAGGAAAGTGAGTCACAGAAAGATGGCGTCTTGTCCCAGGCTGCAGCTAAAATCAGAAATCTGGCCATCCTGGCTCTCAGCCCTTTGATCAGCCCACTAGATGTTGCTGCAAAGCTCCTGTCTATGCTCCTAAATGCTGGACACAGTGTTCCCATGCTCCGTGCAGTTAATACAGCTCCATGTGTAAGAGAAGACGCCTTTGGTGAATTAACCATTGTTGGATAATCTCAGTCTTTCCCCCTTAAAGGGTTTGGTTGTTGTCCTTACTGGTTCTGGGCTCATCTTCCAGGACGTAAGCAGAGACGTCCACTCAGCATTCCTGAAGCAGTCAGTGTCCAAGGCTTGCAAAATGCATAAGATAAGCTCCCTGCTGGCTCGAATTTTACCTTTTTGGAAGACTGTGCCGCCTTCCACCAGATAATCTCTAACAGCGCCGATTTGGAGAGACCAGCGGCTCCAAGAGACCTCGTGGCCACCCTGCTCCGACCGTCAGCCCAGGAAGGTGTATTTTAAATAAAATATCTTTTATAGAAATAGCTCGGCACAAGCATAAAACATATTGGACAAAATGTGCAAGGGGAGTTGACCCTCATGCAGCCCTCCAAATGTAATCCCGGAGCAGGGGTAAAAAATGGCCACCAAATCCATCCCATGTGGGGCCCTCCAGTGTATTCACCTAGAGGCCCCTTGTTCCACCAGTACCACAGCTGGTAACCTCCCTCGTTTGTTGAATCCAAAAGGTTTCCTGGGGGGATGAGCCCCAGTGTGGCAAATGGCATGGATTAAGGAACTGTGAATTGTTGAGCACCCCAGCATAGTAATGCACAGAGGAAAGCCTGGAAAATCACTTGCACTGTTTAGCTTGGTTGTAGAATACAGCTGGTCGCTACAGTTACAGACTTGTCTGAATTGCTCCTGCCCCATGGCTTTCTAAAGCTCCCTTTGGTCACTGAAGGAGGGAATGCTGGATTAGCAGAGACCAGGCCACCGGGGAGATGACTCTTACAGCTCTAGTGCAAAAGATGTATTAATCTTGTGCCAAATTTCATCTGTAAGCTCACAATGCATCTGGGCTGCAGTGAAAGATGCTAGAGGTGCTGCCCCTTACTCAAAAAGAAGCCATAGCAAGAGCCTGAAATATCCAGGCCTTTAGGCAGCAGAGGTAAAGACTACTGATAAGGCCCCTTTCCTTTATTAGCCACAAGATCTCTTCCCAAATGCATTGCAAGCTGAGCTCAAGCCAGATAAACTAATGTAACTTTCTGTGAAAATCTAAAAGAAAATCGTGGGCCCTTGTCTGAGAGGTGTTAAAACAAAGAGAAGGAGGCACAGCTGATATTTCAATAGGACTCATCTGCCTCTTCAGTAGAACAGTCAGGCAGACCCAGGAACTAATCCCATTAAGAACTGGAGGGATGTGCCAGTGATGAAGGGTCTTCAAACGCAGCATAATTCAGGGTAAATATCAAAACCATCCAGGAGCTGCTCTCATTGGAGGCCTCCAAGAGACCCTCCTACAGCTCTGACCTCTGTCTGGCTTCTTTGCATTCACTTTATGACCAGGTGTTTCCCAAGCAAGCAAGTGAAGCAGGGCAGGAATAAGAGGCTGGGCCTATAACAAACAACAGTATCATAACGAAGTGAAGTTTTAGGCACAGATTTATTAACTCCCACCCGTAAACTTCTTCCTGTTGGTTGTATAGCTGGTCTCTCAGTAAAATAAATGGACTAAATGGGAGTCCAGTCAAATATGCAAATACTTTTAAGTCCCCACTTGAGCAGATTTTGATCTGTCTGACTCACATTCCATGGGTTAAAATGGAAACATCCATCAGAAGAGGGGAAGCTGAAATGTTGCTCACATTTAATGCCTCCTAGGAAGCTATGAGCTAAAGATTTTCCTACAGAAGGTTCTGTAGTATTTATTTGCCAAGTATCCCACTTGCTCTCCGAGCAGCTGAGTGTTTCATTGGTTTCTGCCTTCTCCAGGAATGGATGATTTTTTCTCTCTCTCTCTCTCTCTCGCTTGTGTCCCCTTTTCTGGGATCATGACCTGTGGCTGTTGTTACAGAGACTCCAGGACAGCAGCCACATCACGGATTATGGAATGTAGCTTGTAGCCTTAACCCCATCTCTTCCCATCCCCGCTCAGTAGCTCTCACACAAAGGTAGGAGAATCACACTAATCTGCTTATCTAATCGGTCACAGGAGTGGCGCTGGCACCAAACCAATGGCACTAGCTGATGCTGTTCCCCAAGGCAATGCAACAACTGGAGTGATTGGGGTTTTTGGGGTACAGAGGCTGCTCTTGGCCTTTCCAGGAGACAGAGTGGGGAGGAGAAGAGAAGAGATGGGGCTTGAACTCATGGGGTCTTGAAAGAATGAGAAATGAAGCTGAGGCTGCTTAGATAACTGAAGCTTAGGGACTGGTTGCGTGGGTGTTCCAAGACAAAACTCTTGTCTTGTCAGAGCAGATAGCGAATTCTGCTGCAAGTAAATGTTCCGGGGAGAGGAATATTGTACAGCCTCTTGGCTGAGTAGTTATTTAAAGTCACTGTCCAGCCACCCCAGCAGGAGGTGCTGTTTGGGATTGTGTTGGAGAGCTGGTCTTGAGAACGTAGCGATATGATGCCAATCAAATAAAGTATTAAAGACTTTGGCAATAATGGAGCCATTGGGTTGGTGCCTTTTGTTAGAAGAGTAACTGTAAATCTTAAAGCTCTCTGCTTTTTGCTCTGTAATTCCAGCCCTTTGCTAGAGGTCGCTTCTCAGCTGCTGCGTAGGGATGTTTAATGTTTTGCTGCTTTCTTCCTGTTTGAACCCTCTGCTGTGCTTGGCTGCTCTCCCCAAAACATTATCTGTCCTGCTTATGATGTTTGAATGTGTTTTGTGCATGAATTTGCTCACTGGTGTGCCACAAACAAGCCGAGCTGGCAAGGACCATTGTTCAGGCCTGAGATGGTATATTGGCAACCTTGAGTTGTTGCATGGTGCGCAGAGGGAGTATCAGGTTGTTGTGCTCTAGTGCAAGTGTAGGCAGAGACCACAGGTGGATGCAGGTGAGGGTAAGCAGTCAACTGAGGGAGACCAGATGTCCCAGTTTTATAGGGAAACTCCCAATATTTGGGGCTTTGTCTTACATAGGTGCCTATTACCCCCACCCTTTGTCCTGATTTTTCACCCTTGCTATCTAGTCACCCTATTTCAGCCTGAGTGCTTGTGAGACTCAAGTCTCCTGCATGCCTGGTTACTTCCCTGCAAGAGCACAGGATAGAAAAGGGGTGGGGCAAAACACTGGTGAATTTGATGAAGTGCTGAGCTGCACCCTCCCATCGTAGGCCTCATTCCTGACATTAGGTAGCAGTAATCTTGCAGCAGTGCCTCATCAATGCAGGACAGGGGTTCCTCACCTATTCCCTGTCCTACGCAGCATGTACACATTGCTCTGCACCTCTGCCAAGTCCAAGAAAATCCTGTTGCAAGGTGGGACGCACTAATGTTCCTAAAGCTCGGATGCCCAAAGCAGTACAGAGCCTGGTTCTCCTGCCTGGTGGTGGGGTCTGTCTTCTGGGACAGTTCCAAAAAAGAGGCCAGAGGTGGGTGTACACACCCCTCATAGGGGTATTTTCATTTGAAGCCTTGAGCTCTTGTATTTGGGAAGTTTTGCAATAGGGTTTGTAGCTGGGATTTTAAATTGAATTTGGGCATAGAGGGCTTGCAGCCTTGTTTCTGCAGCTTGGCAGCCTAGACTAGAAGAGGGTGAATGAATGGCATGAGGGAGGGAGGTTGGGGATGATGATGCTTAAGAACCTGGTTACTTCAAATGGGCTACTGAATTGGGGCAAACATCAATTATTAAATGGTTAAATCAAGTGTGAACTGCTGTATTGGCCCCACATTACAGTCACACTGAGGAATGTGTGTGTCAGGAAATGCACAAGTTAAATTGTGGCTCTACTCTGCCAGGTGGCTTGGTGGAGGGTTCATGGTTGTCATGTCTTTGTGAGGCCCGTACCAAACGCGCTCACTTCGCAACTAAAATGTTTTTTTCTAACTGCCAGTTCAGCAAATGCCATTTGAGCTTGCTTTCTTTCTTTCTTTCTTTCTTTCTTTCTTTCTCACATGACATCCCTAAAGAAAGGTGCAGCAGGCCCAATGCTGCCCTCTGTCATCCCTGTGTAAATCCACTGTGACCTATGGGTTTTCATAGGATAACAGATTGGCCTCCTCTGTGAGAGTGTGGGAAGCTGGCAGAGTGTTTTTGGTGAGGGTCCCTTACCTTTGGGGCTCACTCCCTCACATCCAGGATAGACCTTCTTTATTGACCCAGCAGAGCTCCTTTTGTGTTTCCTGTCTGGAAGGCACTGGGACTGCTCTGGTGGGAAATGGAAAGATGTTGCCTATGTTTCCAGCTGGTGGGTGGTTACATGTTACTTGTGGGGCAAAGAGGGGTTGCTGGAATGGTCTATTTTTAAAATGTACCAGTGAGCATCAAGAGCAAAGGCTCCTTTTCATGGAAGGAGAAGCTCGATTAATTTCAGTGGAGTAAAGAGCTCTATTGATGAAAGAGGCCTAGAAGCCAGCTCCTCTGAGAGAGCTCTCTTGGCTCTGTTCCTCTGACCCCTGCAGAAAGCTGAAAACTGTGTGTGTGTGTGTGTGTGTGTGTGTGTGTGTGTGTGTGTGTGTGT
>ML677332.1:59559118-59633090 GCA_007922305.1 Dermatemys mawii
TGTGTGTGTGTGTGTGTGTGTGTGTGTGTGTGTGTGTGTGTGTGTGTTGCAGTTTAAATTGGCTCTGACTCTGCTACCCACAGAGGAGGGGCTCTGTGGAGTGAGAAGGGGCCATCTGTGCATAGTCGCTTTTCAGAGCTGAACCACACTCCTAGCAGTGGTCTATCCAGGAGCTGTACAGTGTCTCTTTGCTTATTCCAGCAAGAACTGCCTTGTGGCCACACACAAATAATCTTCTATCAATGCAGCTTAACACTTACATGGAATGGCTTTGCAACTGGAAGCTCTTTTTCAGTGGGAGTTAGACTTGACGGTGTTGTCAGATGCTACTGGTGTGGTGCTCTGTTCTTGTTCAATGATGATAACAATCGGCTGCCTGTGTGTTCCCTCTGTGTGCTGCCTCAGCTCTGCGTAGATAGCTGACACAGCAGACCCCGAGAGAACCCCCAATGACCACAGACTCTGATAAGCTACGAAGGCACCCAGCCACGTTTATTGTCAAACGAAGCACAGGAATAGTTTCCTATTCGTAGGACGTACTATGAATATGTGCCCCCTGACAATGGACACAGTTCAGTCAGTGGTGGGAAGCTCCACTGTTCCCTAGGCTGGACAAAGACACCGCCCCAGGGCTGTATTCTTATACACAGGTACAAACAAGTTACACATTATTCCTGACATATTGAGGTGCAACCCCTCTATGTAGCAAGGTACAGCCCCTCCACACAGTAAGGTGCCGCCTCTCACCTTGTACATGTTGGTTTGAACCAAATACTCTATCCATCATATTACCCTTTTGTCCCGATCTTTCGGGTGGATCAGCATATTCCTTGTTGTGTGTGGAATGTGCAAGTATCGGAGTGTTCTGATATCTCTAGTGTCCAGTACTTTTTAGATATATATCTTTTTGCAGCATCAGCCCTTTCCTGGCCAGCTTCTGTGAGCAGGGCCTGCCTCTGGTTCACAGCTTAACTTTGCTTTATGTTAGCAGAGTCTTGACCATTACTTTAGCTCAGGCCTCATACTGGGCCTCTGATACAAGAGTTTATTTCAAGGACTCATCTTACTACAAACAGCAGTGTGAATGCTTCACCCTCCAGTATAATTATGCCAGTACTGTTAGTCCTTTCACTGCTATCCCATGCAGCATCAATTCACATCTGAAGATAGCAGATTGTTTAACTTTCTGTATTTGACTACTCTTGAGACATTTGGACTAAATGTCCCCTTCTCTTTAAATGCTATGTGCAGATGTCCAGGGATCTCTATTTGTGACTTGCTTTCATTACAAGCAGATGGAATCTGAAGCCATCCCAATTATCTTGCGTTAGGGTCCCATAGCAATGTCAACTAGCTCATATTACCCAGATAACTGAGGCTGGCTTCCAGAATCCATTCTAACCCTTCTTTTATAGTTTGCTTGCATTCTGATTTGGTGCTTTCTGAAACAAATGCCTTTTATGGGTAAAATTTTCCATGTTGGGTCTCAGCAATGAAATTTTCAACAAAGTTTTTAAGCAACATCTGTTCAGAAGTATGTTTTAAGAATTTTTTTCATCAAACAAAAATGCCTACCTATAATTTTGAACATGCATGATTCCAAAATAGTAGAGCTGATTGTGTTCAAACTTGGCTTGTTTTGTAGATCTCCTTGAAACTTACAATTCATGCCAAATCTAAAGACTTATGTGGAGTGTATTGAAATTTACTCTACAGCAGGTTTTGTTAAAAATTCCAATTTCTTCTATTGTATGACAAATAGTTTATATCGATATGCTCATACTTTAAAATATGGTCTAAAGATGCTTCAGCTTTCAGCCACAATTCTTTCTCAAACATAATGCTAATTTTCCCCCTCCATGGAACTCAGTCCTGTTGTACTTGAAAATGCTACATGTGTAATATAGGGTGAGTCAGCATAGCTGCAAGGAAACAACTGTATTTCCTGAGTTAGGGTGTTTAAAGGGTCTGCCTTCCTGATATAGCCATGTTGGCAGGCTTGATTGAAGCGTAGTTCTATCTTGCAGTGAGATGACATCTTAATTGTGTCCTCAGTGGCATTGAAATCCTGTTAATTTCCACTGCATGACAGAACCTTGTTTTGGCTGCTTGTTGGTGACAACTTTGTGTCTTATTGTGCATGCATGTGTCTGGGTGTGGAGGTATTTCTGACAGTGTGTTGAGCGCTAGCCAAAATCCTGTTAGCTCTGGTGAGGTGCTCTGACTCAGGGTTGAGCTACTTGCTTAGTGGAAAGCTTGGATTCCATCATCTCCTTGGCTCATGAGGGCCTCACAAATTCAGTTATCTGGCTCTAGTGAAATATTGCAGCTAGCAAAACTCCATGAATTTTACTGGATGGTTAAGGACAAGGGATGGGAAGAATACTCCCAAATACATTCTCTGCCTCTTGCCACTCCCTGAAGATCACAAGCCTCTTTGCTCTGCTGATCTTTCCTGTTAGCAGTGTGGCAAGTCGCTAGCATTACCTGCCCCAAATCTCTGTGCAGGCAGTTTCCACATCTCGTTCCCAGTGGTGGTGTCTCCATCTATCCCCACTGCATGTGCCTGCTTGTGTGCGTTGCCTTTTTCCTTTCCCAAGATTGTGTAGCCATGTGTGTTCGCAGGTTTACTAACCCTTTGTTTCTATAGCTCAAGAAGAGGTGAAAGGTAAGTGGGGATAAAGCTGTGATGGGTTTGGTTTCAGACTCTACCCGCTCCCTATTCATTTAAAGCCCCAGTTCCAAATCACCAAAGGCCTCCCTGGCCAAGCTCCCAGAGTTCGACTTTGCTGCCCTCCCAGCATATCTGACTTTGGCCTCTTCTCTACCTGCCAACACTCTTCCCACTGCTGGTGTGAGTGCCTTCCTCTCTGCAGCTCCTGCTGCCTGGAAAAGCTTCCTTCCATCCCTCTGCCTTTCTGAAGCTCTCCTGATCTCTCTCCTTTCCTTGAGCTATTATTATTTAACTGTACAACCTTCTGGGCTGTAGTTTGTATGAAAGATACTACACAAAATAAAGCTATGTTTGTATCTCTTGCTTCTAAGCTGCCTGGTTTTCTCTTGAACTGTGGGGAGATGCCAACCTCTTTCCTGTGTGTTTCTGACCATGGCTCCTGGCTTGGACTTGTCTCACTCCACAGGAAGATAACTGCTTAGCGCTACACACTCTGCCTGTACCTGCTGTGTCCTGAGGTCACCAAGGTGTCTCTGGTTTGTTTCTGCTTCAGTGAGCCCTGTAGTGCCTGCCTTAAATGGTGCAGAGGGGGTTGCCTAGAAGGAAATCCCAGGGTAACTCTCAGTGGAAGATCCTGGGATGTCTTACTGGCAGGGCTGTGGTAAAGGGCTTAGGCGGCAGCTGCCTTTCTGACTCCTGAATGGGGGGAAGTTGGGTTCCACTTTTGCCTCTAGGTCCAATATGCTGGCCTAGCAAACACACCTATTTGAGGAGAAAAGGGGAGGGCCTAGACCCATATGCCTCTCTAAAGAGCAGCAGCCTACAGTGCCTGCCAGTCTCTCTTCCCAAGCACTCCAGACAAACAATGAAAGAAGAGGCCACCTTTCAGACAGCCCAGGAGGATTCTCCAGGCTAAAGTTCTGTCCAGCACTTGTGGGATGTTGCTGTGTCTGGTGTACTTGGATAGGATGACACAGCAGTGGCTCCATGCACCATTTTACCCTGCAAGCCAGGCCTAGGTTAGGAGTAGCCCCTCTGAAGCAGGGTCAGCTCTATGGCAGGAAGCTTTGTTCCAGGGACTCTGCATAGGGCTGAATGCCAGTCTGTTGAACAGGGCCCCTTCTCTTGGGTTCTGTTCTCTGTCCAGAGCGCAGGCCCCTTGAAGGCTCCAGTCCCTCCCCACCAGTAAAATTCAGTGAGTGGTCTTATGTGACAATGGTGGTTAAGTTATTTTGTTGTAACTGAAGGGCCGAAACCAGGAGCACAGGCAGCAAGGGCCACAGCAGTAAGGAAAGGTGCCTACCCTTCTGTTACAGCAACCCTGAAAGGTCAGGGTGGCATAGGAAGACACTGCTGCTGGGTGGGATTTTCCCTTAGGCCTTTGTGGAGTTGTCTTATAAGGGCTGAGCTCTGGTTCTCCCAGTTGTTCCCTAGGGAAACAGGAACATAAGACTGGAAAGGACCTCCTAGGTCAAGTCCACTCCCCTGCTATTGCAGGCTGCCAATCCTGTCATACATTCCCACTGATAAATTTGTAAAGCTCTATTTATTGGGTGGCTTGTCCCCAGCACCCCTTCCATCTCTTGGCCAGGGAGCTTCTCTAATTAATCATCCTACATTTTTCTTCTAAAAAGTTTAATATAGTTGTTTTCTTTCTTCTGCTGAATCAATATAGTATTTAATGGCTGAGCCCTGGAGACAGGCTGGAGGTGCCAGCCCTGAGGCCTGAAGGGGGTAGGGTCAGTCAGGAGAGAGCGAGCAGTGTCCACACTCAGCTTTGAGTTGGGCAGGGGGAGACCATTGCACCAGTGCTGAAGTTCCTGTCCTGTTTAAATACACCAGGATTCACCATATGCCGCTTCATTAGTGCTTCTCCCCCACCACAGGGCAGTTTGCTTCCCTTCCCCTCAAGTACTGCTCTGCGCTTCCCTTTTGCAGTGGAGGGCGGAGTCAGTTCTCTAGCTGAGCTGGCTGGGTGGGGCAAGGCCCAGGTCCGTACATCTGCCATGACTATGTATTGACAGTAGCCGAGGGGGCTGCCGAAGAGGAAAGGGGCTCCTGCTCTGCCTGTTCCCGTACCCCTCAAGTGAGCAGTGGAGCTGTCTGGGGTGAGGGAGCTGGTGCAATCTTAGCTGAGCTCTGAAGAGGATGGTCTTAGCTATTCTTCCTTGGGGCCTCTCCTTTTCTCTGCTGGAGATGTCTGACTCTCATACATGATTTGTTGAGGCTCTCAGGAGTATCCCAGCCTTTGGGCTCCAAGGCCTTTACTGAAGCCCCGCCCTAGCCACTGGGTGCTCTAACCATGCCCCTTTTCTCTGATTTTGCAGAAAGCGCTGGAAGAGGTGCCTGGGGACAGCATTGCTCCTGTGGTCCTTGATGAATCAAAGTTGTGAGGGGCGGGGTGGCAGATCTGAGAGACCCTGCCTACCACACCCCACCTTCCCATATTTGTCACTTGCAGTATCCTTCTGGTACCCACACAGCTTGGCATTGGGGGCAGCATCAGGGCCAGAATCCAGAAAGCTGCTCATGAAGCCATCAGAAGGAACAGATCAGACAGGGTTTCTCTCATCGATCTACTTTCACCTCTGTGTCCTGCTGTGGGAGAACCTATTACTCAGCAGGGAAGCTTCAGTGGAGCCACAAGCCCCAAATCTGTCTGCGTGAGGCTCAGAGGAGCAGTGGCTGAGAGTCCAACACAGCACTCAGTATCTGGAGCCCACGGTGGCATTCCTCAAATGGCCCTCCTCTCCCCTTCCTGAGAAGCTGTATGATGGGTGACCACGTGCATCCTCTGAAGGAACCTCGTGGCGGGGAGAAAACGCAACAGCACTTGCTTTGTGAGCAACCCTGCTCTGAGTTGTGACCTTTGCTCTGGAAGTGAGGGGTCTGCCCCATATTCATAGTGACTGGAACAGGTGGTTCACCTGGTTGTAGTGTGGGGGTGATGGCTCAGGCCCCCATGCTTCCCCAGGCTCTGTAGAGCCTGTGACAACTGTGGCCAGTTCCCATTTTTGTACAGAGACCTCCTAGCCCACCAGATTTTTAGTCTGTGGACTAATGTGATTTTCTATTTTAATCAAACTTCCCTAATGATTTTGGAAATTTTGTAGAGTAAAAATTTGTAAGAGGACGGGGGAAGCACCAATATGTGCCTTAGGCAGAGCCCATCTGTCAGTCATATCCTTTGAGGCCAGGACCTGGTGCTGGGGCATGTATTCAAAGAGCCCCAGAGTCTAGCCCACCTTATACTTGACACCAGCCTTCAGGGCTACTGTGACAACACTACTGAGTTAGACTGTGAGCTCCTTTGGCCAGGAACCATATCCCCTTCTCTGGCTTATGCTTTACGCAAGCGCAAGGTTGGTGCTATAAAAACACTACATGTTTTGTGGGAGCCCATTGCTGGTACAGACTAAAGGAGTTGTGCTCCCACTTCCCCTCCTCTCACCTAACTAGCTTTGGGAGATAGGCTACGGTTGCTCTAGCGCAGGGCATCCCAAACTTTTTTATAATAAGGAACCACATCACCCAAGTATCTTGTGGCTACTTCCCCTCCCACTCATCATCAGCCCCACCATTTGCTGTTTCCTGCTCCTCCACTCCTGAGCACTGACCTCATCTCTCTTCCCAGCTGCAATCATGTAGTTTGCCTCCCTTTTATTATCAATGCCTCCCTCCTCCCATTGGGTGAGAGCCACCTAGCAATTCCACCAGTCAGTCACATGCCAAGGCTTAGGAAACAGTGATAGGTATTTTGAAGTGTCCTGAAAAAGTGAGTCATGCTTCCTGCCTTTGCTCTCCATTTTATCTCCCCATCCATCTGTTTTGTTTCTCTGCCCCTTTCCCCTCAGCTGCACATTTCCCAGCCACCTAATCCTTTGGTTCCCCTGCTTCCCTCAATATATTTCTTTGGGCATCCTATCTTGCTGGTGGCTGGCAGCTCCAGGCATCTGGCTTGGTAGAAGCAATTTCTTTCCCTCTCCTCCTTGGTAGCTGTGGCCTCTAGAAGTAGCGATTAGGCTGGCACTTCTTCATGTCCATCTGCTTCTGCAGGCCTCCAGGTGCCTCTGTTCAGTAAAAAGCCTGGACACCTGCTGAAGTAGCTGGAAACAAGGAGAGCTGTCACCACATGACCTGTCATCTTTCTGGACCACCGGTAAGTGCTGTGTAGGCTGTAGTTTTGGAGCCATTAGACTGATGCTTGATAATGCAGTGTGCTCCTGGACCAGTGTTGTCTTCCCTCTTCTCTCTAAGTGGCCTTCCTCCACCAATTACCCTGATTTATTTTAATATGATTGTGGGAATTGCTCAGTCCTGTGTGACCTCAAAAGGCCTTGGGAAAATATTCACTGGATTCCTTGTATTTTTAATATAATTTGTATTTAATAGCTGTATTGGTGCAGCTGTCTGACAGTTGTCCATGAGTAATTACCCCACAGGGAGCCTATCATTGGCGGAGCTGGGGCATACTATGCAGCTGTGTGAGCTCACTAATGGAAATGCAGAGGGACAGGCCCACCTGGTACACAATGGGTATTATGTGGTTAACACATCTCCCTACACAATTCCCTCTCACTGGAACTACTGTGGTGGTTACACTCAATAGGGCTGGGCTCCTTGCCCAGAGAGCAGAATCACTTGTCTGGTTACTAGTGGCTGTTCTCCTGCACATCCTCTAATATCCTCAGTACCTTTCTGCACAGCCCTTCCTCCCCTGATAACTCCCACCACCTGCTTTCCTCATCTTAGGCCTGGCCCCAACCCTCTCTGCTTTCACAAGCAGCACATTATGCACAAAGCCATGGCTGGGAGCTGGATGTAAAGGAACAGCTAGGTTCACTTAATTCTTCCTCCTAAGCTAGGGAAAGGGGAGGAAGCAGCAACAGATTTCCACTGCACTTCATGGCTGTACAGTGTGAGCAGCCAGGCTGCAGAGCAGGAGATTGGAGAGAGGCCTTGGCCGGGTAGTAGGGCTGACTTACCCTCCAAGGTGAGGTAGGCTAAAGGTGGCTTCTCCTTGTCACTCAGGCTGGGTCTCCCCTCCTCTCCCTAGTAGAAAGCAAGACTCTGCACCCTCTGCAGTTTTCTATTGTTTATTACAAACTTCCCCGTGAACAGACACATACAAAACACAGCAGCACCAGGGGCTGGACTTGGTGTCTCCTTCCCCCCCAGATCTCCAGCAGATCATGGATGGCTCTACTCCTTCTTCCTGCAGGTGCCCTGGGGTGAGAACTTGGCTGGGAACTGGTCCCTTTGCCAGCCTGGCAGCTGAGGATGTCTCAGGCAATGCCTACAGTGGGACAGCCACTCCCCAGCTTGGGGTTAGGCTTTTATCACTAGTCACCATTAAATCACTGCCCATACAGGTGAAATCAATTGCTAATGAAGCATGATTAACGAGAAGTCAAACACTGATCTGACTGCAGGGGGCCAGGGGCTAGAGAAGCAGAGAGGAGGCCAGGGAAGTAAGATGGCAGGAGTTAAGCAGGGGAGATGTGGAGGTAGCAAGCAGGTGATTCTAACATACATGGGACCCTTGGCTTCAGTTTTTCTTCTTGTTTCGTGTCACTGCTTCCACATCCAGGTACTGCAGCCCAATCAACATGCCCAGGATGGAGAAACCTGAGACACAGATGGAAGGCAAGTGGGTGCCAGAAACACTGCCCACAGGAAGGGAATTTTCCTCTCCCCACCTCACTCATCTGAGCTCTACCCCAGCCTCCTAGCTCCCAGGAGGATCATGGAGTGAGCTGTACTTACTTGCCACCATCAGGGGTGCCAGGACACCAATCGTGGGGGCTGCTGTGCCATAAACAAACACTTCAGAGAGGAAATGACCCAGGGCTATGAGGAAGGTCAAGAGTGTGATGTGATAGAGGCTGCCAGGAACAGAGAGAAAGAGAGAATGGTTAGTAGGTAGCATGGAGTGGGAAAGAGGAGGATGGAGAGAGCCAGCCCAAGCCATCCTCACACTGGAGTGAGATCCAATTCCAGCCTAGCAGTGGCAGAATAGGGAAACCACAGACAGGTCCCTTCCCAGCCTCTTTGATGCCTGAGGCATTTTCTCACATAACCCTCCTTCTACCCACAAAAGTGTTAGAGCCTTTTTTACATGGTGAAAGTTATATGTTGTTGACAATACATTGTCCTAACTCCTGCCAATCAAGGCTAAAAGGGCCAGTGTAAACATTACTGTTAAGGAAGGGGTCTAGAGATGAGCTTAGGATGCTTTCATTAATGAGGGCTTAAAGGCTTGGTCCTGTCTACACTAAACCCAAACAGTTATCAATTCCAGTTGAGGAGCTCTATGAAGATCTGATAATTTCCTAATGTTGGCCTGCCCTTATTCTGTAAAGTGACTATGTACTGATGACCCCTTCTCATTTTGCTGGGCCCGTCCTAGCTGGGTAGCAGAGCGAGATCTGCCAACTTCTGTGACCAATGGTGCTGCCACACCCCTGACTTGAGGTAGTAATTAACAAACACCAAATACATGGTTTCCATCATCAGCACCCCCACTATAAAAATTGTTCCAGCATCCTGGTCTGTGACTGAAATAAGGCTTTACAGCTTTTTACTCTTGTTAAGCCAGCTGAGAGAGAATGAGTTGGATTCTCTTCCAGCTAATGCATCATAGTAGAGGATTCTGCTAAAGTTCCAATCTGTTCCCTCAAAGGGCTAGAATGGGGCAGCACAGGTGGCACTGAGGACAGAATCTGTCCTGATGAACTGTCTCTACTGATGTACAAAAAGGAAAGCATCCCGCTTGACTCTCATGGCCCAGGGTGAGTTTTGAGAAGAAAAAAACCATCTTTTTATTTGTAAATAGCAAATGTGATCTGGACCTCACTGCGACACAAACATAGGGCCCATAAGGCATTTTACAGCTTTTAGCAGGAGAATGGCACTTTAAAAGGAAATCTGAGTTGATCTGGGAGTACTGAGCAGGGGTGGGTAGGCAGGATAGGAGATGCAGTGGAGTCAGTGGGGAGAGGCAGGATTGCTCAGTGCACAGGGAAGAGAAAGTGGTCAGTCTGAGGCACAGAGCTGTATTGGGCTAAGAAGGAGGAAGGGGAGGCCATGCCCTTATCCCTGGGGGTATGGGAGTGGGAGGCAGCTCCAGGAGGCCAGTGCCCAGGATGGTGTCCAGCCCCTGGGGACTTTTGGGAAGCCCATCTGTACAGAGGAAGAGATGATGAGAGAATGTCTCAAAGGAGGTCAGGGGCAATGGGCACTTAGCCTTTAAAGACAAGCATCACGTTCTTGTCCCAGAGCTGTTCAATGAGGGGGCACCACAGGAACCAACTTCTGATGTTACAGGAAGGGGTCCAGTTGTAGGCAGATTTCACTGATGCAGAGGAGATCAAGCACATCATCAAGCAGAAGTGCCTGGATTGCCATTGTAGGGGCAAATGGGGATAAGGAGTGTGTGTGTGCAAGGGGAGGGGTAAGAACTTGATGGGACAAGGGATTGGAGAATGGTGGAAGCACCCCATAATCCAAGAAGAGAAGCTGATTTGAGCTTTCTGCAAATCCAGCTTCTAAAGCTGATGTTCTACCTGAGCTCTGCTGCCCTCTAGGTGCCACAACTGTAATTTGCTGCAGTCTCCATTAGAACACACACCCCTTCCAAGAAACAACCAGCTGGTCAGGCTATGCCCCCTCTGTGGCAACTGCCAGCAGTCCCCTTGCCCATAGACATAACCAACTGGCCTGAGTTCACTCTCCCTACAAATATACGCAGCAGAGAGAACCACTAGCCTCCATTACACAGAGTCATTCATTCAGTGTGTACTAGAGATACATATGGAAGTCACTCTGCTCTGGCACTACTGCCAGACAGAAGTTCACCTATTACCAGAGGAATAAACAGCCAGCCTCAGTGCCCATCCAACGTGGGCTATCCCCTCTAGTTACAAAGAGAATCACTAGTTAGCACTGGCCCCAATCAAGACAGTCCATGTGCATGTGCTCCCTTCACATCCACAGCTGGGTACATGACATATGACTTGGGATGAGTTGCCATACAATCCTGAATGGAACTGCCACTGGCAAACAGGTGCCATGCAGCAATATGATGGCAGTGTTTCTAAGCACCCAGTATCACTAGGGTAATGAGGCCATCAGGCTGAGGGTTCCAGAATGAGGATCAGAAACAACAGCAGTTCTCAATTCGGGGTTCACAGCCCTCAGGGAGTCTTTGAGTCCTTTGGTTGAAGCCTCAATCCCCAGAGCCCCCCCGAGGGGCTGAAGCTGGGGGAGGCGCAGGGCTGAATCCTGGAACCCCAAGCCCTAGTGCTCCTCCCTGTGGGGCAGAAGCCCTGAGCACACGGACAGAGTTAGGGACATGGAAGGCTTCACCTGCCCTCCCCCACCCCCAGCCACAACTGCAGCACAAGATCACGGCAGTTCCCAGGGGCAGCTCCACAACTCCCCTCCCCTCCCCTCCTCTCCCTGCCCCCTGGCCAGATTGGAGGTGGGAAGCCAAAGCTGGAGTCAGGCAGCGTGGAACAGGCAGCAGTAGCATTTCTTCCACTCCTGCTGGTGCCCCAGCTGCTCCTCAGCTCTCATATACCTTTGCTCTCATAGAGGCAGCAGGTAAGAACTCCCAGATTTGGGAGACCTGGCTCCATGGCTGGCAGATCCCCCCGGAACAAGGGCTGCAGGGGAATCCTCTCAGCACACAGCTCCTAATACCCCTCTCCTTACACCAGGGGTGGGTAAACTATGGCCCGTGGGCCAGATCTGTCCTGCGGGACTGCCACCCCCATGGCACCATGGGCCCCGCTTCACTCCCAGAAGCAGCCAGCATCATGTTCCTACCGCCCCTAGGGGAGGCGGGAGTAGAGGGCTGTGCACACTGCCCTCACATGCAGGCACTGCCTCCCACAGCTCCCATTGGCTGGGAATGGGGAACTGCAGCCAATGAGAACTTCGGGGGAGGTGCCTGCAGACAAGGTCAGCATGTGGAACCCTCTGCCTCCCCCTCCCCCAGAGGCCACAGGGACATGGTGCTGGCTATTTCTGGGAGTGGCGTGGGGCCAGGACAGGCAGGGAGCCGACCTTAGCACCAAAGCCACTGCAGAGCCACTCTAGGTAAATGGCACCGGGCCAGAGCCCACACCCTGAACCCCTCCTGCACCTCAACCTCCTGCCCTGTGCCCCCTCCTGCACTCTGCACCCTCTCCTGCATCCCAACCCCTTGCTCTGAGCCCCTTCCTGCACACTGCACCCACATCCCACACTCCCTCCTGCACCTCAACTCCCTGCCCCAGCCCTACATTCATGGCCCTGCATGCAATTTCCCCACCCAGATGTGGACCTCGGGCCAAAAAGTTTGCCCACCTCTGCCCTACACCCTAAGCTATGCCCTCCCTGCACCCTGAGCTACCTCCCTGGCCGCACACAGCCCCAGCTATCCCCTGCAAGTTGAGCTACCCCTCTGCACACAGCCCCTAGCAACCACTTCCCTTCACCCTAAGCTATTTGCAAAATTTTGAGCTAAGCCCCCAAACTTTGAGTTATAATTTTTGGTTGTGCACCCCTCACACCCCCAAACCCAGACAGGCTGGGTGGCCTGCTGAGGTGAGTCAGGGTGTGGAGGCGGTGCTACCTCACTGGACCCTGCCATGTGGAGGTGGCTTGAGCCCCACTGGCCCCTGGCCCCCACCAAATAGAAGTCAAACTAGGCCTATGCCCAAGGCCCCCGCTCTGAAGCCTCCCCAGCTCCGCTGAGCCCTCAGAGAAAAAATGGTTGAGAACCCCTGCACTATAGGGTTTAAAAGACCATGTCAGATCTGGTAATTATTAGCTTGATCTGAGAGTTGGGTTCAAGTGAGCGGCCCTTCCTCCTGTGATTCAGGACACAGTAGTTAAACCTCTTACTCCAAGAGCTGCCCCATAAAGAGTACTGAGAGAGCAGCGATTAATCCCCCATTCTGAGCTACCTGTTAAGATGTTTCAAGGGAAAACTGTCTACCCCTACGCCAAGAGGGGCCCAATAAAGGGATTTCAGGAAGCAGCTATTGACAACCCCAAGAGCTGCCCCATAAGAGCAAAGGAGAAAGCTATTATAGAAGTGACAAGTGAATACTATGGGAGAAAAGGGACACCTCTTTTCTGGTGTTTCCCTTACATACGTCTTGTTGCGGATGTCAATGGCACAGGAGCAGCGAATCACTGATGAGAGCAGAGTCCAGATGCCAAAGGTTCGAGCTTGGAGACCATTCACTGTGCAGAGAAGAAGAAACAGATGAGAAAAATGAATGCTCCCTCCCATGAGCTACCATCTCTGCAGGCTGAGCAAAGTGGTGGAGGGAAGGAAGAACATGAGATCTCCTTCCAGCTAGTGCAGTTACATCCACAGCAAGTAAGAGAGAGTAACAAGATTTCCTAGATGATTAAAGGCAGCTGAGTGGGTGTTTCTGTAGCTGCTGGGAACCATGCACCCTTTCCAGTAACCACAGACCTCAAGGGAGAAAAGGAACCAAGGCTGGTTCCAGCACTGAAGAAGCCATACTATGATCACTGAGTTAAAAGTGCATTGCTATTGTTGCTAAACAATGCCATCTGCTGCCTGGAACTGCTGAATAGCAGCATTTGCAAGCTTGGTGAGAGGGTCAGATCTAGTGCCAACCCTTCTGGGAAAACGGCTCCAGACGCTGGCCAGCAGGTGACCTAAGGCTGTAGAAGATGGTACAGTGGAAACAGGCTGGTACTCTCCAGAGAAGATGAGGGCTCACTGCTGAAGAAGGGACAGTGCTGGTTGCCCTTGTGAGTCTGGGCTAGCATATGGCTCACAGGAGGTTAAGACCCAAATTGTGGCTCACTTCTGAGATGCAGACAAAAGTCTTTCAGGACTTGGGGCAGGATGTTGATACATGAGGTATAGCTGATATGGTAATGACTCCTGATGGGCAGCAAGGGCAACCTGTGCTCCTTACCAAGGCTGGGTGTGCCCGTGTACAGTTTCTCGGAGAGGAAGCTGTGATCACGAAAGCTCTGTAGTGTGTTCCCCATTGCTATGATGGACACCATGACCAGCCAGCTGCGCAACACGTTCAGAAAACGGCTCATGATGCTCTGGTACCAGCTCCTGGGGACAAAGGCAGGAGATCAGCATCATAAAAGAAACACACATTAATTCCATCCCCTAGAATGCTTCCACTTAAACCAGGGTCTAGGCTTTTCCACAGAAAGTCCCCTTCTCTTCCAACAGATTCTCATAAAAAGGCCCACCCCTTAACAGATATCAGGGCCTGCACTACACCCCTCATAATGTATATGCAGAAATCCGTATGTCTATCAAAAGGGAATGCAAAAGCACAATACTTTCTCACTGTGGGACGTCACTAATCCTGTGGACCAAACTTGACCATGTAGGTCCTGTTCTGAAACCTCTGGTGCATTCTCTCCACCCTCCTTTATCCCCCTGAGTGGGGGAAGCAACTTGCCACAACGCCCTAAAGACAGTCATCTGCCAAACCCATAGTGTATTGAGCTCCCTGTATGGCAAGGCTGGGCACTGACCCCCAGATACCAAGACTTGGACTCCCGCGTTAATGCATCCTACTCGCCAATGCCAGTGTAGAGATTTGCACTCCCCGCTTTACTGTCCCAGGGCTGCACCCCACTTCGCTTCCTCCTGCCCCATCCCTCTCACACAAGTCCCCCAACCCCTTTCCGCCCCACCCCCGCCACCTCCCTGTCGCCCTTCCTCAGGAGATCCCCCGAGCCCACCTATGCCCCAGCCCTCCCAAAATCTCCCCCGAACCCCTGCCCTGCATCCTCTGACCAGCCCTCATACCACTCCACACCTGCCTACAGCCCCAGCGACTCCCCACCTCTATGCAGCAGCAGCCCCACCCCAGGGACCTCTGCGTATCGATTGGTTCCCTGTTAACCCTACCCCTACTCTGATTGGCTGTTAGAACCATTTCGACTCACACGCCATGTAGATTGACAGGTCAGTTTACGAATCAAAGACAATAAGGGGGCTCTGCCCCTGGGGCGCGGTGACGTCAAATATGGGCCCCGCCTCTGTTTCTGCTCCCTCAGTCACCATGTTGCAGGAGGCGGAAGCTGCAAGTGGTGCGGGCAAGGCGTGCGCTTGCGTCCTGCTGAGGAGGGCTAGCAGTGCGGCGTTTGCGCCTGCGCGACGGAATGATCGAAGGGAGGGGGTGCCTCTGGCGCCTGCGCAGCAGGGACGTGGGGCGGTTTCCTGTCTGTGGTTGTTGTAGTAACCGGGGAAGCGTCAGGAGGCGGGAGCTGCGGCCGCCGGGGCTGAGTTGTACGGAGCTGTAAGTACGGGGGAGGGGACCGGCGCCATCCCCGGGGCTCCTGGAACTCCCGAGGGCTCCCCGCGGCGGAGGAAGCTGCGGGTGCCGCCCGGCAGCATGGCGGGAAGCCTGGTGTGATCCCGGGCTCGCTAGCCCCGCGGCTGCGTTCGGCGGGGCCCGCCGGCTGTGTGAGGCGCGGCGGGGCCAGGCGCCTCCCCGGAGCGCGGCCGGCCCCCCCCCTGGTGGCAGGTGGGGTTGTGTGAGCGGGTGGCGTGGGAAGGGGCCGCTGCCCTGGGAAGCCCCTTATGTCAGGTAGCCTGGGGTGGCCTCTGGCCCCTGGGTGTCACCGGGTGCTGGACACTCCGCGCATCCTGGACAGACCCTCGTGGCAGTGTTAATGGGGAGCGTCGGAGGCTCCTGCAGGGCAGTGACCGGAGGAAGGCGGGTCGGCTCCAGGCCGCGTGGCGGTCCGGTCCAGTCCTTCCTTCGCAGATGGTAGAGCCCGAAGAGACCATCCGAGCCTCTCGTCTGAGCTCCTGTAGAACCCAGGCCAGAGACCTTCCCGCAGTTCCCCGTGTGCGAAACCCCGGCTCTTGTGTTTGACTAAAGCATGTTCTCTAAGGAAAGCCTTTGAGGAAGAAAGTTCAGAAGCAGGCAGACCTTTTCCAGCGCCTCTCTGAGTCAGGCACACAGGAAAGTAACTTTCTCCTCTGGGGTGCTGAATCAGCCCAAAAACACTTGGGCAAACTAGCCTGGGACTCCCTGCACTGGAGCTGCTTGACACAGGGATGAGCTTACCCCATCAGGGTGTTCTTCATGATGGTTGAAGGCCCCAAAGGAGTATCACTGTGGTTAAAAAATAGTAGTGCTATCTCAAGTCAGTGCAGTGCCTAAGTGTCTAGTCTAGTGTCCTGGACTATTGGCCAGAACCTGATAGTTCAGAGGACAGTGCCAGAACTGACAGTGATGGACGTTTCTTCCTGCCTCTTGGCAGCAAGTATGTTAGTTCATGCCTTATAGCAGCAACGTTTATGTCCCATGTAGATTTGTATACTGGAAACAGTTGAGATAGTGCTGAGTTGACTTATGTCTCCAGGCTATTTTGCTAAGTCACATACTTAGGTACCTGATTATTATTGCAGGTAGCTGCACTGGCTAGATCCACTGATTCTATATGAAAGGGTCTAAGAGAGCTCTGTGATTGGGCTGTATGAAAACTCCTATAGGAGATGCCAGTTGAGATGGCTCGGGACCTGGAGGAAACTGGCTCGTCTTCGGAGGAGGAAGAGGTGGAAGAAGGGCCAGAGTAAGTAAAAACATACATAGTGCTTGAACCTTAGTGTTGTGTCACCTGCAATTTATGGGGGGGGGGTCTTTGGAGGATATTTACTAATCTAGCATGATAGCTGCATTCTCTCTCTCCCCCTATCCTTCAAGTCTGTATACTGAGGAGGGAAGTAGATGGGATGAGTCTTGGGCTTTAATCATAAAGAAGAATCAGGGTAACATGGTGTGTTGGTAGGCTCAGAACTTGTTTTAGGGGGCCTTAAAGGCCCCTCTTTCCTGTAGAGAGGGAGCCTCTGGAAGGGGATGAGACCTTAGCTGTGACTTTTTTTTTCTCTTGCTCCACTCATTTTTTTTGGCTTCCTCTCTATTGCTATGTTCTTTCATGACTCACCTGGAGTGGATTATCTTTGGTGCCATTCAGGGAAATATGGGTAGCCATAGATGCCAACTTTTTCCTGGTGCTCAATACCTCTGCCCTGCTTCCATTCCAACCCCTTCCACAAAGTCCCCTCCCAACTTTGCCCCCTTCCTGCCCTGATTGGATTCCTTCCCCAAATCTCCACCCTGGCACTGCCTCTTCCCCAAGTGAGCCATGTTTGCTGAGAGCAAGGGGAAGAAGTAGAGCCATGGGTTAGTTGAGTTCCCACATTAGCTGAGTTTGCTTTAACAAGCTGGGTTCCCTTCTTTTTCCAAAGACCACTGTCAGCATAGCAGGACTCTGAGGCAAAGGCTTTCCCAAGCTGACAATGCAAAGGGTCTTTACCTATCGCTCCAGACAAAATCATGCTGGCTAGTTGTCCTTCAACATGCTCAGGAAGGGTAGGAGGCCTGGGTTTGTGTTTTTCAGTCAGACCAGTTTGTCACAGTGTCTGGACCAAGGTCATGCTAGGGATGAATGTGAAGAGTCGTTTGGAGGATAGTCTGAGCCCTAGTGGCCTAACTGCAAATCCTCAGGGCAGAGCTTAACCTAAAGCCTCTTCCTGCTGTCTTGGCTCTATTCCTACTTACGTAAGGTGCTAGCCTGTGCTCAGACTTGGTGCTGCTGCACAGTGGCCCTGGGTGGGCAATTGAATTCACCTAAGTGTGGGTTAGAGGATATTGGGGCCAGATAGGAGGGCTCAGGTGTGAATGGTCTGGTTGGGTCGGGGGAGGGAGGATGGATGGGGTTTGCCTTTATTTAGAGAAAGGAAGTATCTTTTTAATGTTCACATTTGATTTGATACATTGGATGGTCTATGGAAAAATGATCTTTCCTCTCCCATGTGGGGAGGGTGCGTACACAGATTACTACTTTACCTAGGCCTTGAAGATGCCCATTTAGGAGCCTTCTTGTGTACCTCTGTCTAAAATATAGAATTGAGGTGAGGGTATACAAGTACTACTTTATGCATTTGTAACCTAACTGTACAAACAAGCATATTACTGAATGACTTTTTGTAGAGTTTCACTGGTGAAAAGTGGCAGCCTATTTTAATACTGGGTGGGTGAAGAAGGGACCATTTAAGCCCTGAACTCAAAAGATTCAAAGAATGATAAACTGGGATGGGGCAGTGTGTATAGGTTATGGGGATCTAGCTGGGGCACAAGCAATGAATCCTGTATAATGCCCACTCGCTATAAAAGAACCCTTGGAGACTGTGGATGGGGCACAAAGAAGTCAGTGTGCCTTTCCCTGTCCTGGAGAGAATTCAGATTTTATGATTCTTTCAATTATTGGCCTTTCTCCTGAGACTGTAAAGGTGCAGGGGGGGACAGTTGTGCTGGTGGCTTTGTGATGTAGACACTTGTTTGGTGGGAATTGCATTGAAGCCATGGATTTATTTTGTATTGCCTGAACCGTCTTCTACTGATGAGAGAGACAAGCTTTTGAGCTTACATATAGCTCTTCCTCAGGTCAGATACGAAGATGGGCAAGTTCAAAAGCTTGACTTTCATCATGGAAGTCTGTCTAATAAAAGATTTGACATCACACATCTTGTGTCTCTCTCTAATATTAGCTGAACAGATCTTTGGGGTCCACTATCAACCTGGGTGGAATTTGAAACAAGGATTGGAGGTGAGGCTCCCTATCCTACCCAATACACTGAGTTGTCGAGTACCCTGAAATGAGTTCTATGGTGACCAAGGGTAAACCCTTTCAAAGGCAAGGCTACGTTAGGAACTTTAAATATTCTCTTCCTAGCACACAGCCTGATGTTGCAGGCCTAGCAAACTAGTTAGTATCTGCTGCAGTGTTGTCAGCTAAGATCCTGGACTTCAGCCTCACCTAATGGGGATGTTGGTCAGGCAAAACAAGCCACATTTCTCTGGCATGCGTCTTAAGAAGCTGATATGCATCTGAAACATCAGAAATGTTACATGCTCTGCATATCCTCCCTTCTGTATGTGTTTCTCTTCTGATTGATCCATGCAGATTTAGAAGATGTCCTACCTGCTCCCAGGGTATTTGCTTTTCTGTTACTATTCATGTTTTTGATTTTCCTTAGGAGTGAGTTAGAAGGACTCTGAGCTTTATCCAATTAATCAGAATGACAAATTTGCCTTCTGAGCTTTTATATACACCCACCTCCCCGCATCTCTCCTTTGTCCTTAGTCTGGTGTGGATATTCTGTAGCAGGGGTAGGTGAACTTTTTGGCCTGAGGGCTGCATTCAGTTTCTGAAATTGTATGGGGGACTGGTTAGGGGAGGCTGTGCCTCTGCAAACAGCCAGCTGTGGCACAGCCCCTGCCCCCTATCTGACCCCCTTGCTTCTCACCCCCTGACACTCCTCTGGGAATCCTGCCCCATCCACCTCCCTCTGCTCTTTGTCCTCTGATGGCTCCTGGACCCTGCCACCCCTAACTACCTCCCACTACCCCAGCCAACTCCTCTCCTTCCTGATGACCCTCCAGGACCCTGCTCCATCCAACCATCCCTGGAACTCCTACCCCTGACTGCTCCCTGCCACCCTATCCAACCCCTCCTCTCATTCCTGACTGCCCCCTGGGATCCATGCCACCTGGGATCCATGCCCTCTGACTACCTTGATCCCTATCCACACCCCTGCCCCCTGACTACTCCTCAAACTTTCCTGCTCTCTATCTAACCTCCCTGCCCCCTTATCATGCTGCCTGGAGCATGGGTGGCTGGTGGCACGGCTGCACCAGGACAGGCAGCTGCGCAACACAGAGCACTGGGTCAGGCTGTGGCTCTTCAGCTGCGCTGCCCTGGGAACTTGCAGCGCCGCTGCCCAGAGCATTGCTCTGGCAGTGTGGTACGCTGAGGCGATGGGGAGGGAGAACAGCCTTCCCAGCCGGGAGCTCAGGGGCCAGGCAGGAGGGTCCTGCGAGCTAGATGTGGCTTGTGGGCTATCGTTTGCCCACCCCTGTTATAGGTTGTCAGTCCATGGTGGATATGCATAGAGGAGCATTCTGTGATAAAGCAGTTTTACAGCTTCAGTATCAACCAGGATTCATAAGTTGTACAGTCACATTCATCAGGTTAACTTTTGTTGCAGGCTTTCCCCTTCCATGTTATGGATCTGGCTACCTCAGAGCAGGTAAAGCAGGCCCCTGATCTGCTGATAGATATGGTGCTCCATCCTGGTGCTGAGCCTTTGAACACATACGAATTTTAGTGTGTTTGCATTGTGACAGTCTGAGGCTTTAAGGCAATGTTATGTTGACACCGCATAGTGAGACATGGCCAGTGCTAGGCAACAGCAGGGCACTGTCAGTTTAGCCAATCTTAAAGTTTGTTTGGTACAATAGTTTCTGCTTCCATTCCCGTTGCCAGGCTTGTCTTGTGGTGGTCTGTGTTAACGTACCTTAACAAAACTTTTTTTAAATCTGCGAAACCAAAGAGCTGAAGCAAGACTGAAGTGCTAAAGGAGCTATGCCCAACTACCTACCTAAGGGCTGGACTCAACTGGGATCAAATTGAACAGATTGCAACTGTTCTCCTCCCCACCCCCACCCCTTTTAATAGAGGCTATTCCTTCCAGTATTCAATAAGGCTTTGCTGCTTGGCTCAAAGTATATTATTGGATTCTGGTACTTGTAGCCTCCACAGGCTGCTGAGTGGTCATGGACAGCCCTGTGGAATTCTGTGCTGCAGTTCTACTGCCTTTGACATAAGTTAAAAAGAGAGGGTGCGGATAGCATGACCCATTACGTAGAACAATGTGTGATTTCTGAGCCCAGGATGCCAACACAGTGACTACTTGGTGCACTTGGGAGTGCAGATGTGAAGCAAGGCAGTAGTGTAGCGCACTGGTGTGCAATCCTTGTACCGCGAAGTGGCTCCTGCTTTGCTTGGGTTGGTGGGGCTAGGAATGTGGATATGGTGCTAGTGCTGTATTATTCTGTCCTTAGGTGTGGATCTTGCTTTGTATAGAGCTGTGATTCCCAAGACCTTTAGCAGAGAAGTGTGACTTTCCTCTTGGGAGAAGTCATGCAAGTTACTTAACCAATTAAAGTCATATAAACTAAATATAAAAGCCCAAAGTAAAATGAAGGAGGGAGAGAAGAGATCAGGAGGGGCTGTCTGGATTGGCTGTGTTTTGGGATTGGTCATGGTTTCTTCTTGATCAAACCCTGCTGTCTGGAAAACATCCCCCAGCTAGAGGCCTGTGTTGTGTTGGTTGACTGTTCTCCATTGAATGAAACCTGCTTTGTTCTGGATTGGACTGAAAAAAGGTTTTGGGTAGGATTTACTTGTACTTTAAGCTAGGCTGCTTGCACCTACATATCACACTTGCAGGCTGGTGTGCAAGCCTGGGAATGTATGACATTGCTATGGGGAGACTAACCAGGACCCCTTCATAGTGAATAATCCACTGTGTATACATGACGCTCAGCTGCCCTCATGTTAACCATCTGTCTGTTGCAGGGATCACCCATGCATCATGTGGACTGGTGGCTGCCGGAGGATCCCCATATTGGTGTTTCATGCAGAAGCCATTCTGACCAAGGACAGTTATATCCGCCTGATTGGAGGTGGGTGCAATTACCTGTGCCAACTCTAGGCCTGCTGCAGTGAAAAGAGGGGCTGGGGGGCCTCCAAGCAGGTGTCTTTCTCCTTTCTGAGGTGGGAAAGAAATGTCAGGAGGGGCTGTCTGGATTGGCCATGTTTTGAGATTGGTCATAATATTTTTTTCTTGTTCAAGCTAGTGCTGGGAGCCACCTGGCTGGAAAACATTCTGCAAGTAGAGGCCTGAGTTGTGGAGAATGGCTGTTCTCTCTTGAATGAGACTTACTAGGTTCTGGACTGAACCTAGTTGTCTCTAATTGTTTGGTCTATATTTATATTAGAATGTAGTTCACGGTGGGCAAACTACCAATGGGAGCTTTGTCGGAGGTACCTGCAGGTGTGAGCAGCATGCAGAGCCCTCTGCCCCCGCTCCATCCCAGGGCCGCAGGGATATGCTGCCACCTGCTTTTGGGAGCCTATCTTAAGCCTCGCTACCACCAAGGTAAAGTGATGCTGGGCCGGAGCCCACACCCTGAACACCTGCACCCCAGCCCCTTGCCCTGAGCCCTTTCCTGCACGCGGCATTCCCCGCTGCATCCCAACCCCCTGCCCCAGCCCTACGCTCATGGCCCTGTATGCAATTTCCCCACCCAGATGTGGCCATCAGGCCAAAAGGTTTGCCCACCCCTGATCTAGATAGTAATTCATCACTCCATAGTCAAAAATAACATATAAACCTGGGCAGTTTTAAGTGGGGGCCACCAGAAATTATGCAAGTGACCCCTGCTGGCCCAACTGCAGCAGTGACAATAACAAACCCTATTAACTTCTTGGTCCATCTCCATGATCAAGACTGCCATCAGACAAAAGGAAGTTGTATCTCTTTTGGTATTAGGGCTGGGCAACCAAAGCATAAAAAATCATGTAGAAAGGCAGAGCCCTTGTAAATGGTCAGGAATTGCCAGAGTTGATATCCTTGCATTTGATTCTGGGAGCATTTCTATTGCCAAGCCTCAGGTTGTATGTAAAGAATTAGGAGAAGGCCAAATTCCATGTCGCTTCTTTCACTAAGATGCAGATACTTTTTCCCTTCTACTGATGATTTGATGCTCTGATATCTTATGTCCAGCCCAGATAGGAATGCTTATGGCCCTTTTGGGTAGGGTAGATAACCTGTGAGGGGAGAACTTCTGATCCCTGTAACCTGTGTCAGAAATCAGTGCTTGAATGCTGGTAGGTTGGGGTTGCTCTTAGCTCTGAGGACTTTATGGTGGTGCAGTGTCCTGTTTCCTAGAAACTGGACATAAACAAGCCTTTTTTGGGATTCATCTAGTCCATCCTGGCTTGTTCCCCAGGGTTTTGTTCAGTCCAGGTTTAAATGTTTTCAGTGGTGAGGCACCTACCCCTTCCCTCTGGAGACCAGTTCTCAGCAGTACAAACAAGCTTCCTGAGATTCAATCTATTTTCGGCACTCAGTTTACTTCCTTATTCCTAGCTTGAACCAGCCTATGCAATTCCTCACCCTTATGTTAATTCTCCAGCACCTTGGTTTGTCAATCCATTGCACTTCTTTTCTTGGTCTCTGAACTCCCTTAAGAGGTCCGCATAAATGACTGACATTTGTCTCCTCTATCTACTAATTTTTAGTTCTGTTAGTTTTTTATTTCTAATACTTCTAGTGCTATTTACCACTTTTGGTTCTGTGATTCTCTCTGGACACTGATTTCCCTCCCCCCCCCCCCCTTAAAATTGGTACTATTTTACTCTCCCCAGCCCCTCTGCTCGCATTTGTACAGACTCCTTTAAAGTCCAGTGCTGCTCTCTTTGCTCATGTCTCATTTGTTAGATGACTGCATAGTGTGGGCATTAGAGGACTGCGGTGGTGGGAGCATTCAAATTCTGGGACTGGTTCCACACCCACAGCTGCGCAGGTGAGTGTGGGGCCTGTGGCATGAACCAGTCTTGGCTGCATAGACCTATTTTGAGGTGTTCAGAGATGTTGGGATCATACTCAGGTGTCTTCACAACACTCCAATGAAGAGACCTGTAAAGAAATCAGGGGTTTGTTGGGAATAAATATCTGAAAAGTCTGAACAGATGGTACCTCCTGTGTCATAAGAGTCTGGACTGACTAAAGGCAGAAATGTGACTGCTGAAGGATTGGTATAATCCAGTGCTGCATCATCATGTGCTGTTCCACTCAGAGTTGCACAGGGATCTTGTGTAACCCTATGCTTTGACAAGTACAATTGCATCTAGAGACTCATCAGGGATGTTGCATCTAGAGATTCATCAGGGATTGCTTCTCGGCTCTTCTGAGCTAAAATCAATGTGCAGTAACTGCAAAGTGCGGCTACTCCCATGAGACCCTACCTCATGTCCTGTGAGGATGCTAGCACCACTCCAGAGCCTGGCAGCACTGCCACAATGCCATCCAGAACTGGCTGGTGAAAGCCATCCTGCTGTCCCTGGGGAAGATATCCATCGATCACCAGAATGGACTGCAAGCTGCAACCTGACATTGTCATGACCAATGCAGAAAAGAAGGTCCTCGTGGTGGACATAACGGTGCCATTTGAAAATAGGTCACCAGCCTTTCGCAAGGCCTGAGCTCAGAAGTATTGAAATATACCTCACTGGCCAACACCCTGAGAGCCCAGGGCTACAAGGTCTACATTCACGCTCTGGTGGTGGGGATGCTGAGTGTGTGTGGAGTCAGTCAGCACTACACCTGGCTCATGGTGTCCAACGCTATCAGGTAGTCCAGAGACACCCACCCAGAGCACATAATGGGACACCATCAGTACCAGGTCAGGGAAATAACTCACTTCCTCCCCTGATGAACCAAGGGATGCACCCTACCCATGTACTTATTCACTAAACCAATTGTGAGTTGGACTCTAAATACATCTTACCAGTGGTGTACCGGAGGCCACTTATCCATTGACGTTTTAAAAACTCCTGTACCCCAATCTGAGTCTGTGCTGGTTATGCATTATGTATGTATCCTGTGAACCTTCTAACCAATATTTGTAATCCCTCAACTTGAGCCTGACTCTAGATGTACAGTACCTTTCCTCTTAACTTGTGTAAATTTGACTTTTTTTTTTAAACATTAGCTTTAATATTTATAACTGCAGTGTGTAAAGTGCAATGGCACTCTTCTCCCTCTGAAGCGGTGCAGGATTCACACATCTTGCTTTGCTATTATTGGGCACTTCAGGCTGTCACTACCTCAGATGCTGTCACTAACTCCATCTCTTGCCTTCACAGAGCGCTATCGCTTGTCCTATAAGATTGTGAAAACAGACAGCCGCTTGGTGCGCAGCATTCTGACTGCCCATGGATTCCACGAGGTGTGTGCACCAGATCTCCAGGATATTGAGCCACTGAGTTTGGACGCATGCTGCAAAGATAGAAATTCTGGGCTTCTTTCTGAATAAGGATATAGCAGATGATCCCGGGCCTGTGGTGTGTTTAACCTTCAGCCAGTCTGTCAGGGAACATGGCACAATTCTGCCATCCTGCAAGGGCACTCTTTGCTCTCTCATTGTAAGCCCAGTTTTTGAAGCATCCTTAGCTGGAAGAATACAGTTGGAGTTTTTTTCGGGGGTTTTTTTCCCCCTTTTGGAGCCTCGCTTCACACCCCAAGTTAGCTGGCAGGAGTGTGTGCAGTGGTGCCTTATAATGCTTATTCTCTGGAACCTACCAGGTTCCGTATCAGCACCCTGTATACAATCGAAGCTATTTCACTATTTCAGCAGGTACCTGTGAGTGTTGAGTTCTCTTAAGATGCAAATTAGGGTTCGGTCTCCCGGTACTGTTGAGGGACTTCAGAATGCTTTATAAATGGAGTTAGATTGCCTATGAAAATAGCTTTTTCCCAACTGCTGTATCTGGGGTTGGGATGTGACAGCTATTTAATAGCTTCTAGCAACAATGCAACATCTTGGAGTAGGAATATCACAAACTGTAGTGGGACCAATCTATGAGTGAGTAGATGGGAGTCTTAGGCTAGAAACTTCCCAGGTCTGAGTAGAGGGCAGAGTGCTTAGTTACTAGTGGTAGGTGGTTTGTTTCATTTGCTCCTTGGCTTTGTTGCATCCTCAGGTACACCCCAACAGTAGTGATTATAATCTCATGTGGACTGGATCCCACCTGAAGCCCTACCTGCTGCGCACACTCTCAGATATTCAGAAAGTCAACCACTTCCCCAGGTAAGAGCTTTGCTGAACAAATTCACTAGTGTCTGGAGGGGACTGAAGATCAATGTCTCTAACGTGTCGGGTGGGTGATACACAGGCCATAGAGCATCAGGACTGAGCTACACATTCTGTCTCCTATTCCTGTCTGGCAACAGGAAGATGGTACTTAGGTTTAGTGCACTTGCCTTTCTAGCCCAGGTACTGGGTGTCTCATTTTCTTTGGTGCACAGTTGAAAGGGGTTGGGTGGTTTCTTTGTAGTCCCTGGTATATTATTATTATTATTATTTATTTTTTTGGTCACTAAAACTACAGTTCTGGTCAGTCTCTGTCTTGGGAGGCCTATGATGGGAATAGCATGAGGTGCTGCAGATGAGGATTGAGGGGTATTGGCAAAGCTAAAGGGAGACCCTGGACTAGAATAGAAGGGGATCCTGCAGGTTGAGATTGAAGTTTCTCTAGTAGAGCTGAGAGCCGTAGTAACTAAACCCTCAATGTTAGGACAGTGGTGTGGGTTGCTGAGGGATGCTTCATGGCGAAGACACAGCTGCTGCTTTTGTAATTTCAGGTCATATGAACTGACCCGGAAAGACAGGTTGTACAAGAATGTTAGTCGCATGCAGTACACCCATGGCTTCAAGACATTCCACATCTTACCTCAGACCTTCATCCTGCCAGCAGAGTATCAGGAGTTCTGTAGTAAGTGGCTGGCTGGCAATGCCCAACCCCTGAGCAGTAGCCAGGGAGTAAGTAGGTGTATGTGGGGGATTGTGCTTATCCAGTGGTGGTTTTCAGGGCCCCCAAGCACAACTCCACTGGTGTTGTGAGCAACAAAATTGCAGGGAAGGGAGGCTGGAATAACACTACCTGAAACAGTTTTTTTGGTTTGTTTATATCATCCCTGACCTAGGCATAGGGTAAGCAACACTCATAGGAAAGTCTATAGTCTCAATATGAGAGCAGAGCCCTTCAGCATTATCAGCTACAGACGAGAGAAATCCTAGTGCCTGAGGGCTAATGGGTCTGAGCATCAGAGGGCTTATCCTTAATTGCTGTAGGCGAACACCATAGCATCTCTGGCCAACATCTGGGAATGAGCAGGAGGCACCAGGAGAAATACCAGTCTGAGAAGAGAAGCCAGTTTCCATCTTAAATAACAGCCCCAAATGCCCTCAGTAGGCCTTTCTGACAACATAGGGAAAAGCAGGACAAATGAAGGAATTGTCGCCAATTCCTTCAAAACTGTTAGAAGTCCTGTAAGAGTTCCCACTGTGAGTAGTGCCCTGGCAGCCTTTGCAAAAAGTTACTTTTCAGATTCATGCTTCTCTCTCTTGACCAGGTTCTTATTCAAAGGACAGGGGTCCCTGGATAGTGAAACCTGTGGCCTCTTCCAGGGGGCGAGGCGTCTACCTGATCAACAATGTAAGTGTTCAGCAGAATGCTGCTGCATTCCATTCCCTCCCACTGATTACCTTTGACAAGTGCCATGGTAATCTCACCAGCAGGTGGCACTGCTATCAGTTTCAGCATCATTATGTACCTGGTAGGTGATCAGCACTCTGAAGCAGCAGGCATGACCAATGGCATCTTATCTTTCCATGATTCATGTCCTGCAACACCTGCCTTTTAAGTCTCAGATGAGCAATAACCAGAAGGCTGTTCTTGTTGAAATACGAATAGCTGTGCAGCTGCATCCTGGGCTTACCAATGATGCAGGCTGCCTCGGGGAAGACTCCCAGAAAGCTGTAGGAGTGGGGCTGCCAGGCTGTCTGACATAGAGAGCTGGATCCAATATTCATCATTGTACATCTTATCTTCACTGGCCCTGAGTTGTCTTCTCCCATGGCTGTTTGATTGTCCCAATTCGTTGAAGAACTTTCAGCAAAGTGAAATCTCCCAATGGCAGGGGGAGGCCTTTGTTCTGTGTTCTGGACACAGAGGACTCTGGGATTCATGGTGCTGACAGTGCTAGGCCTCTCCTGAGGGCTGATGTTCTGAGCATAATATGCTGGCTGTAGTAGTTCCTTTGCATGCTGTGCAGAGAATCTGTTTCTCACTAGTGGCAACTGAGATTCAGTTGGAGCCAAGAAGGGTAGAGAGGACTCTGAGCCTTAGGGACAAATGTTCCTGGCATACTACCAAGCTGGTTGCTGAGTCGCTTTGTGTTCATTTACTCCCTCCTCTATCCATGCAATGAAGGGGCCAGGTTGCCTCATCAGTCCTCTACCTGGATCCTTTCCCATAGAATAAGGGAGCAGCTAGCCAAGTGCATGAAGTAACTCTTTCCAGAGCTGCACTGAGCTTTGCTCTGTTTGCAGGAGAGGGAGTGCATGCTCAAGTGACAGGCGGGTAGCCATGAACTGAGGAAAGGGCCCTCCTGGGATCTCTGTATGTCTATTTCAGCAGTAGATCAGCTGGTTTGGCCCAAAGATTTCCCTCTTCTTAGCGTGACTTCCACACAGGGAGTGTCTTCTAGAATCTATTAATGGAAAGTGTTCTTAAAAATCCTCAACTATTTCTCTGAGCCAGAGTAAAACATGCTGTCATTTTGTAACATATCAAGAGAGTCTGAGCGCTCTCTGACTCTTAAGTTAGCCTAGATTGCTTTTGCTCAGGCCAAGGGAAATGTCTGGGGATCCACAAGTGCATGAAAGACAGGGAGGTGGATTAGATTTGGCTTTTTCACAAACTGGGACAAGAATCTGCTAACTAATCTGACCCACTTTTAGTGGTGGGGGCAGAAAGAGGGACTTACAGACAGTGAAGATAAGTTTCCTGAAGAGGCTGCTGCCTGCAAGCTGCACAGCTTCCCTCCCCATCAGTGACCTGTGCCTATGATGCTGAAGCGTGTATCTGGTTGCTCAGGGCTTTGATGTGTGTGTGTCATAGGGCTATAATGGAGCTTCTTAGCCTGAGCTCCCATGTCAGTACAGCAGCCTCACTGTCTGATACTGGGATAAGGGGAGCTCAGCTAGGCAGGGTGAGTAGCTGGGTAACAGCCCTGGAGCTGGCCACAGAGACTGAAGGTGTGAGGAGGTCATCTCCCCTGCTCTTTCCATATGCTGGAGACTCTTGAAATGAAGATCTTGGCACATTATTTAGGAGGATTTAGTCCTCCTATTCCTTGATTTGCCTCCACCAATAGCCAGTCCTGGATGCCTGAGAAGAAAGTAATCCCCTAATCCTGTGCTTGGTCAATATACCTAACATCAGAGTAGTAGGAAGTCAATGTGACTGTTGTTTCTGAGACTTCCAGCCCCTAACCTGTTGTGCATAATTGCTGTGTAGCTGTTTAACAGCTATTGAGACCAATTCAGCAGACTCGTGTGTGTGGTTTTACATTTATATATTTGTAAAGCACTTTGGGATCTCTGGGATGGCAGGTTCTTTGGAAGTGTAAACACCTTGATTTTAAGCTTCTGATCAGGGTCTAAATATCCTCTTACTGGCCATGCTTTTCCCTAGCATCAGCTGCAATGGCACAGAATTACTTTAGAACAGAGAGGCTCTTGATAAAGCCAGCCCTTGGATTTGTGGTTTCCTCACTCTTGGACTGATGCTGTGTCTTGTTCTGTAGCCAAACCAGATTTCCCTGGAAGAAAATATCCTGGTGTCCCGCTACATCAACAATCCCCTGCTCATAGATGGTGAGTGTGTAGGAATTGATTTCTTCCTCAGTTTCCTGACCAGATGATCTCAGCAGCCTATGGGTAGCTATTTGGGCTGCAATACCTTCTTTAATAGGTAAATCTCTCCAGCACCTTTAGAACTATGGTGGGGGACAGGGGAGGGGGAGAGGTTCCTCAAACCCAGGGAGCTTACCTTTTGGGGAAGCTCTGAACATCTCAAGTCAACAGAAGCTGAGACTCTGTTGTCTATTTTATACCTCCATTGCTCTCAAAGGGTCTGCTGCTCCCCCTCTCCCCGCCTCAGTTGGGTGCAGAGTCTGGAGGCTCTTGGGAAATATTTGTGGTCACTGATTCCTGTTAATCCTCTTGCAGACTTCAAATTTGATGTGCGCCTGTATGTACTGGTGACATCCTATGATCCACTTGTTGTCTACCTCTACGAGGAAGGACTAGCCAGGTAGGATGCACACCCCTTCCCTCAAGGCAATTGAACTCGAAGCTCTAGGATCGAGAGCTTCTCCCTACCCTTGCCCTGTTCATCTTCAACTCAGACCTGGCAGCGAAGGAGCTCCTCAGTTTTAGTTGTAGATATTTGGTGATGCTTCCCCTCCTCCATGCCTCAGACTGCATTAGAGTAATAATGGAAAAAGGAAGTGACTGATTACAATGACATGATTATGGAAGGGGGAAAAGTCTTGATAAAGCAAATTCTTCAAGTGATTGTCCACAGATTCAGTTTTGGGTGCACCTGCACCCCATGCACTTGAGATCAGATTATTTTTGGCTAGTGTCAATTGGGGCCATGCCTGGTCCCTAGGTACCCTCCCCCCGACTACTCCAGGCAAAGTGGACCCAACCATCTCTCAGTTCCTTCTTGCAATCTGTGGAGCCCTAGCACAGTCCGCTTCTCTTGAACAGTCTAAGGTTCACCTTCAATTTTAGGATTAGCTCACTAGCAAGCAAGAATTAGTAGTTTCCTTTTTGCCAGTTGGCGCATGTATGTGTATTTAAAAAAGGCAACAAGAAATGTTGTGGATTTCATCATTTAAGCTTAACCCCCCGCTCTCCCTGTTGCTCTTAATCTCTACCCATATAGGGGTTTTAAGATTATGGCAAAGGCTAAAGTCACCAAGGTTTAAGATCTTCCCTTGTGTGACTGTTGATCAGCAATGGATGCTGTCAGTGCCCAATGTGCCTTAGGGAAGGATACATTGTGGAATGTTCTGTATATGGTGTTTGTTTCTCCAGGTGCACCCAGACATTGAGTGAATGAGGTGAGGCTGAAGTTTTTTCTGCCAGAGAAGTCAGTGCAGGCTTCCTCAGACTCTGGAATATCTTTGGAGAAGCCTCAATGTTTGGGTCTGTCCATCTCCCTCTGTGCCCTGGTGAGGCAGTTAGAGGAGCTAAGAACACGTAGTCATAGGCAGCATCGTGCTTGTATCTTTGTGCCCTCCTCCCCTCTCTCCTACCTGCCCTGTTCATACTGGATCCCCTGGGATATTCAGCCCTATTCCTGAAAGCCAGCATTCCCCATTGTATCAGAGCTAGGTCTCTTGCACTGAAGAGACAAATTCAGCTGCCACAGGTGACTTCTTGCATCTCCAGCAGCTGTAGAGGAGAAGAATGGAGAAGAATAGCATTCTCCTGAGCAGGAGCACCAAGTCCCAGCTCTCATGTTATCCTGCCCTGATGAGGCAGTGAACATATCTTCACTGGCCTCAGAGGATTAATTCATGGTCTTCCAGGACCTGATAAGCCAGATAGCTGGTACCATGTATGTCCCTCTAGAGACTGTAGAAGATGTAAGACTGGAAGAGATCTCTATAGGTCTTAGTCAGGTCACCTGTCCTGAGGCAGGACCAAGTAAACTCTTGGATGTACTAGATCCAACTTGAGGAAAGTTGGCTGTACCATGCCAGATGGATGTCACACACTGTCTACTAATGTCAAGAAAGCAGACAGAAGATATCAGCCACCTTAATATTTTTATTAGCATCCCATACCTGGTACTCTTGTGGTACAAGCTGTGTCAGGACGAAACAGTAAGTCGTCCAAAATACTCATGTGAGAGGACCCACAAAAGCTCAACCTTGTTGGCCGAAAGCATACAAATGAAGGTAACAAACTACCAAGCACTACTCCCACAAGAAGACTTCTGAACTTGGACAGCTATACAATTTGATGAATAAATTTACTCAAGAAGCATCAGGAGGAACCACAGTCTCTTCTGGCTGATGGCCAATTAACTGCTAGAACATCTC
This sequence comes from Dermatemys mawii, assembly GCA_007922305.1. Classification (NCBI taxonomy): domain Eukaryota; kingdom Metazoa; phylum Chordata; order Testudines; family Dermatemydidae; genus Dermatemys; species Dermatemys mawii. The sequence continues at coordinate 59,590,408 of ML677332.1, forward strand.
CGCAGGCTGTACTGAATGCATCTGATAAGAGGTGCAAACAATAGCCACACCAATATCCATGAAGAGGTCGTCATAGCTTCAGTCCTTGGGGATACCAAGGGAGGTCCAAGCAATAATTGAGGATCTCCCATAGGAAGGGAGCATCTATTTAGCAGTGACACTGATGAGACACTACATACTTTGAAGCATTCCGGGCAACTCTGTGCTCTTTGGGGCTCTGTTCCATCCCCTAAAGCAGTGGCTCTCCACCTTTCCAAACTACTGGATTGCTTTCAGAAGTCTTGTCTTGCACATTCCAAGTTTCACCTCATTAAGCTACCTATAAAAAGAAGTCACAGTACACTATTACTGAAAAATTGCTTGCTCTCATTTTTACCATATAATTATAAAATCAATTGGAATATAAAATATTGTACTTCTATTTCACTGTGTAGTGTATAGAACCAGTATAAACAAGCCACTGTCTGTATGAAATTTGTACAGACTTTGCTAGTGCTTTTTATGTAACCTGTTCTAAAACTTGGCAGATATATAGAGTAGGAATTGTGCTCCCTGGAAAACCTCTGCATACACCCAGGGGTATGTATACCCTGTTTGAGAACCACTGCCCTAAGAGAGCCATACAAGCACCAGCCATACCTCAGGAAGTATTTCTCAGTGCAGTGTTCTTGCCAATCTCCATGATTGTCTCAGCCTCCAAGGAAGATGTAGAGATTTCATTGTGGTAACGCATTGACTTCTACTCAGCTTCCCTGAGGTCTGGGGCTTTGAATGGGCAGCAGTTTTAACACCATCATTGGGAGCCTGGTTAGACCACCACAAGATCTATTTTTAGATCCCTTCATCCCTGTTTACCACCTTTGCCAACCACATTTTCAAGAAGCTTGGGCTGAAATTACCTTGGACCACTGGGTCCTTTGGATCATAAGGAAGAGATGTCCCATGCATTTTCAGTCTCATCCAACCCTCTTCTCCCCTTCTAGTCTTTCCAGGGACACCTCTTGCAAGAGATTGAGGGAAGAGGTAGACTGCCTCTTACAAGTGGGAGCAGGAATTAGGGGAGGAACTGCCCTTGGAGTTCAGCAGCAAGTGATATTATTTCCCACTATTTCTGAATCCTAAAGAAGGAGGCTGTAGACCTATCCTTGATCTTTGTCTCGACCCCTTTGCCCACTATTTTAGATGCAAAATGGTGGACCCTGACTTCTAAATTCCTTTCATTAGATTTTTATGGACTAGTTCATGGCTCTCGACCTGCAGCATGCCTATTTTCATAGATCTGGTTCACAAACCCCGCCCTGTGATTCCTGATAGGAACATCTCACTGCCAATACAGAACTCTGACCTTTTGGCCTATCCAGAGCTGTAAGCATTTTCACTAAATGATTGTCATTAGTGACAGCTCATCTACGGAGACAAGAATCCATGTATGCCTTTACCTGGACAATTGGCTAATTCAAGGAAGATCACCACAACAGGTGACTTAGCACAGACAATTCTAAAATTCTTCATTTCTCCAGGTTTCAAAATGAACAGAGGGAAATCCTCACATTCCAACTCTGTTCATGTGAAGTCTATGGTCTGTTAGACTCCAAGTTAGGCTTACCTTCCGTAGCAAAGATTTCATACAATATTAGACCACCCAATCAGATTTAGCCCACACAGCACCAGAAATGAGGATGTCTGAGGCTTCTAGGGCACAGCCATTTACACTGATCACACAGTATGCCAGACTGCTGCATTGATCTAGGCAGGACGTGGGCTGAGATCAGTAGCTCTCCAGCAGATACCACATAGACATGATAGTCATGGCCCCACAAAAACTGTCAAATTGATGAACAGAACCACTTCAGATATGCAGTGGAGTTCCGTTATCTGTCTCTTCCTACAAAAATGTTAACAGATGCCTTCATTCAGGAAGGGCTTGTCTTGAGCTATTGAAAAGTCAAGGACTAGGGTCTCCTCGGAAAGCAAGGTTTTCTTCATTTGAGAGGCCAGGGCAATGTCCCTGGCATGCAGCTTTTTCTGTCTCTTCTTAATGTCCATCACTACTTAAATTGCTGATTCAACACAGCAGTTCCCTATATCAGTGGCTCTCAACCTTTTGAGACTACTGTACCCCTTTCAGGAGTCTGATTTGTCTTATCCCCACGTTTCACCTCACTTAAATTTGCTTACAAAATCAGACAAATACAAAAGTGTCACAACACACTAGTACTGAAACAGATTACTCATTTTTACCATATAATTATAAAATCAATTGGAATATAAATATTGTACTTGCATCTCTACACTTTATAGAGCAGTATAAACAATTGTCTCGTATGCAATTTTAGTTTGTACTGACTTTGCTAATGCTTTCTAAATAGCCTGTTGTAAAATGAGGAAAATATCTAGATCAATTGATGTAGCCCCAGAAGACCCCTGTTAACCCCTTGCAGTACACAATACCCCAGCTTGAGAACCACTGCCTTATATCAGGTGGGTAAAGGGGATAGCAAGATTATCCCCTACTCTTTCAAGAAGCCATATTACTATGGGGAATGGTGCATTCTCTGGCAGATCTCATGGGTAGTTCTGCATCTTCTGGGTCTTCAGAACATCCTGGTAGACCAGCTCAGCAGGGTCCTTTCCAAAAAAACACAACTGGTCTTTCAAAGACTCAGTTCTGCATAGTATCTTTTGCAAATGGCATGTCCTAGAAGTATACCTATTGTGGCTTGTTGCAAACAAATGTTAAATTGTGTTGGATGGGAGGGAGAGTCCACAGATGCCTTCCTCATCTTGTGCAGGGCAGGCTACTGTGTCTTTCCACCAAGTCCAATGATACTAAGGATCTTGAAGAAACTGAGTCAGGATGCTGCTTGCCTCATAGGCCCAGCATGACCCAGACAATTCTGGTACTCAGATCAGGTGAATCTGTCAACACAACCACATTACTTATTTACCATCCATAATCTTCCAGAGCAGATCTCCCATATCCAGTATCTCTATACCTGACCACCTGGATTCCAGTTGGATGAATCCTGCTGAGCAAAGCTGTTCTACTGAGGTTCAGAACATTCTGCTGAGAGCAGGAAATCTTTGACCAGACATAACCTCTTTCATTTAGCTGTATATTTTTCTCCTTGCGCTTCTTGGCACCAGCTTTCTCCTTGACCGCACTATTCTTTGATTCAGGACTAGCAGCTAGTTCAGAATTGCTATCTGACTCCTATGGAGCTGATGGAAAGTCCAATCTGACAGCAGTATCTTCAGATTGCTCTATCTGTGGCCACGCTGTGTTCCCCATTCTCCATCACTGAAGGTTCTCATGCATATTTTCCCCACAGTTGGAGAGCCCTGTCCTCCATAGGATCTTAATATGGTACTGGTAGGATTAATGTGTCCCCTCTGAGTCTTTGGCAACCTGCTCCTTTTTAACAGTTGTCTGCTAGGAAAATGGTGTTCACTGACATCTCAGCTAGGAGGGATGGGGAGATTGAGGGTCATATGTCAGATCCCATATCAGAGGGGTAGCTGTGTTAATCTGGATCTGCAAAAGTGACAAAGTCCTGGGGCACCTTATAGACTAACAGACGTGTTGGAGCATAAGCTTTTATGGGTGAATACCCACTTTGTGCATGCATTGGACAAAGTGGGTATTCACCCATGAAAGATTATGCTCAAATACATGTGTTAGTCTATAAGGTGCCACAGGACTCTTTGTTGCATGTCAGATCCCCTGTGAAGGATTTTGCAAGGACAGGGTTCTCCTTACACCTTACTCTATTTCTGCCTGGTATTGTCTGAGTTCTGTGTAAATCAATCAATTCACCTCTTTATTTTTTTCCTTAAGCCTTGCTCTAATTCTGAGTAGAGTAAAGCAGAGCTTCACACACTAGACGTAGTGGGGGCATTGTCTTTCTAATTGGATTGAACTAAGTCAGGGGTCTCCAAACTACAGCCCGGGGGCCAGATCTGGCCTGCAGCTTCGATATATTGTTTTGTTTTGTTTTTTTATTTTTATTTTTGGTCCGGCCCTCCAGCTGAGCAGGCACACCGAGCAGACATTTGGAGAAGCTGCCGCTGTGCCCCCACTCCCCCTGTGAGCTGCTGCCAGCCACCCCATGTGCGGAGGGGTGAGTGCCCCTGTGGCAGCGGCTGGAGGAGCAAAGGGGGGAAGTTGCATATATTTGCATAGACTGAATTTTTTCAGTCGCTTCAGCCCATGAAGCCCCTTCAAAAATCTAATTTGGCCCTCATCTCAAAGGTTGGAGACCCCTGAACTAAGTCATTTGGCGACACATACATGCTGCTTGTTCCCTTGGCTGACAAAATCAGAGTGACCTTTTACTCAGAGGTTATTTAAGTGGGTCTTAGTGTAAGAACTTGCTTTGTGTTACCCAGGCCATATCAGAGCTCTTTCCAGTAGGGGTCAGGCACCTTAAATTGCTTGTTTTGAGTAATATTCCTATACTTAACCTAGAATGGGTCTCCAGCCTGAATGCCAGTTTTGGTCCTGCAGTCACTGTTCAAGCAGAACTCCTGCCCTCCTCTAACCAAATAGCTGCTTGTTTACCACCATGAGTGGAGTCTGGCAATTGCTCAAAGTATGACTACTTATCCCACAGCAACTGTGGCTCTTTGAGATTTGCTGTCCACACAGATTTCACAACTCGCCCTTATCTGTTAATGGGGAGTTCTATCTCTGTGGGCTTTTGTACTGGTGAGGAATTGAGGTGAATGGGTCCATTCAGCCATTTGTGCCCTCTGATGGGGAGGTTGCAAGGGTACAGGCATGACCACCAGATGGACACAATTGTCCAAAAAAGAATCTGGCTCAAGCACATGTGGTGCATGGGCACAAAGAGTAGAAAATGTGCTGACAGTACTTGAACTAGTTACTGCAGGGTAAGCAGCTGTACTTCCTTTGCCGCCACATCCACACCTTGTATTCTTTTTGAAAAGGGGCTAATGTAAGTGGGGGCCAGTCTGTCTGGTGTGGGGCATTGTGGAGGATCTGCATGCTACACTCAAAGGCCAGGTCTCTTGTAGACACACAGTTCCATCAGCTACAGGATACCTGATGTATGATTATGGAATTGGTGCCAAAGGTAAAAAAATCAGCATGTCCCTGGGTGTCACCTGAGGTCAGGGAACTAGCCTGACCCTTGGTAAAGTGACCCATAGCTCTGCTGCTGACAGGAGTAGGCTTATTCTTGTCATTTAAAAGTACTCCACATATGTCCCTCTGCTTCTATCAGCTTCCTTAATGAATCTTCGTCCACCTCCCCCTACAAATCTCTTGGGTTGGTGAGTAGGTGCAGCATGTGATGGCAATCCTCCACGATATACCTAGCAACTGGATGGAGCAGAAACAGTGTCAGTCATATAATAGGGGTTAAGGATGGCAGAATGTGAGAGAATAGATGTTTCCTTCCATGTGTGGCCTCTAGGTGGCACTAGCAACCTTTGTTTTCAGTGTCTTGTGATGTTTTTCCCTTTTGCCCTGTATTTGTGTGCCTGGACAAAGAGAGGGTCTTGGAGCTCCAGGTTCTTGTTTGCATCTCTGATACAGTATAACTGCCTAGAGAGACCCCTTTAAGGGCTTACAGACTATTGGTGCTTTGGCTAAGGTTGGGACAACCTAGATTGTGAAGGAAAAGGGTTCAACACTTTGTGGCTGTGAACGGATGCTGCTTTTCCTCCCCATTGTAGAAGTTGCAGTGTTCAGGGCTGGAAACAGGGTGTGGCAGGGCTCCTGGGAGGTTTGGGGAGTGATATGTGGTGTGGCACAGTGGATGTGGCCTAGATATGGGGGAGGGGAGCTGAGGGCTTTGTGCATGTGGAAGCCAGGTTCAGGGACCTCCCTTGCTGACCAGAGCAATGACATTGCACCTGTATTCTGCAGTTTTCCAAAAGCCTGGCTAGTCTCTAAACTGACTTTTATATTTATCTGTATTTGCTCCCTTGCCAGCTTTTGCTGTATCCCACTGAAAGCCAGTGTGCAGCTCATGCATGGTATGCCTCAAAGAGCCCCAGTGGTTGGTGCCTGGCTCATTCAGTAGAGCCAATACCTCTTGACAGAGAAGAGGTACTGATGATAAAATGTGTGGAGGCTCCATAGACCATAGGACGTGATATTTCTTGACATGAGGAAGGACTAAATAGCATGCATCAGCTGATGCCTGTTTGCCTGAGTAGAAACCTTCCTGTGTCTAGACGGCTTCCAAGGTGCATCCTGACTTGACATGAGGTGATCTAGGTTTGGAACTGAGGCTCTGGAATAGAGGAAATAAGCTTCAGCTCTGATGCTGCATTGCTGTGTTTTCCCACTTATGTAGAATGGCAGGAGGTGTGGCATAGGAAAGCTCCATCAGGTAGTAGTGAGGAAGCAAAGATCCAATGATAAAGCCTTTAGGCTTATTCAGGCTTTGAACCTTCCCAGGAGTTCTGAATGCAGCTATTCCATTTGCACTGCTGAAGTCCTGCTCTCTTGTTTTGAGAAGTGTTTTGGGCAGAATTCAGGATGCCCTGAGGTGCCAGACATAAGAGCAGGCTCTTTTGTGGTTTGCTCTTTTCTCAGAGGAAGCTTTTGTGGGGTGTAACCTTAGGCCATTGAAACTGAGTCCAACTTTCAGAGCAGCACCAGGACAAACAGTTCTGTCACTGCATCTTGTAGTACCCCCTGCTATTCAGGTCTTGCCCAGGTCCCAACTCTGTCCATGTTACCGATCCATAGTAGTCCACTATTTCAGTTCTGTGTCCCTCCTATGAAGGAAAGCTTGCTACTCATTTTGAATTGGTGGTGATCTTTCGGTTCTCTGTGCCTGAAACAAGAACAGGGCTTCTCTAGTGAGACAGGGATATGCCATGCTATCCCTTAGGGCCTTGTCCAGATTTGATATCAAGGTGTATCATTAGAACATGTTAGCAATATATTTTACAAAAAACTAATATATTAAAAGCACTATGCTTTGTCTGCATGCTAAACTGATCATGATTAAGATTCAAGACCAGAAGGGATCATTATGATCTAGTCTAATCTACGTAACACTGACACAGAATTTCAACCAGTGACTTCTGCGTCAAGCCCATGACTTCTGGATGAATTAGAGCAGGCCTGCACAACATGCGGCCCACACAGGTTTACTGTGTGGCCCGCGGGGGATGAGTAGGGGTGGGGAGAAGCTGATGGGGGCAGGGCTTTTCGGCCTGCAGCGTTGTGTGTGGGTTTTTTTTTTTTTCCCAGTAATATGGCCCTCACTGCTTTCTGAGTTGTGCAGGCCTGAGTTAGAGCATATCTTCTAGAAAGACTTCCAATTTCTGGGTAGGTAAAGCTTAGGGGGAGCCTAGGTCTGCTGCAGACTTCAGAATTATGTTAACTAACATGTTCAAATACACACCTTTAAATGTTCATTTAGACAAGATAAAAAAAGATGCACCATAGCGTGGGGGAGGGGTATTCAAAGATGCATCAAACTGATTTTAAATGCCTTCTTGTATCCTATGGGCCTGCATAGCCAAGTACTAGCAGATAGATGTTTCCTTTGACTTGCTGTGAAATTGGCTGGTTGTCTTATGTTTGGTTTGTTTTCTGTTTCTGATCCCCCTTTAAACAGAGCATTGTGCTTGGAATGCAGGGGGAAGGGTGTCAGTTACGGTTTGAATGCTTTCTACTGCCCATAGCTGCAAAGTGGGGAAGTTTCATTTCTATCCCTCCCAGTTTTTTCCTCTGTTTAGCTTATGAAATGGAAATGAGCCTGAATCTTTCAGAAACTTCCCCTTTGTCTGTGTGCACCATCCTGCATGGTGGCTTTGGGAAATGTGTGCCTTCCTGTTGTGACATCAGGGGGTGTTTGATGCACAATGGCTGTGTTTGTTGTTCTAATCTAGACAAATGTGTCAAGTGTTTTGTGTTAAACTTGGTCTTTACTAGTGAATTTTCTGTTTTTAGTCAGCTCCATTCCTGAACTAGTGGAAGGGTTCCAGCCCAGCAGGAACGTTGTAGCCTGACTTTCACTGAAACGGAGAAATTTTTTTTGTAAAGCAACAAATTGAGCTGAAAACCAAATGTGCTTGTGAAGGACCCAAGGAGCAGTAGCTGAGGGGGAGGTGAATGTGTACTTTAGAATGACACAAGAGTTCCAGTAATGCCTGAGCTGGCAGCTGAGCCTCAATATGTCTGACAATGGGCTGCCTTCCTACCATCTGAGCTCACTGAACTCCAGAGTCTGCAGTGCCCCCTCCTTCAGTAGTCCTGCTTACTAATTAGCAGTGGCTCCACTGGGATATTTACCTTTTCTCTGCTGGATTCCTGTGGTTTCCAAAGAATTCAGGTGCTCCTTGCGAGCCAAGGAATTCACATTACCTCACAGGATGTGCTGTGGCCAGAGCCTGCTGCAGCAGCCCAGTCCCCCCGCCCCTAGTAACTCCTGCCTAGCAGGCCCTGGCTGTTTGGGGAGCATAATGAATTCCTGCAATGGAGGGCTGGGGAATCATTCTTATGATCCTTTTCCAGGCATCTCCATCCAGCATTGCTGCAATGGACAAGCACATTCACGTGGGGGGGGGGGGGGTGTCAAGCTAGGATTATCAACACTGGCTCATCACTTCTCTTACATTAGACTGGGGTTTTGAGCTTGCAGAGAGGAAGGGTGGTCTTGTGGTGAAAGCTCAGTATTCTGAGTCGCGTGGCTTGGATTCTGTCTGATTGGCTATTTGCTGTGTCTCTCTTGGGCTGCTCACTTCCCTGATTGTGCCTGAGTGTTCCCACATGTGAAAGAGATGAGACCTAGTTCCATAATATCTGTGTGGTATTTGGATGAGAGCAGAAAATGGCTCTTGCACAGTTATTGCATATGCTATAGTGATTGTTTTAGCATTTCACTATTGGGCAGTAAGGAGACTGAGGGGTCCCAGTAAGTCTGTGTGACCTTAGTTTTTTCTCTTGTCTCCTACCTTGGGCACTTGGACAGCCTTAAAGGAAAGGAGCATCAGACTGTTTTGCTCTACCTATTAGACGCTGTGCTTTGTGTTCCTCTCCTTTTGCTTACTCTGTTTTTTTCCCTTCTTGAATCTATCCCTTTCTCCTACTCCCACCTTTTTGGGTTCCTCTTGAGCAGCAGCAGATGCTTTATGCATGGAAGGGACTGCAGAAGGAAACTAAGATTGCATTATCCTATTCTTTTTCCAGCACACTCCATGTGTTGAATTGTCAGAAAAGGAGCTGGACTAGTCTTAGGTTAGCTTCTCTTCACTGCAGATGTTCATTATACCCACAACATAGCAAAGGTGCTGTCAGGGTTCCCTCCCCACTATGAACTCCAGGGTACAGATGGGGGGGGTCTTTCATGCAGTTCCCCACTAAGCTTATTTCTACCAGCTTAGGTTAAACTTCCCTAAGGCACAAATCCTTCCTTGTCCTTGGATGGTATTGCTGCCACCCTCAAGTGATTTAGATGAAGATTCAGGAAAAGAGGAACTCCTAAAGTGGTCATCTCCCCAAATTATCCCCCCAAACCCCTTCACCCCCTTTCCTGGGGAGGCTTGAGAATAATATACTAACCAATAGGTTAGCAAAGTGAGCACAGACCAGACCCTTGCATTTTTTGTGTCCTAGAAACCCATTAGGTTCTTAGTTTATAATAAAGTAAAAGAAGCATCTCTGTAAAATCAGGATGGGAGGTAATTTTATAAGTAATATTTAAAACACAAAATTCCCCTCTAGGCTCAATTTCAAAATTACAAAAACCGGAATAAACCTCTCAGCATAGGGAAAATTCACAAGCAAAAAAACCTCACACACTTCCTTGCTATTACTTACTTACAATTTCTGTGGTTTTTAGATGTACCATTTCAGTAAGAGCTAAGATACTTGCTTGGTCCCTCTCTCTAACTGGGAACCAAATGAGCACAAACACAACCTCCCCTCCTTCTCTTTTGAAAGTATCTTCTTTCCTTATTGGTCCTTTGGTCACCTACTAACCAGGTTATTTAAGCTTCTTAACCCCTTACAGGTAAGAGATTTTATGCCACCCTTAGCTGTATGCTTATGACAGGTGCAAATTATTCTTAATGAGAGGATGTGAGTTTGAAACCCATGGGTTTGCTTGTTCCTACATCTTTTCACTAGAGACCCTATTTCCTGCACCTGTTGGTCTCTAAGTTCAGCCCCAGTTTTTGCATTTCTTGCACTGTGGCTTTTCCTATTGCTCTTTAGTGCTAAGAGCATAGGAGCTCTGCCATATAGTGTGAACAGCACCAATGTGCTAATGGGATTAACAGCTCAACTTCTACTGCTGCACCTACTTGGTGTACTGCTCCACTGCATGTTCTGCTGTGGAGATAATTGATATTGCAGGCAGGGAACTGTGGTGTGTGAGGAGCAGGGGCAGGAAAGAGGCAAGACCCAGGACGAGTATTGTGCCCTCATTCTGTAGGGGAAAGAGATCCCTACCTGCAATTTGGGGCTGTAGCCTTTGTACTATGTAAGGGTGAAAATATTTGCAACCTCTTTCCACCAGTTCTAGCCCAGGGACAGCTTCCTCAGGGCATCCTGTCATCTCTGTCCTAGTTTAGCAGCAGCTCATGGCAACTGGTTGAGACAAGGGTTCCCAGGTGTCCGGTTTTTGACTGAGCGCTGGCTCTGCACCTCCCATTTACCAGGGCCAATGGGAGCTGCAGGGCTGGTGCCTGTGGCGGCTGGCAACACACAGATCTCCTTCCCTCCTCGCCCCCCGGCTCCTGCACCTAGGAGTTGACATGCTGACCACTTCCAGGAGCAGTGCAAAGTTTAGCTTTGCAGTGCTGCCAAATGGAAGCTGCCTGAGGTAAGCACTGCCTGGCTGGGTGTGCACCCCAACCCCCTGCTCCAGCCCTGAGCCCCTCCTGTACCCCAAACCACTTGTCCTCATCCTCACCACAGAACTCACACTCCCCAGCCAGAGCCCTGATCCCCTCCTGCACATCAACCTCCTGCCCCAGCCTGGTGAGAGTGAGCAATGGAATGAGTGGGGGAAGGGGCAGGGTAAGGATGTTTAGTTTTGTGTGATTTAGGAAGTTGGTAACACCGGTTCAGACATCTGCCCTAAACAGCATGTCTTGATAGAGCAATGACTAGGGAAGGTGCAAGTGGCTTTCCTAAGCATGGAGCCCTTGACAGTCCAGTAGAGCCAAGAGCAGCCGTGAAGGGTAAAGAGGGAGATTCTAAAACTAGAGGTAGGGATACTTAGATCCAGAAAGCTGGTTTAGATAAATGGTTCGCCACCAGGGGTCTAGGGCCTCCAGGGCACCATGAGCAGATTTTAGGGGTCCCCCAAAGCAGGGCCAGCATTAGACTTGCTGGGGCACAGGGCAGAAAGCCAAAGCCCCACCACATGCTGCTGAAACCTGGGGCTCCAAGCTCTGCCACCCTGACCTGGGGCTGAAGCTGAATACTGAACAACGTGCTTAGCTTTGCAGGGTCCCCTGTGGTGTGGGGTCACAGGCAATTGCCCTGCTTGCTACCTCCTAATACTGGCCCTGGCTTTTATATGCAGAAAAACAGTTGTGGCTCAGAATGAAAAAGTTTGAGAGCCCCAGTTTAGATGGCTTTTGTGTACAGTCAGGGAAAGACCATTGCTCAGTTGTCTCTTGTACTTTTCTGCAGCACCCGTGCAAGAAAAGAGTAATAGAGTATACTGCTTCCCCTGTGTCTAACAGGCCTTTTGTCCTCTTCCTTCTCTCCCAGGCTTTTCTTTAGTGTTCTGATGAATTACCCTGTAGTTGCTAAGTTTACATATGACAGTAAACTTTACCTTGTGGTTAATTTACCCTTCCCTAAGCAGTGGGGGTATAAGACCTGGAGCTGTATAAAACCTGCAAGCTATTACCCTAAGGCAAGTAGGGAGTGCTGGGAGTGCTGTTGTAGGCAGTTGGAAAGTGCAGGTGGATTTTGGGAGTGCTTGACTGGAGGTGGCTGGGTGCTCTTCTGGGAGTGACTAGGGGGTGATATGAATCAGCTGGGTAGCTGTGTTAGTCTGGAATTGCAGAAGTGACAAAGAGTCCTGTGGCACCTTAAAGACTAACTGAAGTATTAGAGCATATGCTTTCGTGGGCTAATACCCACTTCGTCGGATGCATGCATGTGCTGTGATGTCTGGGTCTTGGAGTGGGGGAGGAAATGAGGTGAAGTCTTTCAAGAGTAGAGATTTGGTGTCTGACAGGATTTCTTGGATGGGGGAGAGGATCTGGTTGGCACATCTTTGGTGAATTGGGAGTTCAAAGGCTTAGAGCAGTGATTCTCAAACTTTTTGTATTGCTGACCCCTTTCGAACACTGAGCTTCTGACCGCGACCCCCCCTAGAAATTAAATACACATTTTTGATATTTAATACTGTTAAATACTAACTGTAAACCCTATTGCTTAAAATGCATGTACCTTTTCTCACTGCTTTTTAAATTGACTAACACATTTTCTATTTAAAAAACTTTTCCACTTACTTTTAATTAAATAAAAAAGTACCTGTTCAGCTGCCAATGTTGTCTCCTTACCAGGGTCAGTCATAGGCAAAATGGTGCCTGGCCAAACTTCTGTTTGGTGCCCTTTGTTTGAAGGTGGCATGGAGTTGGGAGTGGAGCTGGGCTGGAGGAGCTTGGGTCCAGCAGCCCACCACAGGGGCTGGATCGGGGCTGGCGCAGCAGTCATCCACTGGGGATCGGAGGTGGGGTCAGCAGCCTGCCGTGGGGGTCAGGGTGGGAGCCCGCAGCCAGCCACTGGCACTGGGGGGCTGGGGCCAGCATCTTGCCCTGGCTGGCAGCCCGGGGCTGGGGTTGGGGCTTGTGACCCCCCCCATAAGTGGGCTGTGACCCCCCCGAGGGGTCGCAATCCCCACTTTGAGAACCAATGGCTTAGAGGGTGTCTCTTGGGTCTGGATGGGAAAACTGTAACCAGTTCTGAGCCCCTCACTTTGTATGCCTGGTAGCAGTGGGTTGGCTGGCCACACCAGCAGACTTGCTGCTGCTGCTTCCCCACTAGGATCCAACAGAGGATGCAGCCAGAGGGGCGGCAGACAGCTGGCCTGGTTACTTAAGGTTAAAGTTGGACTCCATGGAGGGATTCTAGTGACCTGAAAGGAAAACAGCAACATCTCTGATCACAGCTGAGCCAGATGTGAACATTTAGGCTGAGATTGTAAGCAGGCATGACAAGGCTGTGAAATGTCTGAGCACACCCTTCACTTGCAGCTTTTGGGTTCAGAGTTGGAGTGTATGTTGTCCCTGGCTGTTCTCATGCCCAGGAAAGGGAGACTGTCAGGGATCATCTCAAGCTTGGCAGCTGCCATTTCTGTTTCATAAGCTTTGGTGTTTGCTGCTAGTACTCAAGCTGCACCTATGTGCATAGTCTGCTGCCGCTGGACCTTTCCCATCCTTAATTGTATTTTAGGATGGGATGTACTAGTTCTATAGTGGGGTGGGAGGCTAGTGAAAACCAGTCTCTTGTACATTGGCTAATGGGTTCCATTAACTTCATTCACTTCCTGTTTTTTTTTTTTTGTTTTGTTTTTGTTTTTTGTTTTAAATGCTGAAGCAGTGTGTCGGGAGTGTAGGATTCCTTAGAAGGATGGGGTTTTGGACTGATATCTGTAGGAGCAGGGGTTAGGGCTGCTCAGTGATACTCCCATTCCCAGGGAGTAAGTTATTGGGGGAACAATATGGCTTTGTGTTTCTCTGATACAAGCAGTGGGTAGCATTAAGTATGGGAAGGGGATTTTTACATGCTACTTCAGGCTGTGATTCTGTTAGACTTCACAAGTACAGCTGACCCCAGATTCCTGTTGGATGTGTGACCTCATGAAGAAACTCAGGGTTCTTTATGAAATAGTGTTGGGTTTTTTTGGGATGCTTTTCCTCAAGTCAGTGTGGCATGAAGGAGTGCTGTGCTAGTGGAGTTAGTGTCTCTTTGCTTGCCACCGTTCTTGCTTCTAGAGACTCTTCATAAATACTCTAGACTAGTGTTTCTCAAACTTTTTTGGCCACAGAACACTTTTAAGCCTGGTATATATTTACAGAACACTTACAATATTTTGTAGTCGTTTGGTTTTCAAATAAACTGCATTATTTATGATTAAATTTTATAAAATAAAGCAAAAGTACAACTTTAAAATAATTCAAACTAACAATTTCTAACTGAAAAGCGTGCATACAGGAGTAGAAAAATAAAGTGCAAGAGTCAAAATTCAAGAGTGTTCTACTTAAATACTGTGTGTGTATATATACACAAACTCCAAACACTAGATTTTTTTACTAGGAAAATCTCTTTATAAACAAATACAAAAATGCAGAAACACCAATCCCCTTAAATCCAAATTTGTATCAAAAACTTGCTTAATATTAGGAATAATTCTGGAAAGCTGAATCCTCATGTCAGGTACCTCCTCTCCACCTGGTTACCTCCTTTAAAGCCACTCTGCTTACAGGTTTTGATGGACAGGTCTGGTCTTTGGATCTCACCACCCACTCAGCAGGGTTTATCTTCTTTATTTTTTCCTAGGAAATTATTTGGCAGTGCCTCTACCCACACCTCACTCCTTTCTGGCAGGGTCCCCAGGGCAGCTTGGCAGGAAAATTCTAACTACAGGGCCATCTCCACTTACTGACCAGATAGTTGGAGACTTCCAAGAAATGACACCCATGTGTACAGTCTGTTCAATACACTAATTATATTAAACAGGGGACAAACATACTGTAACAGGGTAAAACACTATTTTTAGGATCACTGGTGCCCTGAAAATACCTGTGAATTGATGTATCAAATGTAAAATTAGTGTCCCGTTGATACGCATTCTATGCTGGGCCCCTTAATCATCTATAATCACAAAATTCTTCTCTGCAGTGGTGTGGCTGACTGGGTTCAGTACAGCCCAAAGGACTCACAAGTGGGAGAAGGTTGTAAATTCCTCAATGGGTGTAGTATGCAGCAGGTTATTAAAATCCTCAAACCCTCACTCCCTGGCTTGAAGAGACAGTTCAGGGGGTAGGGGACCCTAAACCAAATTTACCTAACTAAATGATGGGAGCACTCTCAGACTCTGTGAATGATCCTGAGGTTCGAAGATGACTGGACTCCTCAGTCTCTGCAGAGGGGCTGTTCTCTGCTGGCAGGAATCTTCCTCAGGCAGGAATTGGGCACTGTTGCTCCCAGGATTTCCTCTCACCACAAAGGGCTGCAGGACTCAAGGTGTAGTTTACACAACACCACTAACATCCAAACTGAGGCCTCCTAACCCTGTGTCCAGACACACACTCAGCAGGCAGCTTCCCTGGATGAGGGGACAGAGCAGAGCAGAGCTGACCATGTGGTGACTGGGCTCCCCGTGGGAGCTGGAGGGTGAACTCTAGCCCAGCTGAGGAAATTTCCCAGCAAACTCTCCAAATGGGGGATGAGCAGTGGCGAAGGAAAAACCCTGCTGCGGGATCTGCTGTCAAGTCCCTAGAGGCCAATTCTCAGCGGGAACCCTGAATGCAGGCCAGGACTCACCAGCTCTCCACACAGCCAGTCCTGCCCTTTTCCTGCCTGGTTCTCTGCTCACTCAAAATGGCTTCCCCCTTTCCTCCACTCCCTGGGAGGGCCTCTCACTCCCTATTGATTGCTGAGCAGACTGTGAGTCCATGTAATCTCCTTGGGGGTTACACAAATTTTAAAATTAAAAAAAATTAAAAACCCTTTTTAAAAATTACGATTTTCATGGAACACCTATTCATATCATGCAGAACACAGTTTGGGGAAACTCTGCCCTAGACACTTATGTGAATTGGAGTGGGGATATAGTGATGTCATAATACTCTTTCCATTCCTCTAGTCCCTTAGGAGGCTGTTAAGCAGCAGCTACTAAAGTTAGATACTTTTAAATAAGCATGTCCAGACAGCTTGCATCCAGGGTTTTATAAGAGTTGGTTGAGGAGCTCACTGGAGCATTAATGCTGTGTGGGTTTTTTATTTTATTTTATTTTTTTTTAAGGAAGACTTGAAGTTCTAGAAGACAGAGAGAGTTAATGTTTTGCCAATAGTTCAAAAGGGTTAGCAGGATGACTTGTCTAATTATAGGCCTGTCAGTCTGACACTGATCCTGGGCAAGATAATGGAGCAGCTGATATGGGGCTCTCTTAAAGAATTAGAGTGTAATGTAATTAATACCAATCAATATGGGTTTATGGAAAATAGATCCTGTCAAACTAGCTTGATGTTGAGATTACAAGTTTGATAAAAGTAAATGTTGATCTAATTTACTTTTAAACTTCTGTATAACATTTGGCTTGGTACTGCAAGACCTTTTGATTAGAACAC
Source organism: Dermatemys mawii (assembly GCA_007922305.1). Taxonomy (NCBI): domain Eukaryota; kingdom Metazoa; phylum Chordata; order Testudines; family Dermatemydidae; genus Dermatemys; species Dermatemys mawii. Next base: position 59,606,717 of record ML677332.1, read on the forward strand.
TAGAGAAAAAATCTACATGACACATTAAATTATTTCAAAGCTAGCTGCTAGGTCTCAATGTAATGATAAATGGGGAGTTATCATATGAATGTGTTTCTAATGGGGTCCCACACGCATCAGTTCTTTGCCCTATAGTATTTAACATTTTTTATCAATGACTTGGAAGAAATCCTAAAATCATCACTGAGTTTTCAGATTATCACTCTCCCAATTTTGGGGTCAATAATGCAGAGGACAGATCATTAATACAAAGTGATCTGGATCACCTGATAGACTGGATGTGAGCAAACAATATACATTTTAATATAGCTAAATAGAAATGCATATATATCTTGGAACAAAGAATGTAGGCCATATTTAGAAGATGGGGAGACTCTAACCTAGGAAGCAGTGATTCTCTGAAAAAGATCTGAGTGTTGCGATAGTGAATCAGCTAAATGTGAGCTGCTAGTGCAACGCGTTGGCCAAAGGGTCAGTGAATCCTACATGCACAAATAGGGGAACCTCCAGTCAGAGTGGAGGTAATTTTTTCTCTATATTTGACACTGGTGCTACCACTCCTGGAGTACTTTGTCCAGTTCTGGCATCCACAATTCATGAAGAGAAGAGCCACAATAATTATTTAAAGGATTGGAAAACATGCCTGAGTCAGTGACTCAAGTAGCTCCTTCTGTTTATCTTAACAAAGAGAGGTTAAGGGGGGACTTGATTATGCTCTGTAAGTACCTGCATGGGCAACAAATATTTGATAGGCTCTTCAGTGTAGCAGAGAAAGGCACAACATGGAAGTTGAAACTAGACTCATTCAGACAGGAAGGAAGGTGTAAATGTTCACATTGATAGTAATTAGCAATTGGAACAATTTACCCAAAGTCATGGTGGATTCTCAGTCGCCAGCACTCTTTAAATCAAAGTTGGTTTTTCTAAATATATTTCTAAAACGTATGCTCTAAGAATTATTTTTGGAGAAGTTATGATCTGTTATACAGGAGTTCACTCTAGATTGCAGTGATCCCTTCTTGTCTTGGAATCTATGAATATATACCTGGGATCTTTCATTTGTGACACCAGATCACTTTCTGCAAGAGCTGGTATAATAACCTTTGTGTCCTGGCCATATTCCAGCCTGGGAAATTGCGTTCTATTTAAATCCCCCTCCCCCCTTATTTTCAGGTGGCTAGATTGATAGCAGCACTCTACAACAGTAGGTGAAATGTACTGTTAAACTGTCAATTTTTGTATGTATAGGAACTTGTCACTTAACGGTGTAGTTATGTTCCTGAAAAATGCAGCTTTAAGCGAATCCAATTTCCCTATAAGAATTAATGTAAATGAGAGGGTTAGGTTCCAGGGAAACTTTTTCATCAGACAAGACTATTGTATTATATAAATATGCACACAGTATAAGTTTTAAACAAACATTCTGGTACACAGTGATGATGATTGTGAAGCTTAGTGGCAGAGTCAGAGGATGGGATATTTCCCAGGGAATGCCTTGCTGCTAAATGATGAACTAGCAGTTGGCTGAGCCCTCAAGGGTTAATTCTGACACTCTAAGGCAGCAGGAAAGGAGAGAGGGCAGGCAGACACACACCCTGTGTGTATTTGAGAGAGACGTGCATTTTCCATTTAAATATGAAGAGTGGGGTCAGAAGTATACTGCCTTGTTAATTAGATCATCCTAAGCCAGCAGCTCCCTCCATCCATGTGTCCCCTGCTCTATGGAAGATGGGGGTAAGCGGGATGCAGGAGCAGGGGGTAGGGGGACATTCTGATAGCTTCTCCTCCCCACCCCCGCAGCAACCAGGAGTCTCAGGGAGGAGCTCCAAGGCAGAAGGCAGGAGCAGCCCATGGCGCTGGTGGAGGGACAGCTGAACTGCCCACAGTTGATATCCTGCTGGGCAGCTGCTGCACAGGGAACTTAGGGGAGCTGATTGAGGCGGGGGAGGGAGGGAGGGCTGCTGATCCACCCTGGTTCCAAGCACCCACCAGCTAGATGCAATGGGCTGCTCTTCCTGCAAGCAGTGGACAAAGCAGGCAGCTGCCAAATGACGTTAGAAGGGAGCATTGCACAACTTTAAATGAGCATGTTCCCTAATTGAGCAATTTAACAACAAAACAAAGTTGTCCTGGTTAAGTGAGGAGTTCCTGAACAGAGTTACAGTGCACTGAGATCCCTCTGAGTGAAAGACCCTAATAGAATGCAAGTTTTCTATCACTAAATTGTGCTTGGAATCTGGAAGTGGAGCTATCCAGTAAATGGTGAAACTCTAAGGAAGGGAGAAGTTGCAAAAGTGGGAGATAAAATGCTTAGGTTTGGAAGTACTGAGAATGCAATAATCCCTGCCCAGCAGTGGTTAGTGTCATATAGCTGATTGAGGGCAGTGTGGGAACTGAATCACTCTCTTCTGTGGCAGGTGACAGTTTCAAGCCCCTGGGGAAAAATAGAGCATAGTGTTTTTCTGAAATTGCTTTCTGGCTCTATTTACAAGTCATGGGATGGCATAGTCGCCACTACATTACCTTTGTACCCATATTTCTATTTGTATTACTGTCCTTTTCCCACCTCTTTTTTCCCCATATATTTGTCTTGGTTTTCTGATTTCTCCATGCTACTTATGTGATGACTCGGGTTCTGGAGACACTGAGTGTTTTTAACAGTGATGTGGCTGCAAAAATGGTCAGTGAGATTTTTTGGGTGGGCTTCATGGACAGAGGAATCACAGCCACAGAAGGGAGAATAGTTGCACACTGACTCCAGGGTCACCAGGCCTGATAACACTGCTGTTAGAACTGGGTATCTTGTTACCAGAGTGATACTTGGACATAAACTAGAGAAATGAGCAGGGGTTGGGGGAAGAAGGGGGATTAACTCTGTCCAGGCTGGTTAAGATGACAGAGCTGAGAATATCATAACCAACAAACATTTGAGGTATATTCTTAGATATAAACTGTTAAAATGGAGTTGAAGTAGAGTTCATATCCATAATTTGGGGTAAAATACATTAGAAATGGAATGATCCCAAATGTGTTTAAGCTGAAGAAATTCATTGTCAGGGTTAAATATATGAAATCTGGCTCATGTTAAAATATGGAAATATACAGTGAGGATATCCAGTCAAGTTTGACTGCCCTACTACAGGCTCTTCCAACTTCCTCTGTAGATAAAGCTAACTTGAATTTTTTGCATGGATGACGTCTAAACTTTTTATGATTAATGGTAACTTTGCCCCTTGCTATTCTTTAACTGAATGTTTATCCTTCAGCAGGAACTTTAACTCTGCCCTGGAATGACACTATGAAGGCGAGAGAAATGAAAAAAATCTGTTTTAACAGATCAGTTTTCACAAACACTAAAATGAGTTAATCACAATTATATAGGTTTTTATATAGGGTCAATGCTCGGTCCCATTGATACTAAGACACCCTTCTCAGAATGGCCACCAACTGAGGGCAGTCATACTGAGAACAATAGGAGAGGACAGCCATTGTGAAAGAGGGCAGCTTTTTGAGAATTCTCTGTAGTAGACCCTGGTATCCTTCCGCGTCTGAAAGAAGCTGTCACTTATGAAAAATAACAGGGGGAATGACCATTAATAAAACTAAAGGGTGGCACACTTTGTTGCTTCTTTAGGCAGAGTTCATTGAACACATACAAGAGGCTTATTGCATTCCCTGGCTACAAGTTCCATGTGCGACCTGCCCATTCCCCTGTATTTCATGCACCACCTCCTTTCCCTGGTCCCAGAGCTCTGTTCTTCACTCTTATCCCCTTTTCCTCCCCCCCCACCCAGGATATGACTTCACTAGGAAGGCTGCATCTGTGTTGCTATAGTGCTTCACTGTAACCACTCACTTCAGCAACAGAATCCCATTTCTATAGTTAATCATCTCTGTGAGAGGTGTAGCTAGGTTGACAGAAGAAATTTCATTGATCTAGCACTGTCTATGCAGGGGATTAGGTCAGCTTAACTATGTTGCTCAGGGATGTGAATTTTTCACACGCTGAGCAATGAAGCTGGGTCGACTTAACTTTTTAGTGTAGACCTGGCCACATTCTTCCACTTTCTTCATGCCTTTCTCGTTCATAGTGTCAACACTTAAAAACTATTGGAGGCAATGGGAAGAGCTAAAATGATGGGTATTATGCTGGAATGTGTTAATGGCTGCCATCAACCAATCCTTACAGAGGCAGTTGAATCTGGTAGCTCTGCCAACCAATGGCACAGTGTGTCCCCCATTTTCCCCCTTTTGGTCTTTCCAGTTTTCATCAAAATCAATAGGGTTCCCTGAAATTTGGAATTGATCAGATGGAGTGTTCAAAGTTTATTACTTCCACACTGAGATATGCTATCAAGTTGCATGTAAGGCCTTGTAAGCTCCACAAGAATAACCCCTAAACCAATCTAACACCGACAAGGTTTCAGTGTTTAGGGAGCCTGCTCTGATTAGAGGTCTGGGAAAGAGTCTGACACTGAGTGCTACATGTTTTAAATGGCCCATTTTAAATTAATTTTTAAGTCCTAAGTAAACCATTTTAGGGCTTGTCTATACTTAGAGCGTGGCTACACTTGCAAGATAGAGTGCATTAAAGCAGCTCCGTACAATCTAGCTCATGACACGTCCGCACTGGTAAGGCACGTAGAGCACACTGACTCCACGGCTAGAGCACTTCTGATAATACATGTTGGCAAGTGGAATAATGTTTGATGCACCCCCACTGGAGCGCCACAGAGCCATGTGGACAACCTGGTGTGTTAATGCGCTCTGATTGGCCTCCAGAAGTGTCCCACAATGCCTGTTCTAGCTACTCTGGTTATCACTTTGAACTCTACTGCCCTGCTCTCAGGTAACCAACCATCAGACCAGCACTCTCGGAATTTTGAAAATCCCCTTCCTTGCTCACCCAGGCAAGGAGTGCTCTCAGCGCATCTTTCCAAGTGACCGTGACTCCACACGCCAGGCAATCCCCTGAATGGAGCAATAGTGAGGTGTTGGACCTCATCAGTGTTTGATGGGAGGAAGCTGTGCAGTCTCTGCTGCGCTCCAACCATAGGAAATACAATACTTTCAGGCAGATATCAAGGAACATGATGGAAAGGAGCCATGACTAGAACGCAGTGCAGGGTTAAAGTAAAGGAGCTGCAGAATGCCTACCATAAGGTGAACTGCCACTCCGGTGCTGCCCCTGCAACCTGCCAATTCTACAAAGAGTTGGATGTGATACTTGGGGGTCACCGTACCTCCACTCCAATGACCAGCATGGACACTTCAGAGGCCAGTCCAATAAGGCAGGAGGAGGAGGAAGACACCCTGGAATCCTTCGAGGCATGCAGCCAGGAGTTGTTGTCAAGCCAGGAGGAAGGTAGCCAACTGCAGCGGCTGGTGCTTGGGGAAGGACAAACACCAGAGGAGGTTCCTGGTAAGTAGCTTTTATTTTGGGTAGGAAGTTATTCTGTGTCGATTCATGGGGAGGAGGGTTAGGGCTGCATTCATGCCTAGATATGGAATAGGGTGTTTACTGGGATGTGAGAGAGAGCATAATCTGCCTCACTGATCTCCACTTCAAAGGTCTCATCCAGAAGTTGGGCAATGCACTTGTTCAGGTTTCTTGGGAGAGCCACTGTGGTCCTCGTCCCAGTCAGGCTAACATGTCAGCACCACTTTGCTGCAAGGGGTGCGGGGGTGGGGGTACCACTGCTGCACACAGGCAAGTTTCATATTGGCCAGGGCAGAAGCCATATTGTTGTAGAAGAACCTCCGTTGTTTCCCAGGTCGCTATCAGCAGAAAGATATCTTCCAGGACGAACTCATTTAGGAACAGTGTTCAGTATAGAGGCCCCCTGCAGCTGTTGGCTCTCCCCAAGGCGCAGAAATCCAGAGGACAGTATGGCTGTGAAACAATCAGTCCCCCTTGATCCTGTTCTTATTCACCATTTTGGGGCTCCCATGGGTTATGTGCAGTCCTTTGGGATGGGCAAATTCCGCTATTGTGTGTAGACTGTGCTTGCCCTTAAGTATAGGTGAATAATTGCTCTGTCTGGTGTGACCAGTACTGCCTGTAAGTGTTGCATTTTGCCTTTACAGATGTACTCTTGATCTCAGCCGTCCATGTTATCACCGGCCCAAAGAAGCCATGTAGAAGCAAAGGAAACATGCTGCTTGAGGTAATACAGCAGTCCCTTAATGAGACTCTAAAAGCACAGGAGTGGAGGGAGAGTGAAAGGAGGATCCACCAGCAGAATGAGGAGCGCCAGCAGCAAAGCACAGAGTGCCAGTAGCAAAGCACAGATCAGCTGATAAGCATCATGGAGTGCCAAATGGACCTGATCCAGGTGCTCGTAGCCATTCAGGCGGAGCACTATCACATCATCCCATCTTCCCGCTCCCCCCACACCACCACCACAGCCATTGTCCCAAAACTTTCCTTTGTGCCCCTATATCACCTCCAACCCACTTTCCCCAACATCAGGATTCTTATTGCCACCAGTTGCCTCAACACCTGTAGCTTCACCACCCAGCCCTGAAAACTACAACCCTTATGTACTGCACTCAGCCCCCATCACCATGCATTATAGCCATCCTGAAGTACAGCCGTCCAGATAGTAAGACTGAGTATGAGAACAGGACATACTCAAATTTGTGATTTGAACTCTTCCCCCGCACCTCCTTGCCCTCTGTTTCCCAAGCAGTTGTTTCTGTTCAATAAATAGATTCTTTTGTCTTTGAAAACATTCTTTATTGCATAAAGTAAAAGTTACCTTAGCCCAGGAAAGTATCAGGCACTGCAAATCAGTGTAGCAAACACAGATTCCTACTAACATTGGAACTACTGCACTGTACTCCCATCCAGGACACCAAATATTACCGGTGGCTTTCAGCCTCAAATTGCTCCCTCAAGGCATTCCTAATCCTTGCAGCCCTGCTCTTTGGCTGTTCAAATTTGGCCACCAGGTGTTGAACCTTCAAGTTCCATGCCTGAGTGAATCTTTGACCCTTCCCTTCACAAATGTTATAGAGGGTATAGCATGCAGATATAACTGTGAGGATATCAGCTGGGTCCAGCTTCCCACACAGAGAGCCAGTGGCCCTTTAAACTGCCAAAAGCACATTCCAGTCATTCTGCTCAGCCTGTTGAAGTGCTCCTTGTCAAGGCTGCCTGTGTAGGGTTTCATGAGCCCCAGCATTAAAGGGTAAGCGAAGTCTCCAAGGATCACAAAGGGCATTTTAACTTCCCCTACGGTGATCTTCTGGTCTGGGGAGGAAAGTCCCAGCTTTCAGCTTCCTGAACAGACCAGTGTTCCAAAAGATGTGTGCATCAGGCACCTTTCTGGGCCAGCCTGTGTTAATGTCAGTAAAATGCCCACAGTGATCCACAAGCACCTGGAGAGCCATAGAGAAATACCCCTTCGAATTAATGTACTCAGAGGCTAGGTGGGCTGCTGCCAGAATTGGAATATGCATCTCATCTATTGCCCCTCCGCAGTTAGAGGAAACCTATTTGTGCAAAGCCACCACAGTGTCATGCACATTGTCCAGAGTCACTGTTTTTCTGAGCAGGATGTGATTAATGGCCCTGCAAACTTGCATCAGCGTGATTCCAATGGTCTACTTTCCCACTCCAAACTGGTTAGCAACGACTTGGTAGTTGTCTGGAGTTGCCAGCTTCCAGATTGCAATAGCCACTAGCTTCTCCACTGCTAGGGCAGCTCTCAATCTTGTGTCCTTGCACGAGGGTGGGGTGAGCTCATCAATAGTCCCATGAAAGTGGCACTTCGCATCTGAAAGTTCTGCAGCCACTGATTGTTACCCTAGACTTACACGATGGTGTGATCCTGCCACTCGGTGCTTGTTTCCTGAGCCCGAAAGCAGTGTTCCACAGGAGTGAACATGTCTGTGAATCTCGTGTCATACACATTACTCGTGTCAATATCATCACTCCTCACTGTCAGTTTGGACCTTGAGGAGTAACTCGACTGCAAAACATGACATACTGGTGAGACTCATCCGCATATTCCTCAGCAGTTTGGGCTCCGTCCCTGTAGACCAAAAGGGAAGACAGAGCGCGCAGTACAGAAAACATTGAAAAATGGCACCAAATATGGATGGAAGCACAGGGATTGCTGGGACGCAAAGTATGCATCACAGGGTGTTGGGACAGGACCAAGAATGCCCCCATCACCTCTTTCCCACAAGCCATAGCGCTAGAATGAAAGGGGTGCTCTCTGGGATAACTCCCCATAACACATTGCCCCCAATGCCACTGCAAGTGCCACAAATGTGGCCACGCCAGTGCACTTGCAGCTGTCAATGTGGACACACTGCAGCACTCTCTAAAGTCTGGTTTAACTCACAATGCTCTACACCTGCAAGCGTAGCCATGCCCTTACAGTGCTGCAGTGATTTAGCAGCACCACTGTAGCACTTAGTGAAGATACTATCTATGCCAACAGGAAAGCTTCTCCCATCCACGTAGGTCATGTGTAGGCAAACTTTTTGGCCTGAGGACCACACTGGAGTCGTGAAACTGTATGGAGGGCAAATAGCTTAGCCCCACCGCCTATCCACTTCCTGACTCCTGACTGCTCCCCTCAGAGCCCCGACCCATCTAACCACTCTCCTTTGCTCCATGTCCCCTGACCAACCCCTCCAGGGAGCTAGCTGCCCCAGCTGGGAGCTCAGGGGCTGGGCAGGATAGTCCCACAGGCTTGATGTGGTAGGTGGGCCATAGTTTGTCCATCTCTGGCATAGGTACTCCACCTCACTGAGAGGCGGTCGCTATGTTGATGGGAGAAGCTCTCCTGTAAACACAGCGCTACCTACACTGGAGTTAGGTTGGTATAACTATGTTGCTTAAGAGAGTGGATTTCTACATCCCTGAGAAACACAGTTATAATGACATAAATTAGTAGTGTAGACCAAGCCTTAGTTGTAATCTCATCTAGAAAAGTAATTCCATGCTCAGTGTTAGTGGTGGTGTCACTTTTGGGAGGATACACTATATTTTTCATGCATAAGCAATTGGATCCCTGCTTTAAGTTCACACCTTAAATAAAGACTTGCTACCAACACCTCCAGGTAGTGTTTAACTCACAATGCTCTACTTCCTACAGGTGGGAAGGAGAGGGTTAGGAGCAGTATCTCTGTAACTAGGAGGAATGTGATGAGATTAAGTAGTAGTCAGTTTAAACTGACTATAAGCAAAACTCCTTGGCAGTGGGATATATGGTGTTGGGCTGTGAAATAATCTTTTGGAGGAAGGAGTGGGAGTCCTTTCCTTTGGGACACTGGAAACCAGTCTGGACACAGCTCTGGGAAACACTGTAATTGTTCTTTGGTGGTTTGCATTGGATGGTGTCTAATTTAGGTCTTTTACATCTGCAATTGCAGCAATTGAGTTATCTGACTAATAAATCCCATCTAGCACACTGCTTGCCTTCCCCAGAAAGTGTGGCTTGAGTTTTTTTGTCCTTGTTCTTAGGTTTGCAACTGTGAGGTATGACCAGGGAACCAAGAACATTAAAAACCAGTTCATGCATCTGACCAACTACAGTGTCAACAAGAAGAGTGGAGACTATGTCAGGTACTTAGAATTGCCAAAGAGATGAGGGGATGGGCTTCAGTTCTTGGAGGCGGAACCAAATTCACACCACGATAGGGGAGCAAATTTGTACAACTGCATACAAGTATGGCTTTCACAGGTCAAGTAGTGATCCTGAGGCACAGGCCAGTTAAGTGAGCCCTGCTTCCTTGGTTTGTTTTAGCTGTGATGACCCTGAAGTGGAGGATTATGGGAACAAGTGGAGTATGAGTGCGATGCTGAGGTACCTGAAACAAGAAGGGAGAGACACAACGAGTGAGTAGAGATCCCCTTTGGTTCCTTCCTTGTGTCCTCAGAAGTGTCCACCAGCAAGAAATCCTAGGAAGAGCCCTAGGATTCTGTCTCAGAGTGGAGGGCAGGATTGTTCCCTGTGATATGTTCTCTAGGGCTACAGCCAGCTCTAGTTCTCGATGTTCCCAGCGGGGAGGACCCAAACCTTCTCTTGCATGGAATATAGTTCAACAGATTGGCAGGATGTTCCCTAATATTTTTCCTAAGTTTCCCTTTCTTAATGTCATCCCTTTCCTCCTACTTATACCTTCTGGTACCACCCTAAATGCTTCCCCTCCCTCCATGGCTCTCATGTCTTGTTCAGTTTGGTGAGTCATCAACTTCTTGAACCCTGTAATTTAGTGAATGACTGGTTACCCGAGTCGTATTTTGAATTACTTTTCATGCCCCAGGGTTTTTGTTGATTTTTTTCTGTCTGAGTGCTTATGTTCTTTAGAACAGCCCCTTCTTCCATACCTTTGCCAGGTCTGCTTTGATGCATCCGCACAGCAGAATCCAAGTAATTTTCCCTTAAGGGACAACTTGCCTGATTCTGAGTCCTTAGCAGCTGCCAAATACTGTTACTATGCCCATCTTGTAAGTATTACCAGGGAACTTAGAGGATAAAGGAAGAGATTTGAATCAAGCTTCTAAGTGGAACTAAGCCTTTCCCAATTTTTTGTGCATGGTTATGCAGTCACCAATTCACGTTCTCTCAGTTGCACATATGATTAGATATTGACACAGATCATTAGCAACAAGGAGTCTGGTGGCACCTTAAAGACTAACAGATTTATTTGGGCATAAGCTTTCATGAGTAAAAAAAAACAACACTTCTTCAGATGCATGGAGTGAAAATTACAGATGCAGGCATCATAATACTGACACATGAAGAGAAGGGAGTTACCTCGCAAGTGGAGAGCCAGTGTTGGCAGGGCCAATTCATTCAAGGTGGATATAGTTCTCTCCCAATAACTGAGGAGCGGGGTATCAATTCCAGGAGAGGTAAAGTTGCTTTGGTAGTGAGCCAGTCACTGGGACTGGGACTGACTGGCTCACTACAAAAGTAACTGGAAGTGGCTGGGTCACTAAAAAGCAACTTTCCCTCTCCTGGAATTGACACCACCTCCTTAATTATTGGTAGTGGACTAAATCCACCCTGATTGAATTGGCCCTGTCAACACTGGCTCTCCACTTGTGAAGTAACTCCCTTCTCTTCTTGTATCAGTACAATAATGCCAGCATCTGTAACTTTCACTCCATGCATCTGAAGTAGGTTTTTTACCCATGAAAGCTTATGCCCAAATAAATCTGTTAGTCTTTAAGGTGCCACTGGACTCCTTGTTGTTTTTGTCGATACAGACTAACACGGCTGCCCTCTGATACAGATCATTAGAACATTCAGCTATACTTTATAATGTCCAATGTAAGTGATAAACTCTCCTAAATAAGCCAACCACTGAGAGAAATTAAGATGACATTCCAATGAATTGGTTATTCCATAATTGTCCAGGCAGGGGTTTCTTGCATCTTGCTCTGATGCTGGCATCTGACAGAACGCTGGGCTAAGAACGCCAGTCTGATCCGGGACAGCTGTTCCTGTATTCTTTTGCACATGCAAGAACACTTGTGTACACATGTCAGCCCACTCATGTGCACACATTCATGCACAGATGCTTAAACTTGCACATGCTTGCATATTTACTTGTGCTTACCGAGGCATATGCGCACATGTATTCCCCCATGTATGGAAAATAGTAATTGCAGTACTAAATTAGACCACATGTTTATCTAGTTCAGTGGCTAGTATCAAAAGAGTTGTCAACAAAGAGTTTTGTGTCCTTGAGCATGAGAGTTTCTCTAACACTCTTGATTAATTAATCCTTAAAACAGTGTGGGTGGGTGATCACTCATGCTAAATTGTGCTGTCATGCATGCTACATGCTCCTGCTTATGCTTGCTTGCATTTGTTCTTGCATTCCTGTGAGAATTCACTTGAGTGCTCCTGCCTTGTGGTATTTGTGTTCATTATGCACTCATGATCTCTTGCTCCTCTTGGTGTCCACATACTCTCTCATTTGATGTTGCCTACAGAGTCACCTATGCTCAGATTCACATGCAAATCCAGGAGAGTATTTGCACGAGTGCAATTCCTGCCTCACATTGGTGTTTTTTTTTCCTCCCCCTTTTCCCCTCACAGCACTGATGGCCAATGTGGAGGACCTGATTATTAAGACCATTATTTCTGCTGAGCTGTCCATTGCCACAGCCTGTAAAACCTTTCTTCCACACCGTGGCAGCTGCTTTGGTAAGGAGCTCAGGGGTTGTTTTTAACATATGGGGCTGTTGCAGGTTCCCTTTTCTCTTGGGTGTCTGTTACCTGCTGCTTCCATCCCAGGTCCTTGTGTGGCGAAACTTGGACTCCATATTGGGCTAGCAATAGAGGGAAATTTGGGTTTGGCTCTCTGTGCAGCCATCCCAGACTGCAGGATTGACCCCAGAGTCTCTGTCCCACACAGATGGTCTTATGATGAGAGGAGTGCTGGATTCTAAGATGAGAGGGAACAGGACTACAGTTTTTAGAGGGAACCTTGGGTTGGGCATACTGGAATTGCTGGCCCATTAGTGGTCCTGGAAAGGGTGGTGGGTTGAGCACACATTGCTTTGAGATTGGTCCCTAGAAGGAAGGCTTGTTGCATATGAGTGGTGATGACTGCTGGGCTTGCTTTTGTGTGACTGTACCACATGGCGGCAGCAGAGCCTACCTCTGGCTGAGGCTCTACACAGAGCTATGTGTTGGCAATGGGAAGGGGAAGCTTGGAACAGTTCCAAAAAGCGGCGGCTGGTACCAGTGCGTGCCTCATACTGCTTTCCAATGGCAGCTCCTCAGCCTTCCCTGAAGCGGCCTCCTCCTGCTTCTAGCTGCTCTCTGCAAACACAAAAGGCAGGAGTCTCAGAGTAGAAGATTTCTGAGTGCAGAATCAGTCTTATGCTCCGTCAGTGGTTGCACTAAAGGCTAGTAGTAGCTTAGGTTGCCCTAAGGGACCAAGGAGGAATAGGCTGTCTGGGCAAAGCCATGATGGGTAAATCCCTTCTGATGTGGGATTCTTGAAGGTTGGCAGCACTACATACATCTCCATGAATGTAATGTTAATGCTGCCCATTTTGGGTCCTGGGAACTGACAGGGTCGAGTGAGGGATCCAGGGAGGAGGTGTGCCTGGGTATGTACAGAATCAGATGGCAGGCTATTTCTGAAAGCTGGCCAGCTTGCAGGGCCTTTGCTTTTCTGTGTAGCTTTGATCCCTTCTTTCAGAGTCACCAAAAGTCTTGGAACTGACTGGAAACTTAGCGGTCAGATGGAATTGTTTTTAATGAAATAGCAGTTTAGCACCTACTCCAAAAATATCAACAGCCCAATAGAGACCTAGCCATCTCTCCTGTTTCTCCCTCTTCCTCCTACTCTCAGCCCTTGTCTTAAGTTTGCTCTGACCAGCTTGTGGAGAGGCTCTAATATTCTGTATGTCCTCTGTGCTAGATCTGGCTTTGAGGTTATCCCACTTCCTGCTGCCTCCCCAGGATTGGATTTTGGTTCTCTCCACCTCCCCCCGCCTCTCATGGGACTGCCATCCCACAAACCAATTTTCATTCCATTTGTTTGAGTATAAACATGAATTAAGAGCTTCCCAGGAAACAACTTAAGCAGGAGCCTTGCTGCTTCCCAAGGGAGCCAGTGGCATTCCTGGAGTTCCGTATTTGCTGCCACCTTCCCTTCCCCCATGGTTGGCCATGATCCTGAGGACCCTGAGCTGCCCCTTGTCTTCCTCCATTGCCCAATCTTCATCCCAGTGCCCTGTTCTCACCCTTTGACACCTTGCCCCTGCTGTTTCCATTTACAACAAGGACACTTACGAGCTGGGGATATTCAAGATGGCTGACCCTGCAGTCACAAATGTTAGTGAGAAAACTGAATGAGACATGAATGGCAGAAGGTGGAATCCCTTTGGAGGCTACTTTCTCTCTGCTCCTTCCTCTGTTTTGGTAGCAATCAATGCAGCCTGGAAATGATACACTGGGAGGGATGGACCATGTAAAAGATGGGGTCAGTTAGGCTGTTTATTTGATCTTTGTGCCTTACTGGTGTTTCTCCATGATCTCTCTAGTTAGGTCATACTGCAGAATCTTGTTCTCTCCTCTGTTGGGATAAGGGAAGAAGCTGGTCTAATCTTCCATGGTGCTGGAGATACAAGTCTTCCCCTGCTATCCTAGTTCTCACATATGCTCTTTCTGTAGGCTAGACACCATCTCTCCTCTTCTGCCTGGTTGGGGTACTGCTGGGGACTTTAGGAGAATGTTGGTAATCAAAGTGGCAGAAGCTGGCCAGCCTGCAGAATCCTAATACAACCAGTCCTACAGATCTTCTGCCTACTCATCAGCAGTTTCACTGACAGGTCTGCAGTTCAACATAGAAGAAAGTTGTAGGGGCTTGTATAAATTTTATTGCCACATGTTTGTGTGTTGGGGAGCACAAGGCTGTGATAACTTGTTGCTTTGATCTGTGCATCTGCCAGTTGATGCTCCTGCTGGCTATGGCTTGTGGTTTCTAAATGGCTCTTAACTCCTCATTAAAATTAGGTTGCAAGTGAAATTCTTAGCTTGTGGCTCTCAGGGAGACTGAGCTGTGAGGCTCAGAACTGATGCAGCTGCTTGAATTTGTTCACCATCTAAGCTATGAAATCTGAGCCCATATCATTGGCTGCCCCACATTGTTCCCTAAGAAGATTTTTTGTAATAGAATTGGTCTGACTTTAGAAACATGTTTGTAAGAGGAATCTCATTTCCTAGGGCATTTGCACCTTCTGATTGCACCTATTTTAGAGAGACCCACACAAGTGGCAAATTTGATTTCCTTCTGAAGCCCTTTCCCTGGTGGTGAAGGATCCCGAAATGCTACACAAACAATTGCTTTCCCTAACACTAAAATGCATCCATGTCTGGGATAGGAGTTCACAGCAGTGCTCCAAAACTTTAAGGCAGGAAGTGAAGAGAAAAAGTTGTATCCAATCAAAATTGCAGGGGGAATTTAGCGGCAGAAGTAATTACTTGAGTTAGAATTTGGCCAGAATCCCAGGACTAACTCAACTACAGTTAAAAGAATCACAGGATCCTAAATGACCACAAATGGTCAGGCCCTTGATTTTGTCTCATTCCAAAGTCAGCATTTCTAAGAGTAAATATAGAGACCCCTGTCATCCCATTGGGGCATTGCTTTGATTTTTGATCCAGCAGGGAGAATGCCACTTACTTAAATCACCAGCACCACTTTCTGAAGCACCCTGAGTTTTCTGTGGGGGTAGGGTGCTCTCATTGAAGCAATGACCTGGTTTGATCCTATGTAGCTTGAGACATGTGACTGAATCACAGGCCTAGGTGGTCTGGCTGTAGACATTATATATACATTCTCACTAAGCATTCATTTGGCAGGCAGTCTGGAAAATGCCAGTATTCTAAGGTCAAAGCAATACAGTCTCTGTATTCAGGGAGAAGATGATGTCCATCTCCTTGGAGGCAATAGAGGAAATGGACACACCCTCTGTTCCCCATTCCCAAAAGGCAGAGGAACAAGGTCAAACTAGCTTCACATGGAAGCAGATGTAGTCTGAACATAAGGGGTCACGGTGTTAGTTTCCTCCAGACAGAGAATCTAACAGGTTGGCCTGTGTTTTGTGCAGGCTCTGAGAAAACTGCAGGATACAGGCTCTAACAGCAACAGGTTAACTTTGAGGGAGGATGGGATAGTATTTTGGATAGGCCTTTGCAGAGGTGATTCAGAATGAGGAAGCAGTGGCTTTGGAGTGCCTGGGTTCAAGCCAATTAAAGGTTCATTGTTTGTTTTTGCCTCCTGGTGTCTGCACTTCTGGGTGGGCTAAGAAAGGCCCCCCTGTTGTGCTGAGGCCCACTTTGAAGCAAACCTAAACCTTTCCTCAAGGTGGTTGGTGGGGGATGGTTCGAAGGCAACAAGGCTCCATTGCTATAACCCTTCTCTGCACTCACTGAAACAGCCTGAAGAAGAGGCAGTATTTTGGGTTCCTGCTTACTATTGGAAGAGATCAGTCCAGCAGTTAGGCTGTTGCATTCTTTCCACCCTCAAAGGGGAAGGCCAGAATACTCAGGATATTTCTTGTTCTTGGCAGGACAATGATAGGGTGTCTTAAGCAAGAACAACTTTTAAATGGTGTCCTAGGGCTGAATTGCTCAGAACAGTGCTGCTAGCAAGCTTTCATGGGACTGTTAAGGTGTGGTGTAGTGAAAACAACAGACACTCATACATGCTCTGTGATGCCCCTCTCGAATCAAGCACTACTGGTTGGCTCTGCTGAGACTTAATCTTATCATGAGCTCTCAGTGGGTATTGCAGCTCTCTTTTCTATTGTTTGTGGGCATTACCACTCCCCAGACAGCAGTGTAGATCCTGCTGGGCATAATGGATTTTCTTGTTTGTGAGAACTTGTCACAGATTCTCCTGGAATCTACTCCTGTTTGTTTCAAACTTGAACCTGGAGAATTCTGGGTAGCTGAGTGATTCACTTGACCGTCCCACTATGACTAAATGGCATGAATACAGGCTTTTGGAGTGAAATCTAGTTGACTGGTCCCAGGTTTGTATGGAAGTGCAGGAACTCCTGCACCTCTCCCACAGAGAACTTTGTTCTGTTGTAGCAATTCGTGCTCCTCTCAATGACCTTAATCTTTTTGGATGTAATACAGGACAGTAGTGCTATGTCCTTTGAAGTCTCCTGGCCATTTTTCATCCCTTTACCATCTAATGACTTTCCAGGGATGCTATGTAGAGATGGGGAAACTCTCTTTATACAGGATTTCAGAACAACCATTTCTTGGAAGAAAGGATATGCCATTTTCTAATAGTGGGTAGATAGAACTAATGTGATGTCATGTGACTTAATCCTTCCCTTAAGCCCTTCCATGGTCTGCATCACAGGAATCTTGGCTGATACTGCAGAACTAGTGTATGTTCACCTTGCCCCCTAGAATACTCTGTTCATCACTGGTCTACATATGTGATGGCTAATCTGGGGGTGGTGTAGCCATTCTTTCTCAGCTCCAATGCGGGCAGAGTTCACTTTAATCAAAATCCTTTGAATTAAACCACTTAATTTTGTAAATCCAGACACAACACCACCTTGGAATCCTGCTGATCTTCCTCGATCTCCAGACACCAAAGGCTTCCTGCAGATAGAGATTTTTTTCAATGCAGCAATGAAGTTTACAAGCCTCTGTGTTGGCTTGTGTCAATACCTAGGCAGATGATACCTCTAATATGAGATAGTGTTGGGCTATCTTTTGAGCCCTTTAACTTTTTCACAGGTAATCTCCAGTCTCTTAGCCTGCCAGCCCAATGCCCCCTCGATCTAGCTCACTTTTCTCTTGCAGAACTGTGTAGAAGCCTCTTTGGTACTGTCTCCTTGGTCCAGTGCATGCCCTGTAAAATTAAAAGGGATCAATCTTGGTCCTGTTTGGCACACGTGCTCTGTCCTCTCTATAAGTGTAAGAGCAGCATATATAATGTACAAAAACACTTATGACATGGTTCCTGTCCCAAAGAACTTAGTATGTTAGTAGATAAGACAAAGTGTGGGGGAAGGGATGCTATAGAAGCAGAATGTTCAGGAAGCTGACTAGCAAACATCTTCTTAGTCTCACTTCTGTATAACAGTGGAGGAAAGAAGGAATTGGATTTTGAGGGGTTGGGGAGAAGGATGGGAAAAGCGGGGGGAAAAGAGTGGGAGAGGAGCATAGAAGGTAAAGTTGGTAGCTAAGGTACTGGGAAGGGCCGGGGGAGAGAATGGAAGAAACAGCCAGGCATCAGGGGAAAGAAGGTTCAGTCTAAACCAAAGCCATTCTCTAGTCCTTGGCTTAGGGGGTGGTATTTGCAGACCAGCAGTTGCAATTGACCCACTCATCTTTTCCATCTAGCTGCTTGGCTACCCTTGGGTTTTGTTGTACACTGGGAACTACAGGGTCCTCACTCTAGCCTAGACTGACTTTTGGCAGAATGTGCTTAGCCTATCCATGAAGTTTTTTTTCTTGTACCTCCTCCTTCCCTTTCCCCTACCACAGCCTTCCCAGCCTAAGAAACCCTGATGATGATCAGCCTCACTTCCTTGGCCTGGACCAACTGATTAGTTCTGCTGTTTTGCTTCCCACTCAATGTCTGGCTATAGGGCCCAGAAAAACATGCAGGCAATATTCACAAATTGTGTTGCCGTTCCTTCTCCTCCAAGTCTCCCCAGCAGCTCATTAACTTTCTATCGCAAGCTACATAAGCTTTTGAACAGCTGCCTCTAAAGGAGGATCTTGTCAAACAGTCCAGCTCCCCAGAGCCTGCATGAATGTCAGGCAGGTGACAAAATGCTGGGGTCAGAATTCAAGGAGAGCAGCATGGCACACTACTTCTGTTGCCCTCATTCCAGGCATCAGGGAACTGATCAATTCAATGGAAATCCTTGTCCTGTGCCAATCCCATGTTCTGCAATATTTCAACATCAGTGCAACTTATGCACATTTTTTTAACTCTCTCCAACACTTAGTACTGTGCCAGGAAATTGCTTTGGTGCCAACTTATTTACAGTCATATTTGTGTACCATCTTTCTTGTAAGTTGTGTCCCAAAATGAGAGGATGTGCTGTAGAAAATGAAATAAAATCAATCTTGGAATGGGAAGCTGATTTCAGTCTGACCTATTAGAGAGAAGTGCATCTAGCACTTGTAATACATTCTGAGTGAGAGAGCATTTTAGAGGACAGGGTGAGAAGTTTTTCTTAACAGTGATTTGCAAAGTGGTGGAGCATCAGTAACGAGAAGTTACTGGGAGGCTGTCAAAGTGGCAGGAGTTGCAGAGAAGAAGGATCTTGCACCCGCCTGGGGATTGTGTGAGAGTACAGAGGGAAAGTTAGTGCTAAATGAGTAGATGGAGAGGTTGTGATGGTAAAAAAAAATAGAAAAGGAGGTCCATGTGACAGACTAAGGCAAGACATGAAGGGTTTTAAAAGCAAGGAGGGTGAATTTTTGCTTTAACAGGATCCTGAAAACAAGGAGTTAGTGGAGGTAGTGAAAGTGCTGGAAGATGGGATGATTTGGTTGTGTTGCTTTATACTTCTGTGTGTGAAAAATGTAGATAGCATAATTTTGCACATGCTCGGGTCTGGACAGCTAGGTCTTCGGGAGCCATGTGTCTCTAATTCTTTCTCTTCTATCTTTGTTTGCTGTTCCTGCCTGTGCCCCCCCTTTTTTCATCCTTCTTTCTCCAGGTTTTCTTGGGACTAGTTTTCTGGACTCCCCCAGAGCTGGTAGTATCTTTATGCCCCATTCTAGGGAAACCAGACTTCCATCTGAGAGGGTATTTGAGCTAAAGGGGTCAGTAAGCCTCAGATGAGTCAGCTGGTGGGAGTGCCCCAACAGAGGCTCAAACTGGGCATTTTTTGGACTCTCTGGGGCATTCTTGTTTATGAAAGTGACACCATTTGTGTTTTCAGAGCTATATGGTTTTGATGTCCTTATTGATGCTACTCTCAAACCCTGGCTTCTGGAGGTGAACTTATCCCCGTCCCTGGCCTGGTAAGTGTTTCCCAGCTTCAAGAAATGAAAGGGCTGGGACCTCAGTATTGATGGTGTGCTGCACCTAGTGTGGCCAGAGATTCGACCAAGTGCATGCCCTGGGCGTGCATGGCTGAGTGAAATCCTTAGTATATTGTTCCATTATTAATGGGCTTACAGAGTGGCTCTCCTTTGCTGTTCCTTTTCGTAGTGACCTGGGTGCAGCAGGCATTCTGAAGGAGTCCAGTTGGGGTTCTGTTTGCTTTCTGACTTTTTCTTTGTTACTATTGCTAATCTCTCATAACCTAGGGTCCTATTTGACTACAGGCAAGTTGCATCTTATGTGCATTTAACATGCGTGATTTCAGCTTTATGTGATCAGCAAAAAAAAGGGGAAAATAGTTTTTACATTTTTATCTGTAGGGCGGGCGATTTCACCCACCATTAAACTCAGTGGGTTTTGGCTATACGCGATTTCTGGTTTACGCGGTAATTGCGGAGCGTAAGACTGTACTCGTACATGCCTGTACTCATTTTTCTTCTCCTTTCACACAAATTGTTTCCAAATCCACAATGCATCAGAGATTTGTCCCTTCCTCCTTATCCACACAGCTATGAACTTTGGTCCATACAGATTCTTGTCTGTTACTGGAACATCCTCCTTTCTAGACTCCCCAATACCCATTTTGCCCATGTCTTAAGTCCATTCAGATTGTGGCCACTGAAATTATTTTTCTGATCCATTCCATACATGCATGCCTGCATACCTGACCTAGTATTATTGCATTCCCTCCTCTCTCCTTCTGCTTTGCCACTGATCCCAACTTCTGTACCCCATTCATCTTCCACAGAACAGGTCCTACAATAAAAATCTTTTGGCTGCCAGGGCCTCAGGGGCTTAGCCTATCTTTCAGTCCAGATGAATTTCAGTTAAGCTCTGTGTACATATATGCATTGTATTTCCCCTTCTTTCTGACCCCCGCATCTGTCTGATCCCGTCAGAGTCCATCTACTTTCTCTGATCATTTGTTCACTGCTCCTTAGCATCCATTGATCTGTCATTTTATATGGATAGGTGGTTACTGTTTATATTGCAATAACACCCATTCTGCTATGTGTTCTAGAGATGCATGGAAAGCCAGTCTCTTCCCAAGAAGAGCTAACAGCTCTCCCCAAATGATGCCCAAAGGGAATGTGGGAGAGGATTATAATTGAACAGATAGTGTTTAGCGGCAGACATTAATTCATCTGTTATTTTTGTGATACAAAGATAATCAGCTTGACTTTCCCATATCTTCCATTCTGTTTGTGCTCTCTGAGAACTGATCCACTGAGAATATGATGAAAGGGAATCTATGCTGGGCATTGATGCTTTCCATAAACTGCCAAATAACTGACTCCTCTTTTCTCTTGTTGCATATGGGGACAGTGATGCTCCTTTGGACCTGAAGATCAAAGCTAGCATGATTTCAGACATGTTTACCCTTGTAGGTGAGTGCAATAGAAACTTCAACATGACTCTCTACTGCATGTTAAAGGTGCAGTTTTGAGTGGTGTATTGTATTAGGCTTGGGTAAATGTGTCAGGTTTTGAGGTTTGTGTCTGTATTATAATGGATGGGGGTGTTTATTAAGAAGAGTGGGTGCATTGAGTTACGGAAATGGTGTGTGTCTTGAGTTGCATGGATGGAATTATAGGTGGGTGTATTGGATAGTTATACTATGTTGAGAGTGTGTGGGTAAGTGTTCTGGGTTGTCAGATGTATTTGGATGGAGGGGTGAGTTAGTGAATTGGATTGTAGAACAAGGTGGTGTGTGGAGGTGTGTTGTGATGAGTGTTCAGTAGTGGGTCAGGGTGTAATAAGTTGTGGGAATGGTGGTGAATGTATTAGATGCAAAGGGGATCAGAAGAGATGCTACCCAGTGGACTGCTGTTGTGCAGGCTGAGCAATTTCTTCTCTTAAATATGTTGAAAGCTTTCATTTGGTTTGTGAAGCTGTCTGTTTCCTTGACTCCCCAAAATGAGTGTCTGCATTTTACAGCCTTCTCAAAGGTAAGTTAAAGAGAAATGAAACAATGTTTGTAGGGTTGAGTGCTCCAAAGTGAAGGCAGTGTTAGTAAGTTGTGATTAGGCTGTACAGATGTGGAGTTGTGGGTGTGAAAATCTGCATGATTGTAATGTGTAGAAGTGTTTAGCGAGCAGAGCACCCTACCGCTAATATTTCACATTACTTGCTGAGAGGTGTTGGTTCAGTTTTTGGTGTCTTACTTTTTGGACTCAAAAAGAGGTAGAAAAATGCCACCAACGCAGCATGCTTAACCACTGAATGGAAGAGGGCACTCCTCTGTATCATTTAGCAAATCTTCTTTTAAATGCTGGCTTTTCAAGGGCATCCTTTCTGGTTCTCAGCCAGAAATATTATTCAATGGGAAGAAAGGAGGAGGACTTGAGAGTTTAAATAAAACAAGGCATACTGAGGAAAAAGACTTTTGCGGCTTTGTTCAGGAAAACACGCACCTGGGTTCAGGGCTGATAAAACTGTTGGTAGGAATGCTAGGTTGTGTTTCAGGGGCTGCCCAAATCTCCCAGAAATCAAAGGTTTGGTGGTCTTCAAAGTGGGGTGCGCAAGACCATCCCCGGGGGTGCGCGAAACCCCGGTACCGCACCAATCCCACCCGGGAGACCGCTGAACTCCTGGGCAGTCTATTTTTGTCCCGCTGAAATGCTGCTGCGGAAAGCGGAAGCTTCTGCTTTCTGCAGCGGCATTTCAGTAGACATACTGCCCGGGGGCCACGCGAGTTTTTCCTCTGCGAAAAGGGGCCGCGAAGGAAAAACTTTGAAGACCACTGGTTTAAGGAATAGTGTCTCTATAGGTGCTCCACTTCAAGTGTGCATGCATCCCACATACCTTCAACTGGAGATTTTCATTAGCAGTGTCTATTCGACCCATGCACGTGCCCTACACACCCTCATGCCTCAAAACAATGCTATGTAGATCTTCATGGATGAACTGCCGTCAGTTTCATCTTAACTGTCGCAGCCTGGGATGGAGCTTTAGTTTGTCTGCCTTGAATGTGCTTCAACTAAAAGTTTGTTTTCCCTCTAGTAGTGAGTTTAGCTTTTAAATAGTTTGCTAGTTAGTTTAGTAGTTGAGAGGACTAGTTTTGTCTCTGTCCCCTCCCTCTGCAAAGGCTTGTCTTCTTGGGAAAGGCATGGCTAGCTCACCAGGGTTCAAATGTTGCCTCACTTGCTGGGAGGCCATTTTGATTAGGAACAACCATTCCAAATGCGTTCGCTGCATTGGAGATTTGCACGTCCCTCAGAAGTATAACTTCTATCTGATCCTTAAATTCAGAGCAAGCAAGAACTGGGAGATTAAGTTGAGGCTACTAATGATAGAGTTTTCCCTTTGCCCTGCTTCAGAGCCAGCTCAGGAAACACCCGCTTCAGCTGGTACACCATTCTCAGGGCAGATCCAGTGCCCTTTGATCTTGGTTCAGTTGTCTTCCAGAAAGGGGAAGACTCCAGGCACTTCCTTGAAGGGTCCCAGGAAGAGGAGCTCCAACTAAAAGACTTCTGTCTCCCGGTTGTCCAACTGTTTCAGAAGCTTCAACTTTTTGGCTTAGTATCGTAGAGACAAAGGACTCTTTTGGTAGCAGCGGGGCTGGATAGCTCTGAAGCTCTTCCAAGAGCAGACACTGCTCTGACCAAGCGTCAGTACTGTTCAGACAAGAGGGCAAGGAGAACCATTCCTCCAGGCCAGTATTGTTGCATGCACAGTTCTATTGTCAGCACCTTCTCCAATGAGTTCTCTGTACAGAGCAAGCGTAAATGTCTAACTCCATTGGCACCCACCTCAGAGCACTCTAAATCTTTGGTATCATCTATCTCTACAGATACAAACCCTATCATCTCGGTACTGTCTCTCCATATCGTACCACAAACATTTTGGTACTCGAAGGATGATTTATCAGTGTCAGATGAACAGGAGTCTCCAGTGCTCATGGGTACTGAGTACCTCTTGTAACCAAGACCCATTTGGTCAACGAACTCCTATCGATCTCCAATACTGCCTGATTACTTTTACTGCTGGGGTCCTCCACTGGAAGATGTTGAGGATGATGATGGAGACCTCTTTTCCAGTCTCTCTTCTTGAAGTGCAGGGCTCTCCTATTTGTCTGCATGAGAACCCGCTCTTCAACACTTACAGAGAGAGGAATTTTGGGAAAGACATCATGTGTGGTGGGAAAAGCCATGGATGCCACCCTTTCTCCTATATGGACCCCCTCAGTGACTATAATGGGACCCCTGGGTGGCATACTTATCATAATTTTCCAAGGTATTGAGTCTTGCTCACTGGCACAAGAGAGATGTACAGTTACCTCCACCCCAACCCATTCCTGTCAGGATTGCCTTCCCACTCTGAACTCTAGGGTACAGATGTGGGGACCCGCATGAAAAAAGAAATAACCCTCACAAGCTTATTTTACCAGCTTGGGTTAAAATGTTTTTCCCCAGAACACAAATTCTTCTGTATTTGGACCTGGTACGCTGCCACCACCAAACTAGGTCTAGGGTAGTTTGGGACCCTTCTTTCCCTTTCCACTAACCCCCCAAACTTCTTCCTTCCCTGGGAAGCTTGAGAGAAAAAACCCCAAACCTCGCCTGATCCTGCGAGACGTGCCCGATCCAAAACCAGGATCTTACACAATGAAAAACAAGCAGTCAGCTTCTTAAAAGAAAGATTTTAATAAAAGAAAAAAGAAAGGAATAAATTCCTTATAACCATCAATAGAACAGCATCTACCATAATCAACAAAAGGATTCAGAAACCAAACCTCTCCCCCGAGGCAATTTTCTCCCACAGTTGATATCTCTGCTGAAGCTTACAATATCAAGAAGCACCCAGCCAACACTCATCACTGAGAACCCTCCAAGTGATAAAAAGAAGGTAAACTTACTGACTACAGTACTTGATAGAATCTTATAGTTATAGTGAAAGACATAGCTGTGTTCATCCCATAGCCGAGGTGAACAGAGAGAGACCCGGAGAGAAACTGAAACTTCAAATCCTTTGTCTCCTGAGGAATTTCTCATTGGTCAATTGTCCACCTCTCAGGTTACCTTTAGCTTAACCCCTTACAGGTAAACACTAATTCTAGGCTACTTCACACTTATGACACATAATTATCATAATTTTCCAAGGTATTGAGTCTTGCTCACTGGCACAAGAGAGATGTACAGTTACCTCCACCTCAACCCATTCCTCAACAGGAGGAGACATTTAAAGAACAGGAAGTGAGGGTAGATGAGAAGGGTACCTCTCAAATCACCATCTCCTTGTCTGCAGATGAGGCGGTTGTGCCTCCATCACCATCTGTGGCTGATGATAGCCAGCAATTTCAGGACCTCATAAAACGAGTGGCGGATGCTCTCCCAATACCACTTGAAGAGATCAGAGAATCACAGCACAAGTTGATGGACATTCTGCAGTCAGCAACACCAACCAGATTTTCACTTCCTATTAATGAGGCACTTTTGGATCCGGTGAGATGGTTTGACAGAGTCCGGCAACACTACCATCTTGCATATGGGCAGATTAAAAAATACTATATCCTCACCAAGGATTCCAAATTTTTATTCACCCCCTCCACCTAATTATCTTGTGGTGGATGTGGTGAATGAGCAGGGAAAACACCACCCTACCAAATCAATCCTGTATGACAGACCAGAACCACCTGGAAGTCCTACTCATCTGTGACCCTGCAATTTCAGCTTGCGAATTACTAGGCTTTCATGGCAAAATATTATTACACAAACTACAGGAAATTTACTGCTTTTATTGAGCACCTTTCACCGGACCAAAGAGTACGATTTCAGATCATCATCACTAAGGGACAATTACTGGTCAGGACATCCCTTCAAGTTTCCTGAGATGTGGTAGACACCATGGCACATTCCATCTCTATGATGATAGTTATGCACAGAGCATCCTGGCTCCAACTCTCCAGCTTTCTCCGAGAGGCCAGAGCTTTGTAGAGAATCTCCTTTTTGATGGTCTGAAGTTGTTTTCAGAAAACACGGGAGTCCCTGAACACTTTGAAAGACTCCAAAGCCGAACTTACACCCCTATGAATAAAAGAAAACCTAGCAGGTCACAAAGCACCCAGAGATACTGGCCAATCCAATTTTGTGGTTCCAGAGGCACATTGGACCCACCAGAAAGATATAGATTACAGAGGAAAAGAATTATTCATCTATGTTGCCCAAGTACTCAGCCAGAATCAAAGTATCAATTTGATGGGTTGATCAAGGATTCTAGTCATCCCCATCTTTAGTTCATATCTGCAACAATTTGCCCATCTGCCCCATTTGGACCCTGATTTACCCATTTTCAACATGCATGGGAACAGATTATCACAGAAAAATGGGTCTTGGAGTTTGTAACATTGGGCTACACCATTCACTTTTCCTCTCTCCCTCCTTTCCACCCCTCCATCCTACCCATACCTTTTCAGGGACCCCTCGCACAAGTTCTTATTGAGATAAGCTCGCTTCTTCATTTAGGAGTGATAGAGCCTGTTCATGCTCAACATAAAGGAAAGGGTTTCTCCTCAAGGTATTTTTCCTATACTAAAGAAAATTGGAGAGTGGAGTTTAGATTTTAGATTTAAGGCTACTAAACAAATTTGTAAAGTCTCAGAAGTTCAAGATGGTAACTCTGACAGCTATAATACTTCACTAAATTCAGGAGGTTGGTTTTCAGTCCTCGATCTACAAGACACTTATTTCCATAAAGTGACAAAGAGTCCTGTGGCACCTTAAAGACTAACTAAAATTTTTTCAGAGCATAAGCTTTCGTGGGCTAATACCCACTTCGTCGGATGCAT
>ML677332.1:59633490-59716561 GCA_007922305.1 Dermatemys mawii
ATGCATCCGACGAAGTGGGTATTAGCCCACGAAAGCTTATGCTCTGAAAAAATTTTAGTTAGTCTTTAAGGTGCCACAGGACTCTTTGTCACTTCTGCAATTCCAGACTAACACGGCTACCCCTCTGATTATTTCCATAAAGTGATACATCCATCTCATAGAAGATACCTGTGTTTTTGATTTAGGCCAGGATAATTTTCATACTAGATGATCCTCCTCAGACTCTCCTCAGCTCTAAGAGTGTTTTTCAAAAGTACCTGCAATGGCCACTTAGCTTTGTCATGAGGCAATTTTAGTATTCCTGCACCTCGATTATTGATCGTTAAGAGACTGGTCTTACAAAGCAGTGCAATCAGCCATGCAGAATGCCCTTTTGCTGTTCCTGGAATTGGGTCTTCAGCTCAGTGTAAAAAAAATCCATGTTGACCTCAGTACAGAAAATGCAGTTCATAGAGGCATTCTTTGATTCATTGAAGACAGGGCCTACCTTCATATGGACAAATTCATAAAGTTAGATCTAGCCAAGACTGTTTGAACATCTTCAAACCTCAGTGAAGAACTGACTCCGACTCCTAGGTCACATGGCAGCTTGTACTTTCGTAAAAGATTATGCAAGGTTGTGCCTTCATTCTTCAAGAGATGGCTCAGAGCAGTCTAGTTACCAAAGAGATGCAGCTTAACAAAAAAGTTTCAGTTCCCTACCAGGTGAAAGATTCCCTAGACCAGTGGTCTTCAAAGTGGGGTGCACGAAACCCCAGCGGCACCGCCGATCCCACTGAACTCACCAGCGGTCTATTTTTGTACCGCCGAAATGGTGCCGCAGAAAGCGGAAGCTTTCTATTCTGCGGCATTTCGGCAGACATACCCCGGGGGGAGCTGTGAGTGGATGCCGTGGCTCTGAAAGGGGCCACGGCCGGAAAAGTTTGAGGACTGCTGCCCTAGACGGGTAGAAAGATCATCAGAATATTGCTGCAGGTATTCCTTTTTTCCAACTGATTCTGACAGTCACCTTCATGATGGACGTAGCCTTTTGGGATGGGGCACTCATCTCGATGCTCATACAGTCCAGGGCAGATAGTTGCCTGAAGAAACCAGTTTCCACATCACCTGTTGGAAATCAGGGAAATCAGAAATGCTTGCCCTTATTTTCTGCCTCTCATCAGGGTCATCATGTACAGTGTGGGCTGCATGTTTTATGTAATCCATTAAGGAGGAGGGAGATCTACCTTCCTCCCCCACACGTCCTGTCTCCCACCATGGATGCCAAAGCAGCAATGTTGTAGAAGTAGCGCATCAGCTACTGCATACATATTTCAGCAATCTACCCTCGCTGGTATTCAAAACACTATGGCTGATGCTCTCAGCAAGTGCTTCTCCCAGGCCTACAAATGGGATTAGACTCTCAGGCCCTCTAAAGCATATTTCGGATTTGGAGTGTTCCAGAAGTGGACCTCTTAGCCACCTCTATAAACAGGAAGCATCATCTTTTCTGTTCAAGAGGTGATCTGGGTGGCCATTCTCTGGGGCACACCTTCCTTCTAGCATGGACAAAGAGCCTTCCTCCTACCATGGACAGTATTCCCCCAATGCCTCTAATACTGAGCATGATGAACAGAATCACACAGGAAAAAGCCAGGTTATTCTAAGATTCTCAATATAGTTGAAACAAGATTGGCATCTTTACCTGTTTTACTTGTCCCTCTATCTAGTGATCGAGCTTCTGATCATCCCTCATTTCCTCTCCCAAGACATCGGTCAATTGCTTCATCCAAACCTAGGAGTTTTCTGTTTTGGGGTATGGCTTCTCAGTGGTTTGTGGGGCTAAAGTCTGCCTATTCTGTGGAGGTACAACAGGTGACATTAAAAAGTAGCAAAGAGTCTACCCAAAATACTCGTCTTCAAATATGGAAAATATTTAGCCATTGGTGTGAACTCCAATGACTTGCACCTGCATCTTCCTCATTCTTGATTATCCTAGATTACCTGCTGGAACCAAAGAAACAGGATTATCACCCAGATTGATCCAGGTTCACTTGGCCACCATAACAGCCTTTCATTCCTTAGTGAAAGTATTCTCAGTGTTCACTCACCTAATAACTCTGAGTTTCATCGAAAGTTTTGGGAACCTTTTCCCACAAATGAAAGACCCCACTCTGACTTGGAATAACAATCTAGTTCTTAGATATCTCAACAAGACTGTCATTTGAACCAATGGCAACCGGTTCCTTTCTTCACCTGCCTATGAAAATTGCGTTTTTTGGTAGCCATCATGTCAGCCTGAAGAGTTGGAGAGACTGGGGCTTTAATGCCAGACCATCCTTTCATGGTATGCTTCAAAGACCAGGTTTCCTTATGTTCACATCCTGAATTCCTACCTAAGGTGTCATTTGAGTTACATCTTAGTCAATGCATTCATTTTACCAAGTTTTCTCCCAAAACCACATAATTCTCAGCAGGAGGCTTCCTTTCATATTTTATATATTAGAAGAACGTTGGTCTTCTATCTGGATAGAGCCAAAAAATGTCAGGTGTCTCCTTAACTACTTATTTCCATTAAAGCCGGATCTAAAGGATCTACAATCGCCACCCAGTAGGCTACTGAGGTGGATCTCTGAGTCTGTTTTTGCATGTTATGATGCAGCTAGCATTCAACCTAAAATTTAAGGGTGTGAGTGCACTTTACGAAGTTGCAGTCAGCCTCTGTAGCATCTGAGATTTGCAGAACCACTATGTGGCGTTCAATACATAGCTTCTCCAAACATTAGGCCTTGGTCCATGCCTTTAGTTCTGATGCAGCAGTTGGCAATGTGGTTTTGTCTTCAGTGCTGGACCAGACTCTGGAGCTCCCTCCTTCCTGTAGGGATACTGCTCTGGAGTCATCTGAAGTGGAGCACCTATAGGGACACTTCTTGAAGAAGGAGTGCAATATCTGGTTCTTCGAGGTTTGTCACCTTACCATTGCTCCATACACTGCCCTCCTTTTTCTTTGTTTCAGAGTTTCCTTTATGAGACTTTGTAGTAGAGAAGGAACTGAGCACAGTTTATCTGCATAGCTCAATGTAGCCATGGTATTGTGAGCACAAGGGCATGTAGGACCCTTGCTTGTGTTGAACGGACACTGCTAGTGAAAATCTCCAGTCAAAGGTATATGGCATGCACATGCATGTGAAGTGGAATGCCCATGAGGGAGGAGGGTGCATCTTAAAGAACCACAGTAGCTGCACCAGGTGAGTAACCTCCTCTTCTCACATATCTCCTTACTCTCACAGGTTTTGTGTGCCAGGATCTGGGCCAGCGGTCAAGCCGGGTAGTCCATCACGCATCTGAGTCGTCCAGAAGAAATCTCTTTCAGAAGCCTCAGGTAAGCAAATTCAGCAAGCCAGGATTTTGTTGCAGCTCTGAGGAGAATACCAGGTCAGCAGCTTTAATCACTTTTTCCCAAAGGTGAAAGAGCCTGCAAGTAAGTGTGGTGAGGTCCCTGGAATCCTAGCACAATTGTAGAAGTGGAGGCTCATGGGATGTGACTGTATTGTGTATCCCAGCCAGCTTCATTGTGGGTGACTAGCTTTAAGAATCCCACAGCTTTCTGAGCATTTGTGAGACCTTATCCGAGGCAGAAAGAGGTTTTGTATTTGAAATTATAGCCTTATTTTCCCTTTGCCCCAGTTTCTCTCATCTCCTTTCCCTTTGGACTGAGACCTCATATGGCTCATGGTGAATGACCACTGTCCCTTCTGCTGTTAAAATGCTGGAGCTCTGAAAGGCTGCTTTTCCCTCATCTCTCTCTCTCAGCCAGATGGATCCCACAAATGTTGGTGGGGTGGGGAGCTCCCAGCCCATTTGTTTTCTCCGAGGCATTTCTCACTTTACGGGCACTGTGCACTGAATTTTAAATCAAAGGATTTTAATTTCATTGAGAGTTTGTGAGTTGCCTACAGCTGGCCACCTTGACCTTTCTTGTGGCATAGTCTATGATGGAGCCCATGTAGATAGAAATCTTTCTCTGTTCAGATTTCCATCTGTCTGGATACAGATTCAGAACATGTAAGACTCTATATGAATTGTGGTAAAGTACTTCTCACAAAACTCAGATTAGCCGAAATCTGGATCTGGAATAATCTTGTGGGGTGAGAATAACCGGTGAGGTGAGATTCTATTGGCCATAAGGACACTGAGCTGAGACTCCAGTTCCCATATTCAGTTCAACAAGTGGGAATCAATACAGATCTCCATGACTTTCTAGACCACATTTTGAGGCAGAGGGAAGGAATGCAGTGCCATGCCTTCTCCTCCTTGACCTAGTTTTTCTTGGACCATCATGGGAGAGCCACTTCATAGGGCACAAGTTTGGCGATTTATTCAGGAAACAAGTTAAATGGTAAGTAACCTTTTTTTACTAGGGCAGACTCCACAGATCATTGAATGCACATGCAGAGCTCAGAGTGAAGAGATTAGAAAAGTGGAGATGTATTTGAAGCACTGGATTTTTAGGTGTTATGAATTTGCAGAATGGATTTCTTAAAAGCTGTAAATGGTGAGTAAATTCTGGGCCAGATGAAAAGTACAGAGGTTCACAGTCCTGTGTGCTGACCATG
This sequence comes from Dermatemys mawii, assembly GCA_007922305.1. NCBI lineage: Eukaryota > Metazoa > Chordata > Testudines > Dermatemydidae > Dermatemys > Dermatemys mawii. The sequence continues at coordinate 59,638,086 of ML677332.1, forward strand.
AAGTAGACTGTCCCTTCTTTGCAATGGTGCTTCAGCCTACACTTCTCTTATCAGGAAGACCCTTGTAGGATAATGAGTAAGGATATGCAACAGGTGTTCCTGGACTCTACAGAGGATCCCATGAGCAGAGGTTTGCACAGGCCTGTCTCCAATACCCAAGAATTTTTTTGGAGCTGCTCTTTTCTGGAGGCCTTTTTACTTAGCCCCTGTTCCATCATCTGTTCCTCTTCCATTCCTGGTTTCAACTGCAAAGGGAATTTTGGATCATTCTCAGCTCCTCCCTTATCTCAGAAATTTGAATAGTCTGTGACCTTAATCAGGGGAAGTTTCATTTGTAGGAAAGAAATAAGGAGGTTAGGATTTGTGACTCTAGGATGATAACATGGGTCTTGCCATAATACATTGCTGGTCCCTTGTGTGATTTCTTTGGGTTAATTCCCTAAGCAGTGGTACCCTCCAGAGAAATGGAGCAATTATGTGCTTTCTTTGTAACTGACCTTTGTTTTGGGCTAGAGCTTTATCAATGAATCCTAAGCGGTAAAGGGGGAGCTATAGCTTCTTGTGCATAGACCAATGTAAGGGAGGAACTTGGCCACAGTACTGCTTGAAATGACATATCCCATGAGGATAATGCCTTAAGCTCTTTGCTGTTCTTGTGTGTCAGCAAGGAGGAGGCAGCCTGGACACCACCACAGGTAAGAAGAATTTCTGCTCCTGTGCGAATGCTTATTCTCCATCACTTTCTTATTGAGCTGGACTGGTGTATTATCTCAGTGCCAAGTGGAGGCTTATTTGTTCTCAGACTGCTTTGCGAAGTGCTGCTATTTTCTCATTTCTGCCCTTGTAATGGAATGTTGGACAGCATCCTGTTTCTCCCTTGGAATGGAATATCTTGGACATTCAATGAAATGGCTCCTGGGACTGCACAGTTCAGATGAACAGCATCACTTATCTCTTTCCTTTAATAGCTAGTAGGCGTTAATGCAGATGAAAGATATTTATCTAGTACAAAAAAGGTAACTTTGGTCTTGGCAGTTGAGAGGGGTTGGTTGCTTGCTTCTGTCATGTGGAGTTGTCTTTTCTATTGAGGATTGTGCAGATGGTCTAAACATTTGAGCATTTGCCTGAAGGTGGCTATTATGGTTGCTAGGGATGGAGTTGATGCAGAATGCATTTGTGCTGGACATAGGCAAAGTTGGAACAGGAGATGGTGGGACCACCTAACCATTCACCGGGACCTTTTAAGTATGGCCTCTCACAACAGGATATGTCCCACTTTGTCAGAGGTGAAGGGGTCTTGGCAGAACATGAGATTTTTATTCCAGTTGTCTGTCTCTTGTAGTGCCCTGTCTCTGTGTAGTCTCAACTAACAAACAAAGTTGGTAAGTACTGGGCTTCATTTAACTTAATTTGCTGATCTGAAAGATAAAATTTAAAATTTTATCTTTTATAATACTTTTGATACAAATTATCCCAGAACATATTGCAGAACTAAATAGCCCAGCTAAAGAGATTCAGAGGTAAAGGAGAAAAGATGTTTCATCTGAGATTTGAACAGAAATGTAGAGATACAGGAAGATTATTCAAGATGGCAAGAGCTGCAGGGAGAAGATTCTCAACAGTGGCAAGATTGTTTTTAAAAGTCAAGCCGGTGTGATTACCCATCCACAAAGGTGCAAGACAGTGGCATCAGCATTTGCATGCTGGAGCCTGGAGAGCTGGGATTTGGGGAGGCTGTAGAGTAGGAAACTGCAGTAGTCAGGGTGGAGATGATGAAGACAGTAGCAGATAGGAGCAATATCACAGTTGTAGGTGGAGAAGAGTATAGGATTTTGTCTAGGTCATGGAGACAGGAGACAAAAGAGGTCTGGGTAAAAGAGGCTAGAGGAGATAGATTTGTATTGGAGAAGGGCTTCTCTTACCCAAGAGAAGAAATAATTATTGTCCTTGAGACAGCCATCTGAAACAAGTGTTGAAGAAGTCATAAATGCACTAGAGGAAGATGAGCTGAGAGGGTGACAATAAAGGATTTGTTAAAGGTGTTAGAAGAAATTTTGAATTGTATGTCCTCAGCATAAGTCAAAGCTAAGGTTAAGGGTAAAGGTAAGATTGAAAGAGAAGAGTGGTACAGAATCATAAAGTTCCACAGCAGGAGTGATCTGGTAGTAGCTGCCATGGATGGTTAGATCAGGGTAGGACCATGCGGTGGGACTCAGAGGCAGGTGCCCATCTTTGGAAGTAGGACCGAGATGGTCTTGTCCATAGTTTTTCAAAAGATGCACTGTGGTCAAGGAGGGAGCAAGAACCTTCTGAAGTCATTAGCTACACAGAGGAGAGAGGTTTCTGTACTATGATCAGAATGAACCTTACGTCAAAATATTAGAGGATATTGTTGGACAAGAGGTAAAGAAGATTAGAGAGAGCTTCTTTCTCCAGCTCTTGGACAACATTACAGTCTTTGTAGAATTAGCACGTGGGTGAGAGCCAGAAATGGCTGAGTTCTGGTTTCAGCTTTGATCCTGAATGACTGACTTCTCCTCTCTGCTTGTTTTCCCCATCTGCAGTGAAGACGGACTTATCTTCAGGGAGAGGGCCATGAAAAGCCTTTAAGATGAAAAATTCTCTCCTAATGGTTTCTTTAAGAATCATTTCTGATGTGGTGGGTATAATGTTGGAGTCAAGGAAGGGTTTTTAGGAAGTGGATGGATGGCGGAAGATTGTAGAGAGTTAAGATATCGAGGCAAAGGAGTTGATAGTGATGACATAGGGGAACGAATGCAGGGAGAAAGGATATGGAAAAACCAGCATGCTCAGGGTCTGACTGATTGCCAGTTTTGGGCTCAGGAAGGAATTTTCCATCAGGTCAGATTGGCAGTGATCTTGGGTTTTTTGCCTTCCTTTGTAGCCTGTGTGTGTGGGTCATTTGCCAGGATCATCTGAGTATCTCTCATTTAATTATTTCTCTGCCATTGCTCTGATGCACCTTGGTCTCTCCTATTCTATGCCTGTGGCACATAATAGTCTAGTTCCCTGTGAGTTGTAATACATTGGTCTAACTGTGGTTGTTGAGTTTAGTGCAGTGCCTCTGGGGTATGTGTCATGGTTTTCTCAAAGGGGCTAGGAGTGTGAATGCTGGCACTAATGCCTGGTGTCCTGCTGTTCTCAAAAACTGGGAGTGTGAATCCTGACATTAGTGCCTAATGGGATGTGCATCCTGTTGTAGTTGGAGGCTGGGGGTGTGAATCGTGGCTCTGGTGCCCTGGAGTATGGATTCTGCTGAGCATGGGGGCTTGGGATTTGAATTTAGGTATTAATTTTTAAAATAAGTTTAGAGAGGGGAATGAGTAACATCAGGATTCAGGCTATGTCTCTACAGCGTGCCCGCCCTCTGTCTGCCAGTGACGCTGAGGTGAAAAACGTGATGCCCTCAGGCAGGGAAAAGGTAGCCGGAAAGCAAAGTGGCTCCATGCTGGGTCTGTCCATGGAGGAGGTAAGGGCTGTTAAATATCTGATATTGTGTGTACCTTGGCTTTGGGACAACACGTGGGGATAAGAGGAACACAAGTAATTTAATAATCCAATGTAATTTTGGATTAACAGTTGCTGCTGCCAAGTATCCACTGCGTCATGAGAGGGCTGTCTGGTCCCAGAGTGGGACAAACAGAAGTGATAAGAGAGATCTTTTAGAAAATGGTTTATTCTCAGAGTGAAACTGCTGAGTTTTACTGATAATAGTGGCTCCATCCCGGAAGGGCCTCTCCCCCTGCTACGCCAAGAGTGCATATATATTCTGAAAAGCCTTAGGATCCTTCAGTGCCTAAATAAAGGATGACATTATTATACAGTTATGTCAAATTTACATTAATCACTCCCACTACTGCAGGGTTAATGGCAGCCTCAACTTCTGGAACCCAAGCCCTGCCCTGAGGATAATATTCAGTCCTAGTATGTGTTTCACTTGGTTCTTGTTTCTTTCACCAATCCCAGATAAAAGTTCTGCGTCGAGTAAAGGAGGAGAATGAGCGGAGAGGGGGTTTCATCCGGATATTCCCAACGCCACTAACATGGGATCTTTATGGGTGAGGAGAAATCCCCAGTGTGTTGGCTCAGTGTCTCCCTGGAGACATAGGAGATGTATGTGAATTAAAATCAGGTTAGTGGTTGGGGATGGGGGACAGAACTGTCAGCTCCCCCTGTCTCCTCTGGTTACCCTAATGCATGCTGTGTATCCCACCCTCAAAGCCACAGGTACTCAGTGGGCCTCACCCCTGGGTGATGCTAGGTTCTGCTTTTCTTTTTCCCTTATGTCCTGGTTTCCTTTTTTCACCACACACTGTGTCTGCCTCCCCCAGTGTTTAAGTGCCAGATAGTGACTGCCTTTCTCCTCTCCCCTTGCCTGTCTTATTGCACCATATTGTTTCAGTGTCTTTCTTTTAGGAGTCTATTTTATGAATGTCTTCATTCTGTGCAAGGCCTCCTTCACCTTTTCGTTGTGTTGGCTTGAGCTTTAATCAGTCCCCTCCACCTGTCTTTCCAGATCCTACTTAGAGCACAAGACAACAATGAATTATATGCTGGCCATACGTCTCTTCCAGGACAGGTAGGAAACAGGACAGCTTGCTCTGGCACCCTGCACTGTAGGGGGAATACCTTCTGGGAGAAGGACAGAGGGTACTGAAATAGAGCAAAGAAAAGTAGCTCTAAATAGCTACAATATTGTTGGCCACTGTACTGTGGCCTATAAGGGCGGGAATATCCACACATTATTTCCTTAGTATGCCAGTGAATACAAAGCCACCTGTCCCTCCAAACAAAGTCTTCAGAGGCTTCCTAAAGCTTGGAGAGACCAATCTTTGGACACTTTCAGGAGGGGAAGGAGATGACAGCATGGTGTGCAAAGGGCATGGGAATGCAACCACGCGGCAGGGGAAGAATGAGTAATGCTCAGTGGCATTGTATAACAAGGAATACATATGTTTGCAGGTTTAGAAGCCACCAAGGATTGTACAGAGTTTGCAGTGGTTTCTTATCCCCCTTGTTTTGAATTCATCTTCACGTCACAGTATGCCCCCTCTTGTAGGGTAGGCACTGAAGCCTTTTTCAAAGCTCCAGTGCTGCTACCTGTACCGCCAGCTGTGCAAGCACTGTTGGAAGCCCTGCCTCTCCACTCAGTACTCTGAAAGACACAGCAACGCATGCTGCTGTGTGGATCTCCACCCAGCATCAACAGTCCTGTGTCTGGTCCTGCCATAGTTTTCTCTCCCTGGCCTGGGCTCCACAGGAAGCCCATTTGGGAGTGAGGAGTAATGTTGCTGATGAAGATGGGGCATCATAATTGGAGCCCCTTATAGCAGGTATCCTGGCAGCAGGAATATAATTGTAGCCATACATCCAAGTCTCCCTTGCACTCATGCGTTGAGGGATGTTTGTTGGCCCTTTGGCGCCAACTGACAGATCCTTCAATATGAGCTAAAGGAAAACAGATTCCTGTTTAAAGAGAGCTGCTTGGATTTCCTATGTCAGGGCCTTTTTATTCTTTGGAGTGGGGTTTTCAAGGAACTCTGCAAACTTTGGTGGCCTCCCTTTGTATGCCAAGGACTTGGAAAGCTGGGCAAATCTTCCAGTGATATAGAATGCGTTTGTGGTGCTACTCTATAATCTGCTGCCCTATCTTCCCCTGCAGGGCCAGGATGAGAAGAGGCCCAGTTGCTGGAAGAGCTCGGTAAGTGGCTATTTGAATATAGAATGTCTGCATTTGTAGGGCTTTACTATTAGTTTATACTGCTCTGGCATCAGCTCACAGAACCCAGGTCAGCAGCTAGGTGCCCCAGCATTTGTCCTGCCATCAGTAGGTGGATTTCTCTGGGAAGACCTGACAGACTGAAGTTGCTCCTATTCTCATAATCAGCTCTGTAAAGTGAGTCCCATGAACAACCCATTGCCCTGCTCTTAGAGAGCTAAGTTTTTAGGGGACAGGGTATTGTGCTTTTTCCTCTCATGCTTGCTGCTGTGAGACTCATAGCATGTTGGAGGGTCTCTATTGCTCATGATCAGACTCTCCCAGGTGATACAGAATAGTACAGGCTGTTTCTTCTGTAAGAGGTGAGATTCACATACTTCAGGTGTCCATGTCCCTTTTTGGTAGATCCCAAGGGCAGGGGAAGCAGAGGGGAGGGCAGTAGGAAGCTAGTTACGCTCAGAAGTGCTTTCTGCTGGAGCTCTTTGCTCTGGCTCATTTGTCATGTTCCTGTTGCCCCACAGAGCAGTGCAATGCTCAGGGTTTTTGCTTAGACTGGGACAGAATTGCCCAAGGGCTGGCACTTTGTCCATCTGAATCATGTCACAATTCTGGGTTCTGACTTGACCACACTTCTTAACAAGCTATCTCAATCAGAGATTGTGTCAGGTGGAATTTGGGTTCAGGATCTTCCACCTCACTCTCTTGCATGACTTTATGCTCCTAGTGCCCCTCTCAAGGCTCTCTACCATTCTGCTTGGAGCAGATGCCATAGGGGTGGGAGGGAGATAGCTCAGTGGTTTGCGCATTGGCCTGCTAAACCCAGGGTTGTGAGTTCAATCCTTGAGGGGGTCATTTAGGGATCTGGGGCAGAAATCTGTGGGTGAAATTGTGGCCTGCATTGTGCAGGAGGTCAGACTAGATGATCATAGTGGTCCCTTCTGACCTTAAAGTCTATGAGAAGGAGTTTCCTAAAGTGTGACTTGCTCACATATGGACTGCAGAATCAATAGGGGCATGGTGATGGAAAGATGAATTTTGTTGGGTCTTGCCTTGAGTCTACCTCCCCACCACAGTGGTTTGGGGAGATGCTATCCCACAGTTTGTGCAAGACTCTGAAAGAACCCTTCCCTCTAACATGATGTGGGCTTCACCAAGAGCAAGGTTAGGTTGGGCTTCATTGTTTTTCTAACGTAACAGGCAGACACTAAGATGTAGGCTATAATAAGGACGCAAGGTGATCGACGCTGCTGTCTGTATTGTGCTTCCCAGAGCTGCTCTTAATGGGGGAGTGGATCTGGGGCTGGAAGCCATAGATTCTAATGCTGAACTTCGTGCTGTGCTGTATGAGAGGAAGCTCCTGTCACTGGAGGTGCGGAAGCGCAGACAATGTCATGGCAAGATGAGAGCAGCACGGGCAAGACCGCCAGGTATTTATGGGTAGGATCCTAGATGGCAAGAAGGTAAAGCCAGGCTAATGAGGGGTGTATGTGATTAGGTCCCTAGTGGGTAGGGCTGTAGAGATCTAATGCAGATCTTAGTGGGCTCATTTGGCCCTGGGGATAATACTTAGGGTATGGTTACACTTACAAGATTATAGCGCTATTGGTTATAGCGGTCCCCTTATACAGTAATATGTATAGCGCTATTGTATGTCCACACTCAGACGTGCCAGCGGTATAGCATGGCCACATTTGGGGCACTTAATGCGGCATTAAGAGCAGCGCATTAGGGCAGGTATCCCAGCATTCAGCTGGGTGCAACGTGCTTTTTAAACGAGGGGGGTAAGGGGGACGCGTTGTGTGTACGCGGAGGGAGAGAGAGAGTGATTTTTCCGTTCTTCTGAAAGCCTGTCTGTGAGCCTCCGTTCACAGAAGGCTTTGTTTTCACACAGGCTCCCTCCTTAAACATTTGCATTGCTTATCTGCCGAGTTAAGAGAGAAACTCTAAAGAGGTACTTCCGCATTCCTCCGGCCGAGTTCAAAACAAAGGGAAGAGACGTCAATTGCCTTAAATGGCTCTAGACATCTCCAGAGATCACTTGTAGCACAGTGGGTGTCCACATTCTTGCTGTAGCGCTACAGCAGCTGCGCTACAGCCCTTATTCCCCATGCGGAGGTGGATTAACAATAGCGCTATAACTCAGGAGTTATAGCGCTCTACGTGCCTTGCCAGTGTGGACGGGGAGGAGGTTATAGCGCTCGTGGGGGCTTTATAGCGCTATAAAGTGCCAGTGTAACCAAGCCCTTAGAAGGTAGAGATTCAGTGGTCAGCATTGATTTTTCCACTCAATTCCAGTTCGGAATGGCCTTCTTCTGATATGCCATTCCCTCCACAGTTCAGTTGCATATGTCATGGCTGTGGGGGTAAACCCCCTCTGAAGGTGTAATCACAGCCTTTTTCTGGGGACAAGAAATGTCTGTGAAATCAGGTGTGTGCCTCTGCTTTCCTGTCACCCTCAACAAGGGGCTGAAAGTCTGGGGTGTTCCAGGCTGGGTCTCCAATGTGGCACCATCTAAGCCCAGGGGGAAAGGGGCAAACTTGCTTATTGGAGCTTAAGTTTGAAAGACTGAGGATATGTCTACACTAGCACTTATAGTGAAAAATTTTTTGTTGCTTAGAGGTGTGAAAAAACACCACCCCCTCCGAGTGACACAAGCTTTTCCGGCATAAGCACTCGTGGACATCTCTATGTTGGTGGGAGACACTCTATCAGCAGTATATTGGTATACGTGAGAGTAAACAAAGGCAAGGAAATCCAAACTAACATAAGAACCAGAAATCAAGTAATGTATTAACCCTGACTTTGCCATGGAGTCAGGATATGATCCTGGACAAGTCATTTTATCTGTTCTTATTTTACAGAAGAAGAAATGGAGGATAGTAACCTTAAGCTATCTGCGGGTGTTGGGAGGAGGGATTTAAAAGCTGCTTTGAGATCCTAGGTGGAAAGCTCTAGTGAAGAATGAAGTACACTGGTGAAGACTTGGCTGTTAGAGAGGGTTCTTGGACTTCCAGCAGCAAAGAGTGTGCGTGGTGGGTAACAGGAAAGATTTTTTTGTTGTTCATCACCATTGTTGGTTTCTTCCTCATTTTAGGGACTTCCAAGCTAAAGGAAATGCCTCTCAAGTCAGATGCAGACAGTGAGGAAGAAGAGGAGGCACACGAGGATGAAGAAATAGAGGTAACTCAGAATGAAACTGCTGCCTCTCTTACGGATATGCAGGTGAAATGCAAGCCAAAGGTGTCAGAGATGATGGAAGCTGTCTGCCGAGAGAACATGCTGAAGGAGCCTGAACAGAAACCTGGAGGTGGAGAGGCAGAGCTGCTTCTCCAAGAAGTGGATCCAAAACCTCGATTTAACTTGCTGCAGATTCTGCAGGAGAATGGGAATCTAAGGTAAGGGTCATTGGGCAGATTATTTTGGTAAACATAGAAACTAGTATCAATGAATACATGGAACCTAGGGACATTCAGTAAGTTGTGACCCCCCACTCCACAGAACAGGAAGGTGGGAGAGCCTATAACAGGGGTGGGCAAACTATGGCCCCTGGCCACATCCGGCCCGCAGGACCATCCTGACTGGCCCACCTGAGCTCCCAGCAGGGAAGGCTGCTCCTGGTCCTTCCATGCTCTCTCAGAGCCTCAGCACGCCGTGTGGGCAGCGTTCTGGGGGGGCGAGGCTGCACGCTTCTCCGGGAGAGCAGTGCAGCATGACTGACTCCAGCCGGGCCGCCAGCAGAGTGGTACGGGGGATGGTGGGTTGGCTAAAGGGCAGGGAGTCCTGGGGAGCAGTCAAGGGACAGGGGACTGTTGGATGGGTTGGAGGTTCTGGGGCTGGGAGTGGTCAGGGGACAGGAAATGGGAGGAGGTTGGATAGGGCGTGGGAGTCCTGGGGGTCTGTCAAGGGGTTGAGGCAGTCAGGGTACAGGGAGTGGGGGGTGGGAGTTTGGGAAGGGGGTGGGGTCTTTGGGGGGCAGTTAGGTTGGGGGGTCTCTGGAGGGGGCAGTCAGGGGACAAGGAGCAGAGGGGCTTAGATAGGGGGTGGGGTCTGGGGGGGTGGTTAGGGGCAGGAGGTCTTTGGAGGGGACAGCCAGAGGACAAGAAGCAGGTGGGATTGGATGGGTCCAGGATTCTGAGGGGGGCAGTCAGAGGGCAGGAAGTGGGAGGGGGTTGGATAGGGGGTGGGGCCAGGCTGTTTGGGGAGGCACAGCCTTCCCTGGCCTGGCCCTCTATACAAGTTTTTAATCCTGATGTGGCTCTTGGGCCAAAAGGTTTGCCCACCCCGGCGTGTAACAAATATGCCTAGATTTTGCTCAACTGCAGGCTGCACTGGCATCTAGTTTACACTAAATGGAGACAAATCCTGGAGCCTTCACCTTATCAGTCCTAGAATGTTTGACCACAGTATTGCACACTGGGACCTAACGTCTCCACGGGGTGTATTTTTCTTAAAACAGGGGGCTGTGAGCTGCACTTTGGCTATCCCAGCCTTCAGAATTCCTCTGATTTGGAGCAAGGGGTCTCCTATTTAACTGTAACTCTTCTGTTTTTCATCGTACTGTATTTTTATTGTACATTAAGGCAACAAATGAAGGCTGAGAATGGAATTCCCCTGTTCTTCCCCCCTCCCATAAAAGCAAACTTCCCATTCTTGTGCTTTTGTTCTTGAAGTGAATGTTTCTAAGGGCTTGTCCACATGGTGAGCTACTGCACAGTAAGCCAGCGTGTGAATATACAGCACCCCACCTTGCTGTGCATTAACATCTCATTGGACATTGGTACAGCACAGTGAAAGTCCCAGAATGTGACTTGACATACTAGTGAGCTGCACTCTGGGACCTTCAGTGCACTTTAACAGTGTCCACATGTGATGTAATTGTGCGGCAAGCTGGTTTGCTGTAGATTCACTCTGTAGCTTGCTGTGCAAACAAGCCCTAACTCTGGCATAGCCTCTGAAATGTGAGATTGCAGTGTCTTGAGAGGAAGACAGAAGTGTTTTGAGAGTAAGGAGGTACTGAGAGATCGGATTATCCAGTGTTGGGAAGGGTGTGGCGGAGTGTGCTCTAGTGCTTGGCTGGACTGTTTGCAAAAAGGGTGGGGTGGAAGGAAAGTAGGGGAACTCTCCAGTTTGTGGCCTACTAGATAAGAAGGTAATTACTCTTCTGGATAAGTGAGGGAGACAGTACCTATCTGCTGGGGGACATATTATAAGGGATGTGGGCGGGAGGGGAGTATCCCCTTGCTGAATAGGGGAAGGGGATGGGAGCATAATGGGGATAGGGATGACTATCCCTCTTCTGGATAAAAGGTGTTTTCATTGTTTGTCATATCTTATGCAAAATTGTCCAAGCTTATAGAAAACAAGATTTCACTGACCCCTATGTGACCTGCCTCTTCTTTCCCAATTTAGTTTCTGTGAGACTGAGAGGCCTCAGGAAACATCAGGAGGAATTTGGGTTGCTCTAATATCTTGTTATGGCTGAGGCATGTGCTGCTTTGGTGTCTTTAGAGGGGAAAATTTGGAAACAGGTTTTCAAAGCAGACATAGCAGTACTGACCTCACCCACTCACACACAGGGCAGCCAAGTCCTGCTAAGAATGCAGGCTTCTGTCAAGAGTTGCTGGCAGATTCTCACTCAGCACCCAGGCCCATTGGGATTCCTTTGGAGCAGCTAAGGAGCTCCACACAGCATAAAGCATGCAGTGACTTCATGTGCAAGGATTGTGCTGGACTTGGTCCTGTCTGATTTGTCACTGATGGAAAGCTTGGCTGCAGGGTCAGCGGATTGAGAAGCTGAAGTCATGAAAAACTCATCCGAAAGAAACCAGGCCTTTCCCATGCAGCCCTTCTGAGAGGCAGGATGTTCCTTGGTCCTCCAGCTGGGCCTGGCCAGCCAGCTTCTCGGCCTCTCATCCTTCTAGCAGTATTTATGGGTGGTGACAGTTATTGGGGATGAGTTATATTCTCCACCCTGCGAACCTCAAGGGAATCACCAGAAGAGGAAGCTTTGTCTGCCGCTACTTTTGAGGCCTTTGTTGAATGCTTTTTTCTTCTTCTAAGTCTCAAATGAAAGAGATTGCAGGAGACAAGGTAACATTCTATCTCCAGGGCCCATTCTGAAGGGCATCCTTTGATTTCATGTTGGGATTAAGAGCAGGTACATGTTCTGTGTTTTAAAACTGAGATACAGGCAAGGAGCTGTCAATGAGTTGTTCTCTTATCCTAGCAGCAAGGAATCTTAGAGACTTTATCACAAGATATTTTGATCTCCTGGAAGTGATCTGAAACCCTAGAGAGGGAGGGGGCCCCTAGGAGAGAAGTGCCATGTAGTTACAGTGGCCTGGTATTCTGGGAGTTAATTCCTAGTCAGAGTTCAAAGTCTGCTTATGGCTGGGTTAGTCCCATGTGGGGGAAAAAGGATTTGTTGTCTAGAAGCTAGGAGAGGGAGCTCTGAGGAGCCACAAGGGTTGTTTTTTGTTGTGGAGTTCATTGCAAGGCAGAGAAAAAGCTTGTGTTTTACATAAAGCAGACCTGAGATAACCCAGTAGAGAGGTATCAGCCTTAGCCTCCTATGAACTCATCATCTCAAATCCTCCATAGTTCTGTGACAGAGCTTTAGAAATTTGAAGAAGTAATGACCAAGCAGAGGCATAACTCCAGACAGTGCATGGCATTTAAACTTCCATGGTCATCTCCCCATATCAACTTTCGGCTGATGCAGTGGTCCGTGGTGGTGCAGCTGCTATTTTGTATGATTTCCATAGTACTATAAGTATGTATCACTGCACTTTATGATATGTGGGGGAGGGAGGCCAGTTCCTGAGCTGAGGAGCCGGATAGAGGATCGAGGCCCTGATGGGAGCAGGTGCTGACCTACTACAGTAATGAGGGCCAGATAAGTACTCAGAAATAGAGAGCAGGAGGTGGAGGACCATGTCTGGCATAATGGGGGTATACCTTGTCCTGAGTACAGGGGAGTGAGTGGGTTTTTTTTTTAAAAAAAAGAAAAGCCACAAAGTATGAAGTGGGTGAGAGAGGAGCAGAGAGTCATTGGGAGTAACTGGAGGCAGGATGCTGAGCCCATTCAGAGCTGGAGGAAGGTTTAAAGGCTGGCTGCAGATGGTTGAAGTTGAGCAAAATCTTGGGCAGTTCTCTGTCTTAACATGTGTTTGTTAAAATAACTATAATTGTAGAGGACTGAGAATGAAACTGTATATCCCACCCAACTTCTGTACCATCTGGTCACCTTGATTCACTTCCACAGCTCCCTTATGTGTTCGGCCAGCTGCATGGTGTACTTTGCTTACTTTGCTCAGTGAAGCCTGGCCTGTAACTCTGTGGTGGCTGTGGAAGAGCTCATCTTCAGAAATGTTATTCCTTTGTTTTACAGAGGTTTCGTCTAGATAGGGAGAGGTCCCCTCATTCATCTAATAAGAACTGCAGGGCCTCCTTTAGAAGCTCTGTCATTGGGACCGAGCCCTTCAGTTTAATTTGTGATCGTTAGTGCTGTGTTCAAAATTGTCATAAAGAGACAGCACCATGGGAACTTCAGAGTGGGCAAGTAATATTCTGCTCGGCTGATGCACATGTGGTTGACCTCCTGACTGGGTTGCTAAGGATGTGGGAAGGGAAGGAGGACACCCCATCCCCAGAGGATGTCTTTGCTCAGAGAATGCTTGCCTGTTCCTGTGGAGCACTTGCCCCAACCAGATGGAATGAAGGTACATTAAGAATCAGTTAGGGACAAAGAAGCCCTCTTTCGCCTTATCCCCAGATGCTTTTGCATATTGGAGGACTTGGGTGACTGTAATTAGGTTCATAAGTAGTCTAGATGGAGGCTGTTCGCTCTGTGGTGCTGTATATTTGACCACTGTCTTGGCTTCCACAGCAAAGTGCAGGCTCGCAGGGCTTTCTCTGCCTACCTGCATCGTGTTCAGCTGCGTCTGATGAAGGAGGCTGGGAACCAGATCCACAATGCTGCCTGGGCTGCTAAGGAGGATGAGCAAATGGTAAGAACCTGTACTGGGCAGGAGGAGTCTATTGGGAAACTGTCCTGAGAGAGTGAAGGCTAGTTTCCACCCTCAGAAAGAAGGTTAGAAAACTCCTGGTTCCTGAAATTGTGCACACATGTCCTCCACCTCCGTCCAAGAACTAGTGCCAGGTTCATAACATGCAGGGCAGGAGAGATACTGACTGACTTCTGAGTAAGATCAGCACAGACAGCTCTTAGTGAACTAGGCATGGTTGATACTACATCCAGCTCAACCTCCTTTTCCCTGCATTCCTACCTCCGAACGTACCTGCTGTTGCATTCCTGTTTCCTGGCAGGATTTTCCCTGGGATGTCTTACTACTGTCTGGATTTTCCAGTTGAATCATAAAAGGACCAGCATCTTCTTATAGAAACAGAATGCTTGAATCTGCTTAAGTTGAGTGGTTGCCTGGCTTAGCCTTCTTCCCCATCCACACTCTTACTTTCTGCAGGTAGACGTTCCTTAAAGGATCTTCCCTTTCTTCTCTGCAGAGACAGAGGGAAAAAAAGGTTTCTCTATAATGCTGTTGTTGAATGTCCTTGAATTTCCTCAGACAATACAATGAAATCTCCCTATCTAAATCAGCCACTTTAAGGAGTTCAGCAAGTCCGGTATCCCCTCTCTAACACTCCTGAAAGACAATATCAGATGATATGCTGGGCTTTTTGCAAACCCAAATGGGCTCTTGCTAAAAGCAAGCTGTGGGGAAACAGCCAGTGCAGCTTGAAGATAAAACCAAGTGTCAGAAATAATCAGTCGGCTCAATGGAAAATGTTGTGCATTCCAAGTGGAAAATTGAAACTGGCTTTTTTAGATTCACTGTGTCTGCTATGCTGTGAAAAATGTTTAAAATAACAGATCAAACCAACCTAGTGTAATGGCAGTGAGAGGCGAGCTGTGAAATCCAATGCTTTGGCTGTGAGGCAGCTCATTTATGCACTAGCAGGGCATCTAACCAAAAACAAATCCAGAGGGGAGACAAAAAGGATTCAGAACTGAACAGCCGCAGCAGGCACCTTGCATTGGGGCCTGACTTGCTGTATTCCCTCCCCATTGAAGGTGGCATGAGGAAGCTGACCCGGCGGTGGGGTGGGTGTCTGGCCAGAGGTCATACAGGGGACATGATAGGGTGACCAGACAGCAAGTGTGAAAAATCGAGATGGGAATGGGGAGTAATAGGTGCCTATATCAGACAAAGCCCCAAATATTGGGACTGTCCCTATAAAATGGGGACATTTTGTCACCCTAGAACATGATGATGCAGGGAGTAGGAATTTGTTTCTGACTAGAGGTTGTATCTGATCATATGATAGGAGGTGTGTGGTCAAAGAGCCCCAAGTTCCTCCTCCACTGTCCTGGGGAGGAGAGGAGTATGTCTTGGAGGTGTTTTGTCATATTATCCCTGGACTCCTTCTACATGATACTTTTGACAATGCTCTCTATAAAATGTTTCTCTGAATAGGGAAACTCCATTATTGATGTTGCTTGATTTTCCACATCTCCTCCTTGGCCACACTTTCCTTAGACAGATATTCCCAAAGTAGTCCCATCCCTGTCTGAGTCCACGAAGTGATGCACAGTTTTTCTCCCCCTTATCTTGGGAATTCATGGGGGTAGGTTAAAAAGCATCCACCACCACGTCCATTTTGGGATGTATGCTTACCTGCTACATATCATACAGCATCCACAGAACAGTGTTTCTTCTCTACCCATCATGGGCTGATCTAGCAACCCCTGTGCCCTCCACCCTACACTTCGCACCTGCTCATCTAGACTTTCTTGTTAATCCTGTCTCTCTTGGCGGCAGGAGCTGGTGGTACGCTTTCTGAAACGAGCAGCCAGCAATCTTCAGCAGTCTTTGAGGATGCTACTCCCCAGTCGACGTCTGGCCCTGAATGATCGTAGGCGCATCCTGGCTCACCAGCTGGGTGAATTCATAGTCTGTTATAACAAGGTGAGTGGCTTCATGTCAAATTCCTGTTCCTGTAGCAGCTTAGCCAACTTGGATCCAGATGAGTCCAGGATCCAGATCAGTGCCAGAGCTTCCTTGTTTCTGTAACTTCCACGCAGAGTGGGATGTGTAATACAATCCAGTGCCAAACCCCACTTCCCCTCCATCCACTACAGCAGCAGAATCTTGATTTTCTAATCCATTGTTTGTTTAAGGACAACCAGTTCCTTAAGGGTCACCCAGACACAGACAGACAGATGTCTATCAGATTATTTATGACCTCTGAGACTCATGAACCCTTGGAAATGTTTATGGCTTAAATGAAGATTTTTGTATGTAAACTCTGCATACATTTGTCATGAGGCAGAACTGTTCATGACTGGCTTGCTGACATTTTCCTCTGAACTGTCTGTCATTGGCCACTATTAAAGAAGAGACACCCATCTAGACAGATTATTGGTCTGATCTAATATTCAAGTTCCTATACTTCACTGTGGTTGCATATTCAGTCATGGTAATTGTCTATAGAAATTATCAGATGACACTGTTACTACAATTGTATGTATAGCACAGTAACTAGGTGCTCAGCTGCACATGGAACTTTCTGAAATAACTCCATATAAATCTAGGCTACAAACATACTGTATTGACTTGTGACAAACTCAAGATGACAAAACTCTTTACATTTCAAATAAAATAATGTATTGTCTGTAGACATCAGGAAAGAGAGATACCCAGTAAAGAAACATGTAACTGACTCAGCTTTTTCTGAGGGTACCTCAATCTCTAGTACATTATTGTGGTGCCCCTGCAGAGAACAGCTTTGAGATACAACTATATGAAATATTTTACCATCAGCTTAATATTTGAAAAGAGAAAAATTGTGTAATAGTCTGCATGATCTGTGGCAGGAAGGGATTAAAAGTTCCTCCTGACACTCTTCACCTCTGCAGATGCAATCAACCCCATTCTCAGCACTGTGCTTGCGTGCTGATTTATGTTGTTTGATTCCAAAAGGAAACAATCTTCTCCACCCACTTAACTGAGAGAAGTTAAAATAGTAACCCTGGGTGAGTGGTTGCTGTGCATGGTGCCTCTGCAGCACACCCAGCTCCCACTGGTTAGGGGAGGACTTCCACTCACAGTAGTTTGTGTCTGAACTGACATCTGGCAACTTGACCTGTCAGAGCAAAGTAAACCAAATCAGCTCCTGAGTGTGCTCTGTGTGCCTAGTGCTACCTGATTTACTGTGTTAGGAGTAACCACAAAACACCCAAGCACCTTTGTTGGTGGTCAAAAAATATGGCTACTTTGGATATAATTTCCACTCAAAGATTTTGTTCAAATACCAACATTTTCTGCCAACTCTCAAGTAAATTTACAAAATAAAACTGTAAAACTGGTAATAAATCAGTTTAGAATCATATTTTCTTATTTTAGAACAAGTGAGAACAGATCAATTGGGATTTTAGACCATAAACAATTTCTTCAAGTAGTGTCCCTGTGGGTGCACTTTCTGCTTTCTGGTAGCAGTGTCTGTTAAGCCCATGCTTGTGCACTACACATCCTCATGCCCTACACATCCTCGTGCCCTGTACCAAGGCTATATAGGGCTGCATGGGCAAACTGATATCAGTTTCTGTTGAACTGCTTTTGGCCAGGGATGGAGTTTAGCAGTGTGCCTCATTGCTTTGTGCCTGTTACCTCCTGTATTTGTGTTTTAGCTTCTATAGTTAAGTCTCAGTAGTAGTAGATGTAGTACCTTATAGCTGGAACATTTTCCCACTTTTTTCCCTTTCTTAAAAAAAAAAAAGAACGTATCATTTCCCCCTCCCTCCCACTCCCATTGATGAGCTTGAATACATTTTCTTGTACAGGGATGCTGGGCTCTAAAAGGCGCCTCTTTTGTTGAGAAGCAATCTCTGTTAGTGGTGGACATTCTCAATGCTTTCATTGGTTGGGAGATTCTCATATTCTCAGCACGTGTAATATCTGGTCTCCCTTCAAAGGAAGATCCCAGAGTAATAGGGAAATAAAGTATAGGCTCTTAATGGTGAAGTGAGCCTTGAGACCAAATGTTGATATGGTGGTAGAGAATGCCACATATAGGGACTCTCCACTTCTGTCAGTGCCCCATCATCAAGATCATGGTCACCAAAAGGAAGACAGCATTGAAAACCCAGTTTCCATCAATATCCATGAGTGAGGTATCAATAACTGCACTGCCAGTACCGAGAGCTTCTCACTCAAAGTATAAGGAAAAGGATAAGAGGAGTAGAATAGAGAGTTGTTCATCAAAGAAGATCTGGTCACTGGAGACCTCAGGCTCCGAGAGGGGTGCTAGTAATACTCCAAGTATGTCAGGTACCATGAAGCATGCTAATACTTCAACTAAGACCCATACCACACTGGTAAAGGGATTGGTACCGAATGCTATTACTACCAAGAGACTGGCTTCAGTGGAATCCTAGACCCCCTTGATACCAACATCATCATTAGTGCCAGTACCAAGTTCTGTTGTGCTCCTGGAACCACAGGAATTCTAGTACGCACAAGACCTTTTGGTACCAAATGAGCAGGGCTCCTAGAAATCTGTTTGCCATGGAAAAATGCAGAATTTGCATTTTTACAAAATCTTTACTTTTTACATTTTGTGAAAAAATAAAAACATATATTAACTACATTTTACTGAAAGTACCGTATCATTTATTCAGTTAATGCAACCTCCCCCTCTTGTGGTTGATTTGTGAATGTATTTAAATTTACAGTGGAGCACCACTTATCTGATCTAATTGTGACTGAGGCCAGATTGAATAATCAAAAATTTGAATAATCAGGAGAATTGACAAAGAGCTTTTTGCCTCTTTTATTATGAGATGGTGGCTTAAGTGATTAGTCGTGAGTGTCTGGTGGTTCGGTTAATATGGAGAGCTGGATAATGGAGGTTTGAATAAATGGGGTTCTACTGAACATTGTAGCTAGGAAAACTAAAGTTCAGCATTTCATTTTAATCATGGAAACACATTAATTTTCATGTTATATTTTATTGGAGAATTTTGAGGGTTTTTTTTTTCTTTTTCCCCACTGAAAACTAGAGTCCCTGCTAATGAGCCTGAGTCTCTGCTCTTTGCGATTCTGGACATTTTTCAGTATTGGGTCAGCTGGGTCACCAACTGCTCATGTTTCCATGAGACCTACCTCTTTTCCATCTTCCACTATCCATGAGGAGGAGTTTCCACCTCTGATACAATATGTGGATGAGCATTCTGACTCAGACTGTGAACTGTCTGTTCAAGGTTCTCCAATTTATTCCAGATGTCGTTCCCCATTGCAGATGCAACAAAGGCAGGGCACCAGACCCCTGCCTACCAACGTTCGGGGTGACCAGAGTTGGATACCTCCAGCCATGCCTCATGGTTTCCCTCATTTGTCTTGCCGGGATTCATGGACAATGTACTGTCAGCAGTGTCGAGGGACCTTAGCTCAGTCTCTCAGGGCATACAGAAGACCTTGTTCACTGGTACTGTCCATCCTTCCTCCCCCTTCTGAGTCTGAGGAGACCTTTGAGAAGCGAGAGGCAAAGGTGAACAAAGAGGTTTCCCCCATTACAAACATCTCATCATTGTCACCAGATAAGGCAGTAAGGCTATCACCACTATCATTAGCTGATGACTTTAGGCAATTCTAGGACATGATGAAGTGGCTTGCTGACCTAGGTGCTGGAAGTAGGGGTGTTGCTGCACCCCTTGGCTTGAAGTGGTTTCCATCATATACAGGGTTTGCAGTTTGGTTCTGTGGCTCTCAGCATCTCCACTATAAAAATTGTTTCAGCACCTCTGGTTGCTGATACCCTGCGAATTCCCGGGAAGAAGTCAGGATTCCCATCACAAGCTCCTGGACATACTGCGTACCTCTCCGTCAGCACAGGTAGCACTGCCAATTAACTAAACGCTCCTTGAGCCAGTTGGGTCCATCTGTCAAACTCCAGCAATGTGCGCCCCCCCGACCCCCGAATTTAAAAACAAAAATTGTGTCCCAGAATTGTGATTTTTAATTTGCTCATCAAACACCAAATTCTTTAGTTGTGGATGCAGGCAATGAAAGGGACAGACAACAGACCCAACAAGGTACCCCTTAATAAGGACCAGCAATATCAAGAGTTTTTTGGTCATGAGAGCTACTCGTCTGCAACACTTCAGGACAGCTAACCACCAGGTGCTGATGTTAAAATATGACTGCCTAGACTACAAGAAGTTTAATGCTCTTATTGACCATTTACCACAGGAACATTGAGAACATTAAAAGGGTCAGCTCTTAGCAATACCTTCACTGCAGCCTTTGCTCAGTGCTGCGGACACTGCAGGTAGGTCTGTTTCCACCACAGTGGTAATGAGGTGAGCATCCTGGTTTCGTTTGGGTTTCTGTAGGAGGTACAGTTGACCATGGAGGATTCACCTTTCAATGGCCGGAAGTTTTGCAGATTCCACAGATGACTCCTTCATACCCTGAAGGACTTTAGAGCCATACTTAGGTCTTTGAGGATATACACATCTGCAAATATAAGACAGTTTAGCAGGTCTCAGTTGATACAAAGATCCAACTCTGCTCAATTTTCCAGGACCACCAGCTAAGAGGTTGAAGTTTTCAAAGAAAAAGCCTGCAACTACCTCATCCCAGTCTTAAATATTGTCCAAATGCCAGTTTTGATGGTTTGGTCATGAGTCCAAACTACTCAGTGACCAGGTTCTCTCAGCTGCACAACAACCCCCCTTTTCCTCAATTTGGACACCATCTCTCTATTTCATCAAGTATGGGTGGCTATAACATTGGAAAAATGGATATTAGAATCCATTACTTCAGGTTATGTGATCCAATTTACTGCCATCCTGTCCTTCCAGCCCCCTTCCCTGTCCCTCTTCAGAGACCGTCGCACAATCTCAAGTCTAGGAATCATATAACCAGCCCCACTTCAACACAGGGGAAAGGGTTCTAGTCAAGATATTTTCTGATACCCATGAAAAACAGGGGTTGGAGGCAGATACTAGATCTCAGACAACTGAACAAGCATGTCAGACATCTGAAATTCAGGATTGTGTCCCTAGCAGCTATTATTACCTCCCTAGAATTAGGGCACTAGTTTGTGACCCTCAGTCTCAAAGATGCCTATTTTCACACTGCAATTTATTTCTCTCAGAAAAGATTTTTGTTTCACGTTCAACCACAATCATTACAAGTACCAGATCCTATTTTTTGACCTGTCATCCTCCCTAAGGGTGTTCTCACAAATTGCGGTAGCTGCCTACTTTCTTTGTTTAAGAGGACTGGCTCCTCAAGGGGTAGTCTTATCAGGAAGCTTGGTCAGCAGTTCAAACAATAACTTCACTACTCCAAAGTCTAGGCCTGCAGATAAATCTTGAGAAATCAATCTTGACCCCTCTGCAATGAATTCTCTTTACTGGAACATTTATGGATTCAGTAATAGGTAGAGCTTATTTCCCTCTCAACAGATTCCTTTCTCCGAAGAACCTTATACAAAGAGTGCAGCTCAGTGCGCAAGTTCCAACAAGAACGTGTCTACAACTGCTGGGAAGCATGGCAACTTGTGTTTTTTGTGACACAAAATGCCACGTTGTATCGGTGATATCTGCAGAGGTGGCTCAGGACAATTTATTACCCAACAATCACAGTCTTCCTGCAGTCCAAGGCAAATAATTACAACAGGAACAGCGCCTGCATGCATGTTGGGGTTAAAAGAGTTCAGAAATGCTTCCCTCCACTTTCTTCTCCCTACTTAAAAACTAGTCCATCAAGATCTTGACAGACAACATAGCACACATGTATCTTATTAATCATCAGGGTTGAGCAGGGCTGCCAACATGGTCCTTGGTGCACCCCATTTGCCAACCACTGTGTCTTAGTTCATGCTGCAAGATCAGATGCTACAGTAGGCACTACAGTTATTTCTTCAGTGATGAACTCTTCCAAAACTCCCATGTCCTTAAAGTGTTCCTGCAAGGGAGTCACCTAAAGTGGAGCACCCACAGGGGCACTACTCAAAGAAGGAGGAGAGGTTACTCACTTTGTACAATAACTGCAGTTCTTTTAGATGTGTGTCCCTGTTTGTGCTTCACTACCTGCCCTCCTTCTCTCTGCTTTGGAGCTGCCTCTGTGGGCTTTGCAGTAGTGGAAGAATGGAGGGAGGTTCGTCTGTACAGCCCTATGGCTTCGGTGTAGGACACATGAATGACCCGAACGGGCACAGCTACCAAAAAATCTTTGATCACAGGTACAGGGGTGAATGTTCACCTAAAGTGGATCACCCACAGCTACATACATCTCAAAGAACTCCAGTTACTGCACCAAGGTGAGTAACCTCTCATTTTAAGCTATTGAGAGACTGTTTTGGCTACATATTTTTTCATGTTTGGTCCCAATATATGAACCCCTCACTGACACACGCCAAGAGACAAATCTAGAGGTGAGTTCTCTTAGTGGGGGAGTCCCCTGTAGACCCACTTGATTAAGCCACTCCAATATAATTTTGTTCTTGCTCTCCTCCTGCCATGCTTCAGTTGGGGATAAGTAGACTGGAACAAAAACTGCTAGGAGGAATCCTCCACTAGGGGCAGGAGCAGCAGAAATGGAGGGTACCCAGCGTTAGCAAAGGATGACACCCTCTGCCCTCATGTGTTAATAAGGAGGTGGCATCCATAGCAAAAAGCATTCATTTGATCAGGCTAGACAGGGCTGTTCAGCATATCACTTTTAATAATGTGTGTAGAGTGAAGAGATTAACATGTGTGTCTGTTTCTGGGGGCCCTCTGCAATTACAGGTTTTGCAGCTTGTCCAAACCAGTATTGCTGGAAGGCAAGAACATAGACAGAGCGAAATGCACTATTGATTTGGCTGTTATGGAATCAGGCAATACTCTTGTTCTAGATACCATGAAATTTCTCTGGAATCCTTTCCCCTTGGGCAATACCAGGGTACCAGCAGTTGAAGCTGCATAAAGAGGCAGAGTGATAGATAACTAATATGCTTATTTGCAGGAAACTGAGCAAATGGTTCAGGCAAGATCAGAAAGGAAGCAGGAAGAAGAGGAAGAGCAGGGTGTGAATGCTGAAGGTTTTCAGGACTTTGTTACTAAGGCAAGGTAGGAATGGACTTTTACACCTTCTAATAAAGTAGCACATTGCATCCTGTCTGCTCTTATACTGCCCCATCCTACCTCCCCAAACTTCTACTCTGTCATCAGTATCTGCTTAATGGGGTGCATGATGGATGTTTTTGCCCTTAGACCTGAAGGACAGTATGGACTCCATCCAGGCCCCATAAATGCTTACAGTCTGTAATATCAACTCTCTATTACACTGGAGCAAATGCAGTCACACCTTAGAAGGAAAACAAGGCCAGGGCTGCTGCTGAGATTGCCCTGGTTGTCTCTGATTAAGCTTCCATCATGGCTTTGCTTCTCAAATTCCTGTCTTCACAAGCACATCCCACCTTTACCATCTTTTCTGAATTCCAGATACCATCTAGAACTACACCTCCCTCCATGTCTTAGGAGGCAAAGCACACTCCTTGTCCTGACCACGGCTTCTTTCCCTTTCTGCTAAAACAATTAACCGTGAGCAGTTCATTAATGTTAAAGGACCAGCACTCTGCAGTTTTGTAGGTTCCAGATTTGACCTGCTTTAAACTTGCTTGAATCTGGTAGGAAATGTGTATTACATAGAAGGTAAATCCTCAGTGTCAGTTGGGTGGTATGAAAAACAATATTACATTCATGTGATTATATTAAATTATTCTTGAAGACAGCCAGTGATGAGGAATTTCTTCTCCAAGGCCTCTCAGGTCCTCTGGGAAAAATCTTATACTGGCTCCTTTTCTTTGTTCCTTATTTAACCTATGGATGATCTGACCATATTGACAGACTTCTCGCAACTTTATGGGGGCCAAGGGCTACAGAGGGGAACACTTCTCAATTGACTCTTCCCACACTCGTCTAAGAGAGCTAAGGCACAATCTCCACCTCCTTTGTTACAACCAGTTGTGAAACTTTTCTCTCCTTCATGTCTGACCAACACTGACAGTGATTTACTAGATTTGGATTAAAAGAAAGCAGGGGTGATGCCACTAGACCTCTGCTACTGATCCAGAAGCTACAGTATCTTCTCCATTTACTGATGATATCATGACGACTGTATCTGTTTTACTTTCTGATGACAATAGTGTGTTTCAAGAATTGCTGATTTGGATGGTCGACTCTTTAGAGCAGGAGATAACAGTGGTCCAAGGAAACATTCATCACCATAGCGCAGAGGAAGAGAAGTGGCTCAGAATATCTGGCTGACCTTAGCATCTATTTTGCTGTTACCAAGAAGGCAGATTGCTTGTTTCTGGTCCCATAGCAAGGATTCTAATTTCTTCATATCAGACTTCTGGTTCTCTGATGGTCTCTGTGGGCAGTAAAAAAGACTAACTCTGGAGCTGGTCAGTCTGCAGTCTGCTCCATTGGACAGGGATACTAAGAAGGTTGATGTCTTGGGCAGAAATGTGTACATTTTAGGAATATTGGGAGTCCATGTTGCAGTTACCAGGCCATTGTGGCCATATTACCTCCAGCTTGGAATTGGACACTTCTTTTGCTAAGACCATCCACCTGAGGTACAAAAGAAGGTGGCAAAACACATTGCTGCTGAGGGTTGAACAGTTTCTAGACATGTTCTATCTGCTTCATATGATGCATCAGGTACATCTGAAAACTATGATGTTGGACATTACTGTGCATAGGTACTTCTGGTTTAAATCATCTGGTCTGTTTCAGCAGCTCAAGCCATTCCTTTTGATAGTGAGTGCTTGTTCTGCAACATAATCTGAGAGACCCTGGAGAAGATGGAATCTAAGAATTATCATTTGATAATTAGAGTTTATCGTACTACCCCTTCATAACGTTGGTGCCATGATGTGGTCTTTTATTTATCTATGTGTTTGTTTTATTTAAATGTATATGCATGCTCAGAGAGTGCCTATTTATAGGCTTTTGACACCCTTGACACAACTTAAAAATACAACAAAATTAATATCCAACCATAGTTCAGTACAACTCACTATAATCCACCACTAACAACAAACCAGGCAACCCAAAAGCTTAAATCACCCTTTGATCCAACAGTTCTCACCCTTACATATTCCTACTCTTCAAATGTCTGAGAGAAAAATAACGAGCTTTGCAGTGTGCCCTGAAGGTCGAAAGACTTGTCTGAATAGGTGCTGCTTTTGCCAAAGCTCCATGGCACCAGTGGCCCATCCCATAAGTATGAATATGCAAAGGGTATCTTGCAGAATTGTCACTGCTGGCAATTAATTTACTTTACCTTGCTGGACTGTCATGTGTTGTGACTGTTGCTGGCAGTAACCCTCTTCTGGCTTGTTTATCCTGTGTGCAATTGTCGCATTCCGGGGTACAATCCAGACCACTGAGGGTTTGTCACTGTCTGCCCTGCAATCTTTGGTGTCTATTGTATGTCCCAACCTGGACTGCTCACAAAAAGCCAAACAGCATTCAGGTCAGGAAACCCTGAGTGGCTGTATATAGCTACAGCCCTGGTCCAGCAACGCTTGACACCAGCAGTCTGCCAGCAACTCATCAGTCACACTCTGGCTTCCAGCAGCCTTGGTTACTACCTGCAGGGTGATTCCAATGCATTTATAGTCCCGAATATCCCCAAAAACGTGTTCTGCATTGTCCAGTCCTCTCCTGGGCAGCTCAGATGTTAGAGGTCTGTTGCCCCTGTGAGGGGTCAATGTGCAACAGTTTGCTATTTTAACCAGTTACCCAAACAGTTCACTTTATACATAGTACTAGATTAATTTTGATTAAAAATAAAACAAGTTTATTTAACTACAAAGAGAGATTTTTAAGGGAGTATAAGTATTAAAGTCAGAAATCATTACAAGAGAAATAAAGATAAAATGCTTTCTAGTAGCTAAAACTTAACAAACGACTTGGTTCAGGGTGAAATCCTTACATATCTTCCAGCAACATTTCTGACCAAAATTCCAAAATAGGATCATCCCCCAAAGTCAAAGGCCTGGTTCCTTTGTCGTCTTAACTGAAAGAGAGGGAGAGAAAGAAAGAGAGCGATCCTGGAGTGGTTTTGCCCCTCCCTTTTATAGTCCAGACACCCTTTGAGATGCATTTTTCTGAGGGGTATACCTAGATAAAGTTCCTTGCTGCTGTGAGGACAGAGATAAGGAATTTCTTGGTGAAAGAGGTTCCATGTTGTCGCTTGCTAAAATGCAGATCAATCTGTTCCTGCCCCACTTGGTTGCCAAACAATGGCCACTTGATAGGTGATCACCAATTAACTTTGACACCTGGCTAGAGGCATTAGCTTGTCCTTTGTCTTTTAGGTCTTTAGGGTTTACCCCCTCCCAAGACATATCTGGTAAACACATTGCACTCAATTTCAGCTTGTGTTCATAACTGTACATATAGTCTTCCTACATATGTTTCACCATGATATTATTATAATATAGACCAGAGAATGTGGCAGTTCCAGGCATTCCTTCTCTAGAAGGCTGAAGAGATCAATAATTCCTCTGGCTTGTTCCTCTTCAGCCTCATGATCTGTTTTCATTGTGATGGTCATGCAGTGGCAGAAGCTCCTGGAATCCTCACTTAAGCCCTTTCTTTTCCTCTGTCTCAGTGAGAGTGACCTGGAGGAGGTGCTGACATTTTACACACATAAGAATAAGTCAGCAAGTGTCTTTCTGGGAACAAACCCCAGGACCACGAAGCCTAGCAGCACCAGCAGCCAGTCAGAAAGCAGGGCCCAAGGAGGTAAGTCTATTGTGCAGTACTGAGACAGAGAGCTTATAAGAAACAAGGGTTGGCTATGGTGACCTAGTATAGAGTTGGGGAGAATGTAGAACCCAAAAGGGGCATTATGTAGGTCTAAGTAGGAAGCCCAATAAAGGTATAGGGAACCTGGGAGTGTTGTGTGTGACACCATCATGATAGGGTGTCTTTGCATAGGGTAAAGGTTCAGAGCCCAGAGCAGGTGGGTCTGATAGCTGAGTGATTAGTGATCCCAACATAAGGAAGGGGTAGGTTTCTAGGTTTCAGTCTACATAAGCTAATGCTATGAATCAAACCAACAGACAATGATGATAGAAAACAGGAAAGGGGTAGCCCACAATAAATATTGGGAAGAATCCAGGGTCTCTGCAATATTCAAACTTTGCAGTCCATTTCTCATGGTACAAACAGCTTAAACTATCTTGCTTTCTGACTTTCAAAACTCATTTAAGATCTTTCTGAGACGGTGGAAGAAGTCAAAAGGAGTCAACCTCAACAGTCAGTGGCAGACTCAAGTGGAGGAGAAGAGCTGAGAGGCTACAAGCCCAAAGAAGCCAGGCCATCCCGTAAGTGAACTCACCAAACCAGAGCACAGTTAGCTTTCCAGCAAATGAGTGAAGTAGAAGCCATACTTGCTTAGCAGATTTAGAACTATCTTGAGAAACTACAGTGGTCAGAATTTAGATACAGAACAAGCTGAGAGAATCCCAGACCCAGCTCTGGGGAAAGATTACTGGGTGAAGGAAAAAAAAGGTCTTTTGTGGTAAAAGGGCTCTGCAGGATATTTTGAGCCTGGGGGAAGGATGTCTGAATCAGAGCTTGGTTCTTGCCAGCCTTTGCTCGTGGTTGAGTTTTTTCTTGACTTCATCAGGCCAATAAGCACAGGCCGCTTGGCCACATTGCTGTTATCTTTGGAGTTCTGGAAAGCTGCTTAACTTATGAAACATTGATTGGCTTGTTTGTATTGTTTTAACAGGGCCCCCGTCTTCTACAGAAGACGAGTCGAAATTACACCGGTGCAACCACCCGCCTGCTTCCTCCTCTGTTTCTGCCACGCTCCAGAAAAGCATCAGTTCCCAGTTGTTGGCTCATGCCACAGCCTCTAAAAACACACAGGTGCCTGGTCACCACTCCTCTCTGGCTTCTCTTGCTGGTCCCAAACTGACTCAGTCCCCATCCTCCCCACCTTCTTTCCAGAGCCAGAGTACAATCCCTGACAACTGGTCTGTCTCCACAAACCCAGTGTCCCAACAGACGTCTAACCATGCAGGGTTACATCGTTGTCGGTCTGGCAGTTTCACCATTGGGCCTTTCTCATCATTTCAAAGTGCTACTCAGATCTACAGCCAAAGACTGTCCAGACCATCCTCTGCTAAAGCAGGTGAGTGTGCTGGGCAGTCAGGATGTGTGAACATGTCGTTGGGTAAATCCCACTTTTTCCTCAATCACGGTTCCTTCTAGAATTGGAGAATTCTTCATACTGGCCAAGCTGCGCTTCTGTCCCTATGGCTTCAGTGATCAATCTCAAATTTGCTAATCCAGTTGCCATGAAGAGTAGAGTAAAGGCAGCCTAACAACCCCTAAGGCTGCTTGGTCAGGGCACAGTGTACATAGCCTTTACCTGCTCTGTGATATCCAGAAATGTTTAATTTTCAGGGTTGTGAATCTAGCTCCTTTCATCAGCACTAAATTCCCTTGTGGGATAAAGCAGCCTCTCCCTACTAATTCCTATTCTCTGTGCTGATAAATGGGGCATTGAACTGGTTCAGTCAGCGTGGAATGAAAGGGTCTCACCTGAATGGCAAAGGTGGGAAATGATGTATGTGAAAAGGGGGAGTTGCACCCAACAGCACAACTGAAACAGCATTTTGGTATATGATGGTGTGTTATTGTTAACAGTTTCAGGGCAGTTTCAGTAGTATAAAAGTCCTCTATGAGGCTGTATAGGGTCCTTGTTGCTGAGGATTCCTATCTGTTCTGTAGAAGACTCATCCCGGAGAAGTGGCAGTTAATCACAGGTTCAGAGAATGGTCAAGGCCTCCAACTAAAATCTGAATGGGTCAGTGTTTAAGGGAATGTTAACAACAACATAACTTCATATTTCCCTAGGCCCTTTTATCTTGGCATACCTCAAAACATCTTGCAAATTACATGTAGGGATTTTTCATTTATGATTGAAGCACAGACATCTCTAGGGTGGAAAGAGTTTGAGCAATGCTACCCAACAGAATAAAATAGCTGAAATAAAATAGAGAAAAAGAAAGCATATCCATCAGAAACTGATGGAGGCAGAGGTTTTCGGGGAGAGAATGTAACCTGTATTGAAATTTCGTTAGCACATCCACACTACCATCCCTACTCTTGAGGAAAATGCCCCATATTCTTTACATCTTTGCTTAATAGGTAAATTAAGGCCACTTTAAGTCTGAATGAGAGAGTTGACACAAGGGTTTAATGCAGTTTAACTAGTCCACTTTAAATTCACAGCTTTTCTTAATGTTCCTGAGTTTGCCCACTGTGACAAGGCTCCAAGTCTGTACTTGTGGGTCCCACGCTTCCTGGCAGATTTAGGTGCCTCAGAAACTCATCTAGGCCCCAGAATAACCTCCCTTTCTCAGTATAATTGGCAAGAGTCACCGCCTAGTGCGTTACCTTCATCACAGGCCAGTATGGGAGGTGGAAAGGGGCGGAATACCCCACTGTCTTTGTTGCTCCATAGAGCTCAGTAAGCACAGTTCAGCCTCCTGAATGAACTGAGTCTCACTTCTCCTCTCAAGAGGATTTCTGTAGAGTTTAGAGGGAGATGTGGGGAACCCGGGCCCGCCCTCTACTCTGGGTTCCAGCCCAAGGACCTTAATGGTAGCAGCTGTTGGTGGCTTTCTGTCCACCACTAATGCTGCTTTGATTCCCTGGGCCACTTCCTCAATGGTCCCTCTTCCTAGCTTCACTCTTACCTCAGTTTGCAGCAAAGCATCCTCTCTTCCAGCTTCTTTCTCCTTGGCTCTTCCTGAGAGGTCTGGAAAGGAGAGCTTTTAAACAATCTGAGTGAGACCTTGATTGGCTCCACCTGTCTTCATTAGCCTAACAGCCTTAACTGCCCTTTTGCCAGTTAATTGGGATCAGGTGCTGGCATTAGCCTAACAACCTTAACTGGTTATTTGGCATCAGGTGTCTTGATTGACCTGGAGTAGCCTTTGTTTGGTTATCCAGGGAACAGGGACCTGCTCATCCTGAGACTGATACACCTGCCTTCCAGCACTCTCTTATATCCGTCAGGTCTGACTCCTTCATACCATGTATACAAGCTTTAACTGAGTGGGTTTCCCTCTGCAATAACCCTGCAGAGTTGGGTTTGAGGTGGACAGCAAACTCTGTCACATGTTCACTGAGACTGCTTTATACAATGTGGTGAGCTTTCTGGCACTAAAATAAACCTGATGCACCTGCTCAGTAGCTTATTTAAAGGGATCCATTTGCTTTTAAGCAAAGCCATTGTAGGTTTTGTGTGAAAAATACCAGACATGCCTTTCATCCCATAGGCAGATTCCATGCTCTTTCGGTGAGGCCATCCTGGGTATAGTGCCTGCTAGGGGTGTCTCGTAGAGAGGATCATGGTGTTTGCCCTCTACCTTGGAATCCTGAAACTAAATACAATTGTCTGAATGATCTACTTTCTGGAATTCAGAAAAGCCTAGAAACCAGAACTGAGAAAGTCCCTTTAGGTACTTTCCAAGCAGCCAATGGAGATTATTTTCTACTATGCATTTATTACTGTTCTGTCTGGTTTAGTTTAAAAGTTCCTAGTGTTGGGGATTCTTCTCTCATTTACCTTGAGAGGTGATTTGAGAGACTCACTTCCAGGAAAGGTTTCCTGATAATTCAGCCAAAAATTAACCTTTTAACTGCATCTCATTGCTCTTAGTTTTACTTTGTTTTACTTTTCTCTAAATAATTCCTCTCCTCTCCTGGTATTCACAGACATTAAATACTTGAAGACTGTTACCATGGCCTGCTTCTGTTATCTTTCCTTATAACCCAGTCTCTCAAGCTCCCTGATCATTTTTGTAGCTATTCTCTAAATTCCCACCCATTTGTCAGCAGCTTTCTAGAAAAGCTATTGTGTCCCAGGTCAGATCATATTAAAGAAGGGAAATACCATAATTTTCTGATGTGATGCCACTGTTTGTGCAACTGCAAGCTGTACTGACCTTTTTTTTTACAACTGTATCACATTAGACTTCTATTCAGTTTGCTACCCACTCTCCTCACTCTTTCTGATCTGTTCCTGTTTCATAAGTTTTTCTTCCTCCCATAGAGTATCTGGCTTCTGTATTATCTTCTCAGATGTATTACCTACATCTTTTTCAAATAGAATCTCATTTTGTTACATCCTACCCATGTTTCTGATCTCTCTAGGCCCCTTCATTTTACTTCTTTGTACTTATTGGTGTTTACAGCTTCTCCTAATTCACCTACGAATTTCATCAATATTCCCATCTTCTTAATCACTAATGAAAATATTAAATCCAGATCTAACACTATCTCCCTGCCAAGAGACCTCCCCTGCCTCGTTGTTTTGCTGTCAGTTATGACCTTCCGTTTATGACCTTCGAACCAGTTTTCAATCTACGAATGTCTAATTATATTTTTATATGGATTTTGTTCTTCATAAGAAGGTTGTGATGTCTGTATTCAACCTGTTACTGATCCTCTTTGAATAGGGAGCCAAGAGTCCATGCTTTAAATTGGGGTCTCAAACTCAAATGACCACGAGGGCCGCATGAGGACTAGTTCATTGGCCCTAGCTCCGCATCAATGACACGCTCCCCTCCCTGCCCCTGCCCCTGCCCCCACCCCACCCCTTCCATGAGGTCCCACCCCTGCCCCGCCTCCTCCCCTGAGTGCGCAGCTTCCCACTCCTCCCCCCTCCCTCCTGGAAAGTGCTAAGTGCCTAGAGGTAGGCAGGGAGGAGGCGGGGGGCGCGGGGAGCTTGGCAGCTGCAGGAAATTAAGTGGGGGAGAGAAGGAGCATGGGGAGCTTGGCTGGCCGCAGAAAATAACCCCGCGGGTCAAGTGTTTGAGACCCCTGCCTTAGGTGAACTACTCTACCGCCTACCAAATCTGAGCCTCATACTCAGCCTCAGTGTTACACATGCAACAATACAAAAGTATAGTAAAAAAGGAAGAGTAATATAATATGTTATTAAATTTATTAACTTTTTTATTAACTTCTTTAACTGTAATGTGAAATAAATAACTTTTTCTCCGCCCCTTTCTCCGGATAAATAACTTTGTCCGCCCCTTTCTCCCCCTCCTCCCCTGTGCAGGAGGCTTCCTGCTCCTGGCCCCTCCCTCCCAGAAACCGCTAAGCTGGGGAGCAGCGCGCGGGTGAGAAGCATGTGGGGGTGGGAGGGGAGCTTGGCGGAGGACCTGAGGAGCTTGGTGGAGAGGGCGAGGGGGGCGTTGGGGAGCTTTGCAGGAGCCGCAGGGAGCTTGGTGGAGGGGTGCGGAGGCGGAGGGGAGCTTGATGGGGGATCGTAGGGAGCTTGGCCGGGGGGTCGTGGGGAGCTTGGTGGGGGACCATGGGGAGCTTGGCGGGGGAGGCTGGGGGGCTGCAGGGAGCTTGGCGGGGGACCGTGGGGAGCTTGGCAGGGGGGCCATGGGGAGCTTGGCGGGAGGTACTGGGGGACTGCAGGGAGCTTGGTGGGGGACCGTGGGGAGCTTGGCGGGAGGGCCAGGGGGGAGCTTGGTGAGGGGGCAGGGAGAGCATCGTGGGCCACAGGAAAGGGCTTGGCAGGCCGCATGCGGCCCGCGGGTCACGTGTTTGAGACCCCTGCTTTAAATTGTTTTAGGTCCAACTAACATAAGAAATAGGTATGTTTCTTCAGAGACAACTTCCTGCTACACACTTGGCTTCCAAACATCCTCTCACTTTCTGGGATAAGCGCAAAAATGTCTTTTGTCTCTCAGATCCCCACATCTCGGCTGCTTCAGTTCCAGTCCCTGCTCTAGTACAGATAATTAATACATGAGAACAGCAAATGCCCATTGGAACTGGTGCCATAAGCTGTTCATCTTGAGGTGAATGAGGGTTCAGTATTGGTGTGGAGAAGCTCAGATGTGCACAATAGAGCCTGCTGCAGAAGTTTCCTGCCAGCTTTTATTTCTATTGTTGCAAATATACAAGTCTCTCCTATTTAATTCAGTGTCTTAGCTCCCTCTTTAGAGGGCATGAGAAGTTCTCTGCAGCCCGAAATATTGCTTTACTTTTCTAAGTGGATGAAAACTGTGTGTTTGGCAGGTTCGTGCCATCGCAGTCCAAGTGGACAGCGCGTGGGGTCAGCCAGGTTACACAAGGATGCAGAAAACAACTCTTCCCAGAACAGACGCTACAACCACCGTATTGTAGCAGCAGAGCTGCAGCGGCTGGTGGAAAAGCAAGCAGCCAGGCAATATTCCCCACCTAGCCACATCAGCCTCCTTACCCAGCAGGTATGTGGACAGTTAAGGTTTCCCTGGTGACAGTAGAAAAGACTGGCACATTCTCCTGAGTCAGGGCCAAGGACTGGAACAGACCATTCTGGGAAGACTGCGTCCAGTTTTGGGGCCCACACTACAAGAAAGATGTGGAAAAATTGGAAAGAGTCCAGAGGAGGGCAACAAAAATGATTAGGTGTCTGGAGCACATGACTTATGAAGAGAGGCTGAGGGAACTGAGTTTGTTTAGTCTACGAAGGTGGGATTTGATAGCTGCTTTTCAAATCCATCAGAGGATGGATCTAGACTGTTCTCAGTGGTACCAGATGACAGAACAAGTAGTAATGGTCTCAAGTTGCAGTAGGGGAGGTTTAGGTTGGATATTAGGAAAACCTTGTTCAGTAGGAGGGTGGAGAAGCACTGGAATGGGTTACCTAGGGAGGTGGTGGAATCTTCTTCCTTAGAGGTTTTTATGATCAGGCTTGACAATGCTCTGGCTGGGATGATTTAGTTGGGGTTGGTCCTGTTTTGAGCAGGGGGTTGGACTAGATGACCTCCTGAGGTCCCTTCCAACCCTGATATTCTATGATTCTAAGAGAGAATCTCATGAAAGTGGATTTCCTTCCCTTTGCTGCCGTGGGATTGGGGATTAAAGCTCTCCTAGATTATAGTTAAATTGCATAGGGAAGTTCTTGAAGCCCTGTTGCTCAAATGGTTAGACTGGACAAAGTACTAAACAATACATTGTAAGGAAGAAATCTGCCCCAGCTGTCAGTGGAGATGATCAATGTCGGAAGTAGGTCATTTTCCCAAATCTTGTTTCTCAATTTTTTACTTTCTTAAAGTCAGCTGCCTCCATTCCTCCATTGACTTGTCATGGACTATGGCATTGTAAGGAGAGATTTTAACAGCACAACAAAGTGCCTAGGCCATTGCCAGTAATTGGACTATCAATTACACTGCTCTACAGCCAAAATGCTTCTGAAATAAATGTAGTCAAACTTTACTAATTCTGGGTCACTGAGAACGAAAATGATGCTTAAAATTGTTGATTGGCTCTCATTTTCAAGATATGCTATTGAGTCAGTATATACGACCCTTGACATGGGAATGGCGGAGGATAAGTGAGTTATAAAGGGAAGGGATCTCAATTTAAACCAGAAATGACTAAAATACATCTTTGACTGGATCTATGAATAAATCTATGACTGGGTTTGGACAGTACTTGCTTTTTAGGCAAAACAATGAATGATGCAATCTGAAGCTGGTATTGTGTCATACATGATATGAATTGCATCATGTTATTCCTAGAAGTCATGGATGATGCAATCATAACAAAGCTTACATCACTCTGCTGAACAAATTGCCCTATATCAACTCTAGAAATCATACAGTGTCGTGCTCTCTTATTTGTCAGTGTTTGATTTTGCAAAGGGACACATTTCTGTTTAGCCAAAGTGAGCAGAGATGCCTCGTACTTGTGTGAACAGTGCAGATAACTTCTGCTATGTTTGTGGTGAAGTGACTTTTGCATCACAAAAGCGCAGTATAACCACTATGGTTTAGAAAGCCTATCACCTTTGTTTTGGCTGCAAAATTGGAGATCAGGACAAGAGGTGGGCCCCACACATATGCTGCGACACTTGTGCAACAAATCTTCACCAGTGGTTGAACAGGAAAAGGAAATCTATGCCTTCTGGAGTGCCAATGATTTGGAGAGAGCCAACAGATCATATCAGCAATTGTTACTTCTGCACGGTGCCTCCAGTTGGGAAAGGTGTGTCAAAGAAGAAAAAGTGGACTGTGCATTATCGAAACATTCTATCACCTATGCGCCCAATACCCCACGGAGAAGGACTGCCGGTTCCTGATGCACCAGAATCATTCTCACTCGAGTCAGACGAGGAAGAGGATGAAACTTCTGGTCCTGAACCATCAATGTCACAGGACCCACATTTTCTCCCATCCTCTTCCTCTTAACCACACCTCATAACACAAGCTGAACTGAATGACCTTGTCAGGGATTTGGAACTACCTAAGAGTAAGGCAGAGCTGTTGGGCTCCAGACTACAGCAGTGGAATCTCCTGGCAGGTGATGTTAGGGTTTCCATGTTCCGTGACCGTCAGAAGGATCTTGTCCCATTCTTCTTCATGGAAGTTGATCTTGTAGCCTGCAACAATATCGATGGTGTGATGGCAGCCCTCAACATCGTTCACGATCCAGATGAGTGGAGACTCTTCATTGATTCGTCGAAGATGAGTCTTAAAGCTGTTTTGCTGCATAATGGCAATGTTTTGCCATCAATTCCAGTTGGTCATGCAGTCCATATGAAGGAAACCTATGACAACATGAAACACCTTTTGAGGTGCATAAACTATGACCAATATCAGTGGCAGCTTTGTGGCGATTTGAAGGTTGTTGCTCTCTTGCTTGGTCTGCAGACTGGATACACAAAGTACTGCTGTTTTCTCTGCGAATGGGATAGTCGTGCAAGAGATTCCCACTGTATCAAGAAAGATTAGCCACTCCGACAGTCACTGGGGCCTGGGAGGAAAAGTGTTCAGCCTCCACCACTTGTTGAATCAAGGAAGATTTTGTTACCACCCTTACACATCAAGCTGGGTCTGATGAAGAACTTTGTCAAGGCCATTGACAAAACACAAGCAGCTTTTAAGTACCTCCGTGGAAAATTTCCAAGGTTAAGTGAAGCTAAGATAAAGGAAGGTGTGTTTGTTGGTCCTCAGATTCGTGAACTTCTTCGAGATGATGCATTTGACCATGCACTGCGTGGCAAGGAAAAGACAGCATGGAAAGCCTTCCAGTCAGTGGCAATACATTTTCTTGGAAACAACAAGGCAGACAACTACAGGTTGTTGGTGGAAAACCTTCTCAAGGCATACAAAAGCCTTGGTTGCAACATGTCACTAAAGATACATTTTTTGCACTCTCATCTAGATTTTTTTCCACCGAACTGCGGAGCAGTGACCGACGAGCACGGCGAGCGATTTTACCGGGACATTGCAACAATGGAGAAACGCTATCAGGGCAAATGGAGCCCATCAATGCTTGCAGATTATTGCTGGACAGTGACAAGAGATGCTCCATTTAATGAATACAAGAGACAAGCCAAGAAGCGCCGAGTAGACACTGAATAGGACTAAACTATGTACATAATAGTTTTTTGCCTTTTGTTTCATAATACATTTTATTTATATAACCCTTTTGCTGATTTTTAAAGTGTTACATAAACAGGACAGGTGAAATATTATCATGAAGCAACCATAAACACATGAAAAGACCTAGGTTTACAATTTATGATTAAAACTCTACTATCTACACAATATACATAGACATAAAATGTAAAAACTTAAATATCTTAGAAACAGTTTCTAAATATCTTAGAAATCAGTTGTTTTAATTGTCATATTTGAATTCAGCATATCAAAATACATAATAAATATCACATTTTATCTCTGAAGCAGACGACTTCTAAAAAATTGTAGACCAGTGTTATTTATGTGTTTTGCCAAGAGCAGCTGTAAGGCCTTTGTAGCAGTCTTTGCATAACTAGGTAGGCTAGGAGGGAAGGATCAATGACCATGAGAACTGAGCATGACTGTGCACCATCCTGTTGGGCTTTCTTTTAAACTGCTGAAGCATGCAGTTTTGAAAGATAGGAAGTTTGTTTATATTTGATTTCTGGTGCGTGTTTGGGGCCCATGAGACTGCAGACTCTGCAAAAACTCATATGTACAACTAACGGCTTGAAACTGCTTGCTTAACAAATTTCTTGCTCAGCGGCTATTGATGATTGACAAGCTATGTGATACTTTGAGCATAAAAAGGGGAAAGAGGGTTGGATCAAGTGAACTCTGCTGTGAACCCATCTTAAGGTTCCCAGCAGCAGACGGAAGGCTGGCCATCAAAAGGCTGTTGACCACTCAAGACTACTCCAGACTTTTGAGGTGCTC
Source organism: Dermatemys mawii (assembly GCA_007922305.1). Taxonomy (NCBI): domain Eukaryota; kingdom Metazoa; phylum Chordata; order Testudines; family Dermatemydidae; genus Dermatemys; species Dermatemys mawii. The sequence goes on from ML677332.1 coordinate 59,675,123, forward strand.
TATAACCTGTTGCGTTTGTATGTGCTTGAGACTAAATACAGTAAGGGCTTTAAGTGAAAGCACTCTTGCGTTGTACTGGTTGTGCCAACCATCTGTCAGATGGATGTGCTGTCCTCCCATTGATTTATTTCCTGACAGTGCCTCATAAAGAGTAAAGTTACCAAGAGCTTTGGGTGTAGATGACCATGCATAACAGCATCATATGGGAATCAGGAAACAGTACCAGATCGATGAGCACAGCAGAAGATGTGTCTGTTTCCTTAGAAATGCCTGGGCAAGCAGAATGATAGCGCTGGAAGTCTAAAGAGAACACGTGGCAGGTTAATGGGGTTTCGATAAAACATATTCCAATCAAATCCTAACTCCATTCTGAAATTCAAGCTAATGTAGAATGCAGCAGCCCTTTTGCAAAAAAGAACATCTTTCCAGGAACATATGACATACTTCATGGTCTCACTGTCTGCCTGTGGCTTTCCAGTTAGAGTTTTAAGTGGCTGGTTTTCAGTTACAATGTCCTAAATAATCTGGACTCTATCTACATGACAGACTACCTCTCCCCATGAAATACCCGCTGCACTTGTAGTCAGCTGAGACACTCAAGCTATATCTCCCTCAGTTAATAAGAGATGGGCTGCTAGCAGCATATTTTTTTCCAAAGTTGGATCCTCCGCTTTGGAAATAACACTGCACCTGGTACAAAATAGTCCAGATACGCTGACTATCAGGAACACTACAAAGCGCATCTACTTGAAAGCTGGATGGGTTTTGGATGGAGATGTTTTGCTATGTTTTCTGATGAATAGCTGTTTGTTGTAGTGAGTTATATATACTGCTGTTCTGTTCCTGTTTTTCTTTTATTGTGTGCTTTTGAATGTCTGTTATGGAGCCTAGCAGTGGGATAGGTTTGACTTATTTTGTTTTAGCATTTAAAAAAACTTTTGGGCACCAAGGGGTTAAACAGATCATGGACTCTTCTGCCTCTTGGCCAGTGGTCCCAGTTCATTCCTAGTAGCTCTGACTAAATCTAAAAGCTGTTCAGTGATCCTTGCATGAAGTTAATTGATGATCTCAGTTGGTCCCTAATGGACAGATAGCCATGGTACCAAAACCCTTTTAGAATTTGGCCCTCTTGTTGGCAGGCACAGCAGAGAAGACAAGAACTGAGTCGGTCATGGAATCTGAACTGATGTTTTGCCCCTAGACAGGATAGTCCTTCTAAGTCTGGCTTGACACTGATAGGAATGATGAGGGAAGCTTAAATTGCTGCTGCCCATCGGTGTTCAATCCCCAAAGCTATCAATCTGGCACTTTGCACCAACTCTAAATATACTTGGAATAGAATATAGATTTTACTTTTATTTCAAAAGCTTGTCAAGAGTTGTTCAGAAATGTTCTGGGGAACATTTTTTCTATTAGACAGTGCTGATTCATCAAAAGTAAAACATGTCATGGATATACACTGCCTTTGACAAAAATGTGTTTCTAAATGAAAATTTAAAAAACAGATTTTGATAAGATTGAAATGTTTCATTTCAGTATTTTTGGAGCAGATTATTTTGATTTTCCATTTTGAAATTTAATTTATTTCAGTTGTTGTATATTATAAAATATATAATGAAAAAGTCAACAAAATTAAATATTGTAGGCTAATTTTAAAACACAGTGTTTTGATTAACCTGAAACCATTCCCTCTCACCTGCGCTGTTTGGAATGGAAGAAATTTCAAAATTGTGAAGCTTTCCCTGAAGTGTGAAATCTGATTCCCACCCAGGTCTACTTGTTAGTGTCTCTTAGTCTTTGCATAGAGAGCTCCAGCTGCCCTTTGGCCATTATTTACAAATGGCTAATGGGATTCTCATGGCTTCGTCTGGCTTTCCTTTCCCATCACTCCTGATGAGACAAATTTGCATGGAGATAGTAATAGCTTTCGCTGTCTTACAGAGGCCTAAATGCTTTCCTAGTAACTGTGATGCAGAGTACACACACATTTTTATGTTATGACTGACCTAATTGGGAATGGGGAGGAAGATGAGAGAACTAGTTTGAAGGAAATGCTTCTATCTCCATAGTCAGTAGAGACGGCAAGGGAGATCCAGGCAGCAGACATGAATGACTGAATCTGAGGGCATTCCAGTATTTTGTAAAAGGCAGCTGTAAATTTGGAAATATGTTGCTTGTATAAAGAGAGTGGCTAGTGTTGCTTTCATACTTCCAGGGTCTCCGAAGTTATATACTCACAGAGAGGTTGGATTTAGGATCTTTCCAGAGTCCTCTATAGATGGAAACTCAGAGAGGGAGGGTGGTGGTAAATCTCATTTGAAGGCCACACTGCAATTAGTTAGGATCTGAGACCTTCCCTAACTTGTTTGCTGATTGCAGTACCTCATTTTTTATATGTGAATACAGTTTTCAGAGATGAACGGTTGCAGCATGCAATGCTCTTATTTTGACCTGAGCAACTGGGACACAATGTATTTTGGGATGTACAGTTTCTAAAAGCTTTGCTTCTGTATTGAAGATGAATATGGCTATGGTTTGTGTTTTAGAGCCTGTGAGTGAACTTTGACAATCCCGACGCAGAGCCATGTGTAGAGGGGTGAGGTAGTGCCAAAGATAAAACTGAAATAGATGTTCACAACCTGGAATAAGAAAAGAAATTCAGACCAGATCCTGGGCTCTATTACTCTAGGGAGAGGGGAAGGGTGACCAGAGTATAAACACTTGGGTACTTGTCTTTGGTGGTATAAGGGTGAATGACTGGAGTGCAGCCTGGAGACATGTGTTGCTAGGCATCCTCTCAAGTGAGGCTTCAGAGATCTCCTGGAATTGCCCATCCAGCAGTACCTTGAATTACAGAATGCCAAGGCACAAAAGCCCAGGCAGGGAATCTGCAGATGAACTCAACTCTTCCTCTTCAGCTGCTGCAAGGGGCAACTTCTCAGTTCTGTGTCTATCCCCATCTAGAGACATCTTACCTCTTAAGCGCCTGGGTAGCTAAATGCTGCACTTAAGACATTTACAATCTTCTTGGCCTAGAAATGTAAAAGAAATACCTTGAAAGATGATGGTTTGGAGGAATCAGAACATAACTGCAAAGCCCAATGGGACATGGCTGAAGTAGGGACATTCTAAACAGGCTTGTTACATAGAAGGCATCTGGATAAGAATATTACTTATCTTAATAAAATTGTTTTATGTCACTTCCATAGACGTGGAGCCCATGCAGCTTAGTTGCGAGGAGACCGGCCTGTATGACAGGGATTTGTAATTTGGATTTCATCATCACTAATTCATTATTTGTTTCTTTAGACTAGTAATTTTCAATAGGTGGCCCACGAGCCAAATGTGAGCTCTCAAGCCTTCCTGTGTGGCCCATCAGTTCACCTTAAAAAAAGTTTATATTTAAATTCATGAACAGTGGTTGCTCCCTATCATTTGCCTATGACTTCCTTAGTAAGTAATTTACTGGCAGTGCTTAATTTGTAATGAACGAGGTGCTGGGGCTCAGCCCTGGCACAAATTAAGCATTGGCTGGCCGTCTGGAGAGTGGGGACTGCTGGCCGGGCACCCAGCTCTGAAGGCAGGACCACTGCCAGCAGCAGCACAGAAGTAAGGGTGGCATGGTATGGCCACCCTTACTTCTACATTGCTGCTGACTGTGGCACTGCTTCAGAGCTGGACAGCCAGAGACCAGTGGCTGCTGGCCAGGATCCCAGAGGTGCCAGGGCTATGAACTGCCAAGCTTAGAGATGCCAGGATTCAGACCTGACAAGTCCAGGCACAAATTATACACTGCTTATTGGATCTTAAGTTTTCATGATAACATCAACTCTGATTAAGCTAAGATGCCACCCATTTCTTATTAGTGGTGGAAATGGAACGAAAAATGAATGTAAGGAGTAAACGTCACAAAATCAACAGCAAAAACCAAGCTCTTAACCCAAACTGGCAGCAGATTTTCTTTTTATTATTCCATCTCATTTAAACTCAAAAGCTTTGTGTTTAATATTCCAAACCACTGTATACATCTGTAAAGTCATCAACGTGAGGCACAACTTTGAATCAAAGCACAGTAACTTCAGTGCGTCCTGTCCTCTTAGCAGTGTTGCAAGACATGACAGAATTTCAAATCTGAAGTCTTCATACCACACTTCCAGTGTTCGCACTACTTCATTGACTGTACAAAAGAAACAACTGCTTCTCTTCAGATAATGTTGGTCCTAGCTAAAAAGAAAAAGCCTTTCCTTGATGCCAAGCTTGTGAAGAAGTGCATGTTGGAAATGCTGGAGGAGCTTTTTGCCAGAGATAAAAGCAAGGATGAGGTGAACCATGTGAAGCAAGTTCTCCTGTCTGATTTCACAGCAGTGCGAAGATGGGAGGTAATTTACAAAGATTGTTTGTCAGCACTGCTTTCTGATGTAAAAAATGTCAAATACGTCTCTTGCAATGGATGAATCAAGTGATTTAAGTGACACTGCCTAGCTATTGTTGTTTGTTAGATTTTGTGATGGTGACATTTTCAAGGAAGAATTTTCGTGCTTAATACCATTAGAAACCTATGCCACAAGAGAGATCATTTTTGAAAAGCTAAAAGGCTTTTTGGCGGGGAAGAGCGGGGAAAGGTTTAGATCTGCGGAAAGTAAACTTGCTTTTTACAGACTGAAGTCCCTCCATGTCAGGGAAAGAGAAGGGCTTTTCTCTATGTTTGGCAGTGATACACCCTTCATTAAAGACGCTTCACTACATCATTCACTAAGACTGTCCTGTGCAGTAAGCTGTCTGGGGACTTGGGAAAAAATTGGTAGTGTGATGAGATTAGTGAACTACATATGCTCAACTTCTAGCTTGCAACATTGTCTTTTAAAGCTCTTTTACTGTCCCTAATCCCTGCTGTTCCTAGCTGCACTTTTCCCTTGCCCCAAAGCATCCAATTAACATTCCTTTTCCTACTCTTTTATGTTCCAACCTCTGTACCAAGATGCTTAAGTTTCTTGTAATTATTAAACCAACTGGCTGCTGAAATGGCAAGGTACAACAGGAAACTTTAAGAGCTGATAGCTAAAGAGATGCAAATATATAAGTAAGACATTTTTGAGTATATCAGAAGCAGGAAACCTGAGAAAATCAGTGGGTCCCAGCTCTGGACCACCAGTGAGAAAAATAATTTAAGGAGAGTAAGGGCATTGCAGAGAAATGGATTTTCTTAGAGAACTAGATAAATTCATGGAGATTAAGTCCATTAATGGCTATTAGCCAAGATGGGTAAGGTATGGTGTCCCTAGTCACTGTTTGTCAGAGGGGGGTGATGGATGGCAGGAGAGAGATAACTTGATCATTATCTGTTAGGTTCACTTACTCCGGGGCACCTGGCATTGACAGCTGTTGGTAGACAAGATTCTGGGTTGGATGGACCTTTGGTTTGACTCAGTACAGCCATTATTATGTTCTTATGTTATGTTCTTTGCATCAGACTTCACCAAAGAGGATGTTGGGAAGACATCAATCCCAAAATTATTATTTTCAGATATTGAAGTTGAGGTACTATCAGACTGAGGTTTCAAAAGAGGAAGGAATGAAATAACCTGATAAAGAGCAGGTTGTCCCCTGGACTGGATGGCCTTCCTCCAAGAATTCTCAAAGAATGTAAAAATGAAGTGACCAAGCTGCTAGCAAAAACTTGCACTCTCTCTTATTAAAGTCAGTTACTCTACCAGAGGATAACATATGTGATTTTTTTTTAAAGACAAAATGATATTTCTGATGAGTCTTGCTTCAGTACCCGTTATATTGGTTGAAATAATTAAAATGTGAATTGTAAACCATCAAGAGAAACATAAGACAGGAGGGAAAAAAACTGTGTCTGATCCATTAGAATTCTTTGAGCTCATTAGCAAAACAGTAAATAAAAGAGAACTGGTTAATATTACTTGGACTTTCTAAAAAGCCTTTGACAAAGTCCCTTAAAAGAGGTAACTAGTCACAGACTGAGAGGTAACATTCTATCATGGATTTGAAACTGGCTGAGATACAAAACTAAGGGTAGGAATAGCTGATCAGTTTTTAATATGGCAAAAGACTAATGGGAGTAAAACATTGGAAATGGTGTTTAAAAGTGTTAATGATTTGGAAAAAGGGGGTGCGAAATAGCAAAATTTACAGATGGTGCTTACAATAGACTAGAAAAGACTAGAAAAAACTGAGAGACTTGGTGCTGGGTAGCACAACAAACAAGCAAACAAGTAATGCATATTATAAGGAATAAATTTAACTATTCATATATATTAGAGGGATCTAAATTAACTGTAATCACTAAGGAAAAAGACTTGTTTCATTCTGGACTGCTCAATGGAAACATCTGCTGTGCAAGAAGTCAAGAGAGAAAATAAAATTATTAGGATATATAAAGAATGGGATAGAAAATAATATTCTATTAAATAAAAAACAACACTATGCCCTCACTGGAATACAGGAACTCCTCACTTAAAGTCATCCCAGTTAACATTGTTTCATTGTTATGTTGCTGATCAATTAGGGAACATGCTCGTTTAAAGTTGAACAATGCTCGCTTCTAAAGTCCTTTGGCAGCTGCCTGCTTTGTTCACTGCTTGCAGGAGGAGCAGCCCATTGCAGCTAGCAGGTGGGTGGTTGGAACCAGGGTGAACTGGCAGCACTCTTATCAGCTCCCCCCATCAGCTCCCTGCTCCCCTAAGTTCCCTATGCAGCAGCTGGCCAGCAGGCTATCAGTTGTCCCTCCCCACACTTCCATGTGCTGCTCCTGCCCTCTGCCTTGGAGCTGTTTCCCGAGACTCCTGCTTGCTGTGGGGAGGGGGAAAAGAGGGTGCTAATGTCAGAGTGTCCCCCTCCACCCTGCTCTTGCACCCTGCTTACCCCATCTTCCATCAGCTGTGGCTCAGCTTGTTGATTTAATTAACAAGGCAGTGTACTTATAGGGGAAATGCAAGTTTCTGTCTGTCCTTCCTCCTTTCCTGCTCCTTGTAGACTGTGAGAGTTAAACCTTCAGGGCTCAGCCAATTGTTACTGCTAAATTAACTAAGGCATTCCATGGGAAATATCCCACCTTCTGATTCCTCCACTGCAACCAAGCTTCACAGTTATCATCATTGTGTACCAGTACTGAGTTGTTTGTTTAAAACTTAGACTCTCTCTCTCTGTGTGTGTGTGTGTGTGTGTGTGTGTATATGTTTGGTGAAAAAAATTTCCCTGGAACCTAACTCCTTCTTTTACATTAATTCTTATGGGGAAATTGGATTCACTTAACATTGTTTTGATTAAAGTCGCATTTGTCAGGAATATAACTACAACATTAAGTGAGGAGTTCCTGTACTGTGTTCAATTCTGGTCACCCTATCTGAAACAGGATATAGCAAAAATAGAAGGGATTCAGAAATGGGTGATTGAAATGATTAGGAAGGAAAGATTTCTGTATAAAGAGAGATTGAAAAGATTAAGACTTTTAGTTTAGGGAGGAGATGTGTTAGCGGGGACATGATGGAGATATACAGATCAATGAATGGCATAGAGAACATAAATCATGTAAACCAGCAGTCAGCAAGTGGTTGAGAAGTGGTGTACCAAATCTTCATTAATATAAGGTTTGCATGCCAGTAATACATTTTACATTTACAGGGGCCAGCAGATGGAACCCCAAACCGGCAGCACAGGGAGCAGATGGAACCTCAGACTGGCAACGCTCAGCCCGCTGCTGGTCTGGGATCTGGCTGCTGGCCCCGCTCAGCCTGCTGCCAGCGCAGGGTTCCATCCATCCAGGCTGGCAGTGGGCTGAGCAAGGCCATTGGCCAGGATCGCAGGCTGGTAGCGGGCTGAGCAGCTTGGCCTGCTGCCAGTCTGGCATTCGGCCCCACTCAGCCCGCTGCTGGTTTGGGGTTCCTGCCGCATGCTGCTTTTTAGTGGCATTCTGCTGCCAGCCAGGGTCCCAGCTGCCAGGCCTGCTCAGCCCGCTGCTGTTCTGGGGTTCCGGCCACCAGCCCTGCTCAGCCCACTGCCGGCCTGAGGTTCCATCCATCCAGGCTGGGCAGCGGGCTGAGTGGGCCTGGTGGCTGGGACCCTGCCTGGCAGCAGAGTGCCACTAAAAAGCGCATGCGTGCCACAGGTTGCCGACCCCTGATGTAAACATTATTTACATTTTCTCATGATAGAACAAGGGAACACTCAAATACATTGGAAGGCAACCAATTTAAAACTGATAAAAGAAAATACTCATTTACACAGAACACGCTTTACCTGTGGAATGCACTGCCACAAGATATTATGAAGGCCAAGAGCTTAGCAGAATTCCAAACCATATCAGATGTACTTATGTACAATAAGAACAGGCACAGTTACATTAGGATAACAAAAATTCTATAATGAATAGACCCTTAGAGTTTGGGGCATAAGCCAAGCACAAGCATAAGACAGAGATGAGAAAGAAACTTCCCCTTTAAGCAGGTTATGTCACAGTTGTCCACTAAGGGGTTTCTTGCACCTTCCTCTACAGCATTGATCAGAAAGAATACTGGATTTGCTGGACTGCTGCTCTGAACTGATCTGGCAATTGTTATGTTCCTATGCTAATGTGAGTCCTTACCTCTATGAGGAATCTGCATGCTCCGCTGCTTCTCCCATCTTTGTAACCCTTTCTCCTTTCCCACGTTTTTTGCATTCTAGACATTTTATGTATAAAGTTATTGAGATGATTGTAGTGAAGTAGTTCTAGCAATGTCTGGAGTTCTTGTGTTTCCCTAACTCTTCAGTGTTAGGCCTAGTCATGGCATTTAATCTATACTGGTTTTGTTGGTTAAGCTCCTGGTGATGGACAAGATTGTGTTCATATCTTGATGAATATGTGCAGTGGTTTGGGCTGCAGTGCTGTCAGTGGGTTAACACACAGCTCTAGGTCTGTTTCTCTGGATCCTGGCACTTTAGTAGCTCAGTTTGCCTGGCTGAGTTTGGGGTATGGATGAAAAAGCTGTTTGAGGCTGACACATGAAATAGAAGCAGTGTTGGGGGATGCAGCCTGATGAAATGGCTGAATCAGTATACACCCCTTCATCGTGAGGGGTTTTTCCTACTTCTTGATAACTTTGTTAATAAACTAGGGATCTTATTGGATCCTCTGCTTCTTCTGGAGGGCCAAGCCAAGAAGCAATAGTCAAAACAGCTTTTTTTCCACCCATGGTTATGGCCTTATCTATTGGATGAGGACCTCGCAACAGTAATCCAGGTCTTTTTACCTGCTGATGTAGTTACAACATTGTTCTTTACAGCGTGTTACTTCTGAAGTCCATTCATAAAATGTATCTAGAACACAAGGTGGCTGCTTGTTTCATGCTTGGCAGAGCTTTCTATAGGAAGCATGTTATAATTATGTTTTGCCGGTGTCCACAGGGACAGGTGGCACATGGATGTGTATATGCCTCTTTCTGTGGATACTGTGTACACCTTTTTCTCTGAAATATGCTGTAAGGTAAAAAGAGGGTCTCTCCTGAAGCACTGGATCTGTGTGAGGTCTCATATCACAGGGGTAGGAGTTCTGCTGCTGCTGTCAACCACGCTGTAGCACTTTGTGGTTTTTAATATTAGTGAACAGAAGAATGTGTTGAATTGGCCCAGTTTTGCAGGGAGGAGTAGGAGGGGAAACCTGATGGGATCACTGCCCCTCTCTGTGAAGGAGAGTATGAGATTTCAGGACCCAGCTATCGTTAGGAACAGCTCCAGCTCTTCCAGCCAGGGAGTTTAATCAAAGGGATAACATCAGACCACCCAGGCGAAAGCTAGAATGAGCTGTCTCCTTCTCCACTATACAGCCAGCCAGTGCCCAAGGTCCAGCAGCCAGGCCTGCAAATGTGTTGACAGATCCCCAGGAGAATGTGGCATTTTTTTTGCTCTACATTTTTCATTTGGACAAAAAGTGGATTTTAGCAAAAACCAGACATGTTTGCTAAGCCTTTGTGGGGAGGAGAAGGGCTTTGGGGTGGCCAGCATGCGGTTACTCAGGGTGACCTTGCAGGAATAGTCTGCCACAGGAACCCCAGAATAAGGACCTTTCGCTAGGTATTGGTGATTAAACCCAATCCTATGCAGCTCTTTTCCATGCTGCCTGTCTGTCTCTTATTGTGCAGCTTGGAGTCCCCTTCTCCTTAGCAAGCTAAGGCTATGTCTACACTAGCACTTTTGTTGCTATAACTTACGTCACTCGGGGGTGTGAAAAAACACCCCTCTTAACTACATACATTACAGCAGCAGAAGTGCAGAGGTGGACAGCACTATGCTGTCCCTCTGACATAGCTACCACCCCTCATTGGGTGTGATTTAATTATGTCGATGGGAGAGCTCTCTCCCGTTGGCAGAGAGCTGCTACATGGGAGATCGTACAGCAGTACAGCTGCATCAGTACAGCTGTGCTGTGGTAAAATTGCTAGTGTAGATGCATGTGTGAATACACAGCTCAACTCCTATCCTGGACCTGAGAACTGTGCATTTGGGCAGTTAAGCAGAGATTAGATTAAGACCACAAAACTCAGGACATGAATAAAAATCCATGTACAGCAGGATTTTTATCAGTGTTTAGCCCCTTGCTGTGGCTCAGCCTGCTCCTGGACATCTCAAGCTACTTTGTTTCCTTTCTGTAACTCTTTGGTTTGCTGTATGTGGCTTTCTCTCTCCGCATAGTTGTAGGGCCCACTTATTACTCACCCTTCAGCTGTTCTTCACACACTGTTTGATCTCAGGGATGGGTATTACTTCAGACAGTGCTGACTTGTGCAAATCAGTACTAATGTGAAGGGTCTCAGCAGAGGCTGTAGGGGGAGAAAATGTCAGTGTGGTTTCCACAGCACAGGAATTGTGCCCCTCCTGCTGCTCTGAGGCTCCAGAGGGAATGGAAGCAGAGGCTTTTGTTACAGTGAAGTGGCCCCTGTAATCTGCAGAGTTGCCAAGCTGCCAAATGGGGCAGGCTGCGCAGTTAGGAACTCCCATTTGAGAAAGATTGGGCCCTGATCATCAATCATTTGACACATCCATGCCCCATCGAAATCACTCCCAGTGGGAAGTTTTGCGGTAGAGTGCTTAAATGAGAGCCTAACTCTCTGAGAAGAAGCAAGAGGCGAATTTAGCCATCCGTGGCAGCAGCACTAGCTTGTTTTTTTTTTATTGTTAAATGGATGCATACGCTGGAGACGCTACAAAGAAATCTCTGAATTTGTCAGGTTTCCCAGGAATGTCTCTGGCAGGTCTTTGTCTGGAACGTTTTCTGGAGACTGGAACACTTGTGCTCTGTATGCATATGTATATTCTGTAAGCTGGTAAATTCAGCAAGCAGGAAAGAATGTCACAGGACTTTGGCCAGATCAGCCTGGGTGCACACACAGATTTCACACCTCCCATCCCGTTAGCCCCAGTTCTCATTTCTTCTGGCTGGTGTTCTCAGCAAATGCAAATCTGTGCATGAAATGAAACTGTCTTGGAGTGGATTTGTACTGGTTGGGTGTGGCCAGAAAGCTGACCTGGGTCATGAGAAGGTGACCCTGGAGTAGTGAGTGTGTACGGTGTGGTTTCTCCAAAGGGCCCTTCATGGGTGTATTTGTCCCACTATTCAAATAGTGAATTGTGGGTTTAGTAAGAGGTTGGTGGTTTGGGGTTTCCTTTTGCTGTCCAGAAAAGAGACAAGTTAAGATCCAGCAATGTTTCCCACATTGGGATGGCGTGTTACATTCTGGCAGCTCAAAACACAGAGGAAAGAAAGGCAGACGGGCCGGCTCCAGTGCTCCAAGTTCCTCCAGCACTATAGTTGGACCCACTCAGCCAGGTTTGGCCTAGACCAGAGATGCATGTGGCATCTTTGGAAAATGGAACACACCGGTCTGGAATGTGGAATACATTTTTAATCATAATTAATATTTGTATTACAGTAGTTCTCAGAAGCTCCAGCAAGAACAGGGCTCCATTGTGCTGGCTGACATACAGAACCATACAAAGACAGTCACTTCCCCAAATTGTTTACAGGTCATGAAAAGCAACTCATGAAGAGTGGAGGAAGAGACACACCATCAAAAAGGATTTTTTTTCAATGAGTAAAATTTAAGGAGTAAAATCTCCCCCCTCAGATATAGCCGACTGATCTCATAGGCAAGACTACAGAGGAGGTTCTCGGGGAGAGTTTGAAGGAGGCAGGTTAGTTGCCATACAGATCGGTTCACAGAGGGCATGCCATATGTAAGGGGCAGCGTGGAAGAAAGCACAGAACCATTTGTTTGAGAAACAGACAAATGTGTGGATGATGCATTGTTGGTGACAATAAGCAACAAGAATGGATAAGCAGAGAGCAGCAAAATTATGAAGAGCCTTGAGTGTGGGGTGGTTTGGAGGCTTGTCAGGATAATTACTGAGTACCAATTTTAATTTTCAGTCAACTTCTACAGGAAAATATGTTCCAAGCAAAACTTGGGAACTTAATTCATAAAACTTATCTTAGCAGACGTTGAGGCGTCCTCCCCTCACTACAACTCTGCTGCTGCCTCTCGATCCTAAATTACAGCCGCCAGCTATTCCAGCTTTGCCCGTCTGTGCTGTGGAAGGAGGTGTCCATGAAAAGATGCATGGGAATGTGCACTCCACAAAGACAAGTCTGAGTCATTCCATCAACTCCAATGGTGCACAGCAGCTGTTCACTCTTCTGTCCTACAGAACCCCAGAGGGAATTGAATGGGGCTTGCCTATTTGTCCTTATTCACTATTCACTAGCAAAGGTGAGAGTGTCAAGTCCTGTGGCCTTTCAAATAGCACATCCCTGTGGTAATGTCTTAGCTTTCCTGGTATGACTAGAAGAAGCCCTGGTAAGGTGGTGTAAAATTTTACAGCCTCTGATTTTGCTAGTGGAATTATCTTCTGTCTGAGCCCAGATATGGTGCTGTAATCTTATTCCTTATGAGGCACCAGAGATTAAAGGGACTGATCCTGGACATTAGGAAGAGGAACTTCAGACTGGAGCAGTCTGCCTAATCAGTCTGAAAGGGGAAAGTTATCTCACTAGTGTGCTCTGAAAGGGGATGGAATTGTAGGATGCATAGTGCTGCCAAAGAATTCTGTGGCATTGGAGTGCCACATTCCAAGGCAGCAGGACTTTTCATTCCCTCCTTGGGGTTGAGAAGGGTCCTTGGAGGCACTAGAGCAGGCCATGTTGTGGAGTGATGAGAGGCCGTTAGGGTGACCAGATTGCAAGAGTGAAATATCAGGACACATTGGGCGGGCAGGGGAGAGGAAGAGACAGACACAGGTGCACAGCCCCAGCTGGAGCCATGAAGTCGGGGCTCCTGTTGGGGGTGGGCTCATGCTGCACCACACAGCTCCCCTGCAAAGCGCCCCCTGGATATACTCTGCCCAGAGCCCCCCCACAACCCTTCCACCACAAATGCACAGTGCTGTGCAACCCCCTCCCTGCCCAGAGCCCCCCTGCCCACAGCCCCACTACAGCTGCCCAGCACCCCACACAGAATCCCCCACTTGCTAGTTTCCCAATACACACAGGTTTCCCTTTCCTCCCTCCCAGTGCCCTTCCCCACAGCCCCACCATCACAACTACACAATGTCCCACACAGATCCCCACTGCCTAGTGCCCTGACACACACAGATCTCCCCCACTGCCCAGCACCCCACAACGGGCCCCCACCGCCTAGCACTACAAAACACACAAACCTCCCCCACTACCGAGCAGTCTCCACACCCGCACAGCCCAGCACCCCACACACACCTCCCAGACACCATTACACCCTGCCCTCTTCCCTGGTCACACTCACCAGCCCTGCTGGGAGGTCTCTGGCTCCTAGGGTGAGCCGGGAGGAGAGTCTCCAGACTCTCCATGTGCTGCGCCCGCCACAAGCGCGAGCTCTGTGGCTCCCGTTGGCTGGGAAAAGCACCAGTTGGAGCTTCCAGAGCCGCGGAGAGGGGCTTGCAGGCGTCGGCAGCACGCAGACCCCCGGGGGCGAGGTAAGGAGTCCCAGTGGTGCTTATCTGGGGCAGTTCCTGTTCCGGGCAGCATCCGTCAGGTTCCTCTGGCTAGGTTCGTAGGGTTGCAGGTTGGAGGGGTAAGGGGCGCGAGGTCTCTCTGCCCACTCCCGGCACCTGCAAACCCTGCCTCTGTAGCACGCTGTGCGCCTGCCAGCAGGTGGGTGCCAGGAGCTGCCCCAGAAAGCAGTGAGCAGCGGCACCTTGGCTGCGGTCCAGATGGTCCCCGATATTGGGACAAAGAGTGTCCAGACTGATGTAAGGTCGAGACGCGGGACAAGTCCCCTAAAATCGGGACTGTCCCGGGACTGTCCCGTTAATATCGGGACTTCTGGTCACCCTAGAGGCCATACTCTTTAAGCTGACTCTCAGCTCTATTTCTAGAACACCTTTTCTTCCTGACCTAATTTAAAACGATCCATACTGATAGCTCAGGAGGTGCACGACGAGAGATATAGTGAGTACAAGTGGTTCCTTGAGCAGGTGGAATGATCTGCTGGGGTCCCTCTGTACTCCCTAGACAGTACCAATGGAGACCTGCAGTGATTCAGAAACCAGCAGTAGGACTAGGCAAATGTAGCACTTGGATTTAGGTGTCCAGCCTGATAAGGTCCATGTGTGAATTAAACTCAGTATAGAAATCAGGTAAATGTTCTGCTTTAGTTCCAAACTAATCACCAGTTTCCCATTTGGGCTCCACTGGTCCTGCTGTTCTGTTTACTCCATTGTCCATCCCTGAAGCAGCATATTTTTCTATAAGTACTTTCTGTTGCAGCCTTTGGGCTGGGTACTGCAAACTACAAACTCATCTGTTACTGAACACTTCCCTCTGTCTGAATCTGAATGGGCAGTTTATCAGGTAGCCAGTAATGACCATCACCACTAGGAAGATCAAAGTCAAGCTGTTTGGCACAGGCACTGTGGTGAGGGGGTACCCAGGAATCTGCCATGCAAGGCTAATTTTAACAACTGAAACTTACCAGAGCATGAAGCAGTAAAAACAAGCCATTGCACCCAGGCGGGTGGGCGGGCTGCAAGTAAGCTTTATGCTCTCTCTGATTCTGTCTGAATCTATTGCCTGTATTTAATCCTACTGGAATTTAAACACCTGTCTAGCTGGAATGTGTGAAATATCCTTACTCTTCACACTCAGCTATTTGCTCACCTGCTGGAAAGACAGCTTTAAAATAAATAATATGAAGGTATCAGAGAGAAAAATGCACCAAGGCATCTTATGGGGGAGGGCAGGGTAGAGAGGTGATGCATGTCATGAAATGGACCCTGATATTGGTGTGATGAGGGATGTGTTGGATCAAGTCCTCTCTGCATAGGTCTTCTCTAACAGAGTTGTTATAGCTACTACTGACTGGCTAAGAATTGTACAAATCCTATAGTGTTTGGCTCATCAACCTGTTATCTCTTGTCTTTATAGACTGTAAGCTGTTTACGGGTTGTTAATGTCATTTATTAGATGTTTGTACAGCGCCTAGTAAAATGAGGCCCAGTCTGGTTTGTGATCTTTAACTGCTACCATACTATAAATGCTTCATATTTATACAGAGCAGCTCAGTGTTTGTTCTCTCAGAAGAAAGTAATCAAAATAACAATCTTTGCTGTTATTGGTGTAGGCAGGCCTGGTAGTGCCAACTAGGTTGCATAAGTCTTCCTATAGAAAGACCAGGTTTTCAGTTGATTATAACTTTGCCAAACTTAAACCATTTGGGCTGAAATTTTCCATGCCAGGCATCTGCCACAGGCTGAATTTTGGGGGGAAATTTTCAGGAAAAATGCTTATGTTTTCAGAGAAATGAGGCTAGGAGAAATATGTTGGTTTGTGCATGTTTAAAAAATTCTGGTATTTTTTCTTTGAGATTCTCTAGTTGACCCATGCTTTGGAGCAGGGACTTGAAATTTGGCAAGTGGGTGTCTGGCCTTTGCATCATCCCTATGAAAATCTGTCCAAATTTGGCCAATTATAAACCTTTGAAAAACTGCAGATGGAATATATTCATTAGAAATGTCATTGATTCTAGCATCTGTATTCCCTGAAGATTCCATCCACACTGAAAATGCTCCATCTTTGGGCTTAACAAGACTTTCTCTGTAATTGCATTTCTGGACTGCTGTGGGCTAGGCCAGGGCTGGGCACTGTAATGGAAAGTGGGGAGCTTGTCTCTCCTGTGTTCCATTACCACCTGCTAAGCCCAGGCAGCATGGAGGAGGAAACTGCTTGACTCAAATACAGAAAAATGAGAGTTGAAGTTGGGGGTGGGGAGTAAATAAATACAAGGAGACTGGAAGCTCATGGCGGGGCTGGGGGGAGGGGGGGAATAGGAGAAAGTGGGGCTGGAAGATGGGATGATCAAGAGACTAGGATTGTTTGGGCAAGGAGACTGGGTCTGGGAACCCAGTGGGGCAGTGGGAAGGAGGGGAAACAGATATGAGGAGCTAGGATGCAGGGAGAGAACTGGGACTGAACGAGCAAAGAGGGTGGGACAAGGAGCTGGGGATGGACACTGAAGTTGGGTGAGGGGCCTGGAGAGGTGATGTAACGGAGGAGACAAGAGACTGGAGACAAGAAGTGGAGTAAAAGAGACCAATCGAAAGAGAAGCTGGGGTGAGGAGAGCTGGGGCTGGTTGAGCAAGGAGAGGTGGGGTTTAGAGTCTGGAGCAGAGATTGGGACTCTAGAAGGATGAGACTAGGTATTCTTGCATAAAGAGACTGGGATTGAGATGACAGGCCTGAATAATAGAAACTGGGACTGGCTAAAGCAGGGGTCTCAAAGTCCTGGCCCATGGGCCATCTGTGGCCCAAGAACCTCCCCACTTCTGCCTGCAGAAGAGAGACACATGCTGCAGGCACCTCCCCACACAGCTCCCATTGGCTGAGGGAGAGGGACAGAGATAGCATCACTAGTTGCTGGGCCGAGTCAGCCGTGGAGGCAGTGTCACTTTCTTCCACAATGAATATAAACAAGTCAAAATACCGAACACAACTATCCGATGCACACCTTGCTGCAATCCTGAAGGTTTCAACTGCTCAGTCACTGAGGCCAAACATCAAAAAACTGACAGAACTGAAGTGTTTCCAGATGTCTGACAAACACTAAAAACTCTCTGGCAGGCGAAGAATTGTATAAAGTTGCCTGACAGTTTTATTATTTCTCAGAAATTAGAAATAAAAAATACAATATAAACATTTTATTTTCTGACCACCATCTTCAGTGACATTATTGGCCCGCTGGGAGGAGTTGAGGACTGGCACTGGCCCTAAGATAAATTGAGTTTGAGACCTGTGGGCTCAAGTAAGGAGCTGGGGTGAAAAAGAGACAGGATTAGGAGGGAATGGAACAGAAGGGGTCAACTAAGGGGTATGGGCAAAAGTATCTTTGCCCACTATTGCCCTGTTCCCCTCTAGTGCTGGTCCATATAGAGCAGTGGTTCTCAAACTCCCCTGAACTGTGACCCTTTTTTCTTCGGCTGCCCTGCGGCGTGACCCTTGTATGTCTGCCGAAAAGCCGCCGAATGAATTACTTCCTCATTCGGTGGCTTTTCGGTGGACATGCCGAGCACTCCTGAGTGTCCTCCGAATCAGGAAATAATCACTTCGGAGAACACTCGGGAGCCCTTGCCATGTCTGCAGAAGAGCCACCGAATGTGGAAGTCATTCATTTGGTGGCTTTTCAGTGGGGGCAGGAGCTCGCAATCCCCCGGGAAGCGGACGGTGACCCCCGGTTTGAGAACTGCTGATGTAGAAGATGACATCCTACTACTGCTCTCAGTTACTCCAATATCTCAAGTGACAGAGATCTGGGCAGTGAATGTAAAGATTCCAACTCTGGTGATGATCCATGTGATTGTTAATATGATGCCATATGATGGAATTTGTGGGGGAAGAAAGGGTGTCAGTTTGTTTTTTAAAAACCTAGGAAACTACATACACAAGAACTATATTAATGTAACACAATTACAGTTTCAATGTCAAACACTCCAAAGTTAGCAAATGCTAGAAGAAGGTTGACTATGCAGCCTTAATTTGGCCCACTTGGATGTATCCATTATGATGGTCTTTAATTACACAATCACATACTGGATTTTTTTTTCTAGAGGACCCATGTAATTCAGTGCACAGAATAGATGGTGCTTACTTAATAAGCTTCAATATTTTGTCTTTTCCTCATTGTTCAATGTGTGGCCCCAGGCCTTATTTACTGTACACTGTTCAAACCCTGCTCTAAAGACGGAATTATTACTTTCCTCAAAATGGGCTTTTCTCAGTGCTCTCAGTATAATATCTGAGTTCTTGGCAAACATTAATTAAGTTATCTTCATAACCACTATGAAGTGAGGTGAGGTGGTGGCATTATTATCCCCATTTTACAGCTGGCAAACTGAGGCACAGAGAGTAAGGTCAAAAATGTCCATTAATTTTGAATGTCCAATTTGAGAAACCTAGGATCCTATTTTTCAGAATAATTAGCATTGTATAGCACTTTATATGTTCAAAGCACAGATCCTATTGACTTCAGTTGCAGCTGGGAGCATTCAGCACTTCTGCAAATCAGACTCCAAGGCCTCAAGTAAAATGAGAAACGCACAATCAGTGACCGCCTATGAAAAGTTTGGTTTAAGTAATTTACTAGCATCAAACTAGAATACTGTGGCAGAGGCAGGGATAGAATCCAATTCTCCAGGTCAGTATTCAGCTGCCTTAACCTGGGGGTCCTGCATACAATAGTCTCCTTCAATACAAACCCCGATTCATTCCCAGAGCAGGTCCATTCTGTGCACTGAATGAGGCAGGTCCTGTGGAAAAAATAGTATGTGATCATGTAATTAAAGATCTTATCATAATGCATGTACACAAGGGGTCTGAATTAAGATTGCCTGGACAGCCTAAATTCTAGCATTCCCTAACTTACGAATCCTTGACTTAGCAACTTTAATAATAAGTTTTAACATAGTTGTTTGTCTGCAATTTATTACTAATATTGCAGTAGTTAGGATCAGTGCCCGATTGTTGCTGGGTTCTCTTCAGATATAGTAAGACAGTGCATTTTCAGAGTTTGCACTCACAAGAAGATGAATGACCCAAGAAGGGTAATGGGAGAAGGATACAGTCGACAAGTAATATTTGCATTACTGAGTATGTATGCAATTTTCTTATAAATTGATAAAGAAAAGGCAATAACCCTTGCCTCACTTCAGAGCTGACATTAATTGGCTGGTTACCTAATTGGGTGAACAGCTTCAAGGGGGATGGCAAATTTCTCCCATTTGGGACAGAATTTGGTGGGAATCGTATGTAAGTAAAATGGTAATGGATCAATTATAAATATATAGAGTGATCTGACTGAGTGACCTGGGGGAGTGGGGGGCAAAGAGGAGCATCTGGCTTTTGTAAATGTTTGCTGCTGGTTTATGGCTTTCATGGTTTCATTGTTCTGTATTATAATCATTGGTGCAGGGGCCCATTGCTGCCTTCCTGTGGGAATGCTGCCTCTGCCCTTTCTCTTGTCCTTTTCCTCCCCACTGCTCCACTGCATGGGTGTGTTACAATGAAGCGTTGATGCTGGAAGCCATTCAGAGTGGGGTGGCTTTGATAGTGGCTCTCCACACTGCTTCATGCAGCTAGCACAGCTTTGCTCCAGTCCAAGAGAGCCTTTCTCCAGTGAGAAGGGAAAGGTTTCTACAGGAGTCTTCCTTCCGTTATCAGACTCTCTAGCTTTAGCTAATGGTTTGTATCTTTCTCCGAGCCACCTGCTGTTACATTTTTGGGTCTTTGTAATGTGTGATAAATTTTTGTCTGTCTTTTTAGTTAACAAACCTGAACCTGGCAAGCGGAGCTGTAAGCAAAGGGAGCACAGCCTCCTCTCTCAGCCACCGGTCAGCACTTAACATAGGAGGGTCAACGTGGGCTGTTCAGCCAGATATTTCCACAACAGACAGCAAGCCTACCTCTTCAGCAGTCAGGTAAGTTAATCTGGCTGCCTCTGGCTTTTTCGTGGAGATGGATTCAGTGCGCAGGGACCAGGAGCTTGTTCACTTTCCTCATTCGCTTCTTGCTCATAAGATCTTGTTCCAGATGTAAAGAAACAGAGTTCCCAGCATCTCCCAGAGCCAACAGAAACACAGCCCATGAAAATAGCCCTTGATCCCAGGTGGTGGCAGGGCCATGGTGAAGGGAGGGGGAAAGGGCTGAGGAGGCTGGATGAGTAGGAGATATCTCTCTAAGCAGTTTCCCTCCAAGCACTTATCCAGGGCACAATTCCCTATCTGATGGCATAGAAAACTCCATCGGGGCCTGAGTTTGGTTAGGCTTTTCCCTGGATGCAAAGCTTGAGGTTTGAAGGGTTTGAAGACAAAGGAACAATCAGCAGAGAACTTCTTTCCTGGGAGTCTCCCTTTGAGTGGTTTCCTTTTGTTCTCTCCTCATTTTTTCTAATCAAAGTAGAGCATAGAAATTTGCATTAGTGGTTAATATGCCTCTTGGACTCTGAACAAAGGACTGTATGTGATTCTCAATGGGGATAACTACCCGAGGGTGGGAGAGGGGTGACGTGCCCAAAGGACTCTGACTGGGGCTTTGACTGGTGTTACTGAGGCTAGGAGCTAAGTGGGACTGTTGTTTTGTACAAGACTGAGTACAGGACTAGGATCTAGGTACTCCTGAGTTCTATTCTTTGTTCAGCCCCAGCTACCTGTGGGAAAGTTGCTTCTCTTCCTCCCTTTCTGCTTCAGTTTTTGTCGTTTAAAGTAGGGATAATCAGCCTAGCCCTCTTAAGTGCCTGAGTTCTATGGAAAGAAAGTGCTATGTTAAGTGAAAATAATTAGTAGTGCTTGTTAATAAAAGCAGGAAAGCTGCTGGGTGGTGGCTGATAAAACTTTAGAGGGGCAGAGGGAGGAGGAGTGTGCTCTGGGTGGTCCCCCCCAACTTAACCCTGCAACAGGAGGATTGAAATCTGTATTGGAAAGCTCAGGCTAAGCGGCTCTTGTTTCACCAGTCAGTGCCTTTCCCCCTGCCTGTAGAAGAGGAATGTGAGAAATGAATTCCTGGCCTGTGCCTGCCCTAGCACAGTGTTTGCCTGTGGGGTTTAGGATTATTGAGAGAGGCAGCAATTCTGTTCTTGGAACCCAGCCAAGGGAGTTATTACCTAATCCAAATAAAGAACCTATCCAACAGGTGTACAGCCTCTTGCCTCTCCTGTGTAGCCTGTGAGAGCAGCAGAGTGCTGGCAACCCTGTATTGCTTCAATCTCCTCCTCTACACTGCCTCTACCAGTGGGGATGGGCCCCAGGTTTAACAGGACAAAGGGCTATGAAGTAAGGCTCTTCCTTCCTTTGCAGATCTCAGCTATAGGCTTCGTGATCATGGTATCACTCGAAATCAGTTTCATTGTTAGAGGCTGCACGTGCATCTACTGCAGATCTGACAGCTGCAAATCTGACAGTCCATCTATTGTTATAAAATCTTCTCCACCCACATAATACCCTGCTCTATGCAGGCACAAGCAGCCCCAGAACTATTGCCTCACTCCAATCTTGTAGCTTAGTGCCTGTAAGTATTCTATTTTTTTTATATGTAAATCCCCCAAAATAATTCATACCGTAGCACAGAAGTGGGTAAACTATGGCCCGTGGGCCACATCTGGTCTGCAAGACCGTCCTGCCCGGCCCTTGAGCTCCTGGCTGGGTTGGTTAGCCCCTGGCCCCTCCCCTGTTGTAACTTCTCCCCTGCAGTCTCAGCTTGCTGTGCCGCCAGTGCTCTGGCCCCGCTCCTGCTGGGCAGTGCAGCAGTGTGTTTGGCTCCAGCAGGGCTGCGAGCTCCTACTGCTATGAGCAGCATGGTAAGGGGGCGGGGAGCGGGGAGGTTAGATAAGGGGCAGAGGGTCTCGGGGGACAGTCAGGGAGCAGGGAGCGGTTGAATGGGGCGGAAGTTCTTGGGGAAAAGGGGGCGGTCGGGGATGAGGAGCGGGGATGTGTATGTTGGATAGGTGTGGGAGTCCCGGGGAGCCTGTCAAGAGGCTGGGCCAGTCAGGGGACAGGAAGCAGGGTGGGTTGGATGGGTCAGGGGTTCTGAGGGGGGGCAGTCAGGGGTTGGGAAGTGGGAGAGGCCAGATAGGGGCAGGGACCAGGCTGTTTGGAGAGGCACAGCCTTTCCTACCTGGCCCTCCATACAGTAGCACATCCCCTATGTGGCTGTTGGGCCAAAAAGTTTGCCCACCCTGCCATAGCGTCTTGCCAGTGTTAGTCATGATGCCTTTGATACTTACGGTTTGGGCCCGGAAAAAATGCCATTCACTGTCCAGCACAGTAAGTGCTCACAATGCCATTTCTCCAAAAAGTGTTTGACCTGTGGTGCCTTTATCCTCAGAGCACACAGCAAGCAAACAAGGAGAGATGTCTCAAGAGACTTTGTTTGGACCAGGGGTGTCTTGTCTGCATGGCTGCCTCCATCAAAGTGTCAGTATAATGGGAGCCAAAACCTTTAGATCTACCTACAAATTAAAAGGGGAATTTTTGAGAGCTGCTGGACAATTCAAAGTGCAGAGTTCTGAGTACTGTTATCCACTTTTCTGAAGAAAGACTTGGAATCATTGGAACTCTCTGAAGAAGAGGTCTTGAAGGACTACTCAGAATCAAAGCACAATCTTGTTGTTTACAGAAATCATAAAAATGTAGGACTGAAATGGACTTCAAGAGGTCATCAAGTCCATACCCCTTCTATGCTGAGACAGGACTAAGTAAGCCCAGACAGATACTGTCTAACCTGTTCTTAAAAACCTTCACTGATAGGGATTTCACAACCTTCCTTGGAAATCTATTCCGGTGCTTAACTATCCTTATAGTTAGGGAGTTTTTCGTAATACAAACATAAGAATGGCCATACTGGGTCAGACCAAAAGTCTATCAGGCCCAATATCCTGTCCTTTGACTGTGGCCAATGGCTGGTGCCCCAAAGGGAATGGACACCGGTTATCATCAAGTGATCCATGCCCTGTTACCCAATCGCAGCTTCTGACAAACAGAGGCTAGGGATACCATTTCTATAAAGGGAATTAGCCATCTTGGCTAATGGCCATTGATGGACCTATCCTCCATGAACCTATCTAGCTCCCTTTTGAACCCCATTATAATATTGGCCTTCACAACACCCTCTGGCAAGGAGTTCCAGAGGCTGACAGTACATTGCGTGAAAAAATACTTTCTTGCGTTTGTTTTAAACCTACTACCTATTAATTTCATTTGGTGGCCCCTTGTTCTTGTATGATGAGAAGAAGTAAATAACACTTCCTTATTTATTTTCTCTATACCACTCATGATTTTGTAGACCTCTTTCATATCCCCCCTTAGTCACCGCTTTTCCAAGCTGAAAAGTCCCAGTCTTATTAATCACTCCTCGTATGGAAGCCGTTCTATACCCCTAATCATTTTTGTTGCCCTTTTCTGAATCTTTTCTGATTCCAATATATCTTTTTGAGATGGGGCGACCACATCTGCACACAGTATTCACAGTGTGGGTGTACCATGGATTTATGTAGAGGCAATGTGATATTTTCTGTCTTATTCTCTATCCCTTTCTTAATGATTCCCAACATTCTGTTTGCTTTTTTGACTGCCACTGCACAGTGAGTGGATGATTTCAGAGAATTATCCACAGTGACTCCAAGATCTCTTTCATGACTGGTAACAGCTAATTTAGACCCCATCATTGTATATGTATAGTTAAGATTATTTTCCAATGTGTACATTACTTTGCATTTAACAACGTTAAATTTCATCTGCCATTTTATTGCCCACTCACCCAGTTTTGTGAGATCCTTTTGTAGCTCTTTGCAGTCTGCCTGGGACTTAACTATCTTGAGTAGTTTTGTATCATCTGCAAATGTTGACACCTCACTGTTTACCCCCTTTTTCCAGATCGTTTATGAATATATTAAACAGGACTGGGACCAGTGCAGATCCCTGGGAGGTCAGCACTATTTACCCCTCTCCATTCAGAAAACTGATCATCTATTCCTACCCTTTGTTTCCTATCTTTTTAACCAGTTACCAATCCAGGAGAGAACCTTCCCTATTATCCCATGACAGCTTACTTTGCTTAAGAGTCTTTGGTGAGGGACCTTGTCAAAGGCTTTCAGAAAATCTAAATGCACTATATCCACTGGATCTCCTTTGTCCACATGCTTGCTGATCCCCTCAAAGAATTCTAGTAGGTTGGTGAGGCATGATTTCCCTTTACAAAAACCATGTTGACTATTTCCCAAGAAATTATGTTCATCTATGTGTCTGCAATTTTGTTTTTTAAGACTGTTTCAACAAATTTGCCCGGTACTGAAGTGAGGTTTACGGGTCTGTAGTTGCCAAGGTCACCTCTGGAGCCCTTTTTAAAAATTGGCGTCACATTAGCTATCCTCCAGTCATTTGGTACAGAAGCTAATTGAAATGATAGATTACACATGACAGTTAGTAGTCCTGCAGTTTCACATTTGAGTTCCTTCAGAACTCTTGGGTGAATACCATAGGTCCTGGAGTCTTATTACTGTTTAGTTTATCAATTTGTTCCAAAACCTCCTCTAATGACACCTCCATTTGGGGCAGTCTCTCAGATCTGTTACCCAAAAAGAATGGCTCTGGTTTGGGAATCTCCCTCAATCCTCAACAGTGAAGATTGATGCAAAGAATTCATTTAGTTTCTCCGCAGTGGCCTTATCGTCTTTGAGTGCTCCTTTGGCAGTCCTTTGAGTGCTCCTTGATCGTCCAGTGGCCCCACTGGTTGTTTAGCAGGCTTTCTGCTTCTGATGTATTTTTTAAAAAAATTGCTATTGCTTTTGGAGTCTTTGGCTAGCTGTTCAAATTCTTTTTTGGTCTTTGTAATTATATTTTTATACTTCATTTGCCAGAGTTTATTCTATTTTCTATTTTTCTCATTAGGATATATCTTCCACTTTTTAAAGGATGCCTTTTTGCCTCCCACTGCTTCTTTTTACTTTGTTGTTTAACCATGGCGACTTTTCTTTGGTTCGCTTACTGTTTTTTAAATTGGGGTATACGTTTAAGTTGAGCCTCTATTATGGTGTCTCTAAAAAGTTTCCACGCAGCTTGCAGGGATTTTACTTTTGACACTGTACTTAATTTCTGTTTCACTAACCTCCTCATTTTTGTGTAATTCCCCTTTCTGAAATTCAGTGCTACTCTGTTGGGCCCTATTACTAGACAGTCCAGCTATATTCACCTCTTGGACCTGATCCTGTGCTCCACTTGGGACTAAAGCAAGAATTGCCTCTTCTCTTGTGGATTCCAGGACTAGCTGCTACAAGAAGCAGTCATTTAAGGTGTCAGGAAACTTTATCTCAGCATCCTTTCCTGAGGTGATGTGTACCCAGTCAGTATGGGAATAGTTGAAATCCCACATTATTATTATTGAGTTTTTTATTTTAATAGCCTTTCTAATCTTCCTCAGCATTTCAGAGTCACCAACACCATTCTGGTCAGGAGGTCTGTAATATAGCCTTACTGCTATATTCTTATTTTTCAAGCATGGAATTACTATCCACAGAGATTCTATAGTACAATTTCATGAATTTAAGATTTTTACTTCATTTGATTTTATGCTTTCTTTCACATATAATGCCTCTCTCCCACCAGCATGACTTGTTCTGTCCTTCTGATATATTTTGTACTCTGATATTACTGTGTCCCATTGATTATCCTCATTCCACCAGGTTTCTGTGATGCCTATTATATCAATATCCTCATTTAATACTAAGCACTCTAGTTCACCCATCTTATTATTTAGACTTCTAGCATTGGTATATAAGCACTTTAAAAACTTGTAAGTTTTTGGCTGTTGCCTATTGCATAACGTATCAAATGGGACTTTTTCTCATTTGACTGTTTCTCACCAGATCCTCCCTGTATTTTATCATTTTCCATCCTCTCCTACTTATCAGGACATAGAGAATCTCCATTTATAGATCCTCCCCTAAGGGATGTCCGAACCACATGTTCCTCCACACCTGTTGGCTTTCCCCAGCCCTTAATTTAAAAACTGTTCAATGACCTTTCTAATTTTAAGCACCAGCAATATGGTTCCGTTTTGGTTTAGGTGGAGCTCATTCTTCTTGTATAGGCTCCCTCTCCCAAAAGCTTCCCCAGTTCCTACTAAATCTAACCTCTCTTCCCTACGATATCTAATCTATAATATCTAATCTAAATCTCTTTTCTGCAAATTAAGATTCCTTCTTGTCCAGCCCTCAGTTGAAATAAAGAACAACTGCTCACTGTTCTCTTTATAACAGCCCTTAACATATTTGCATACTATTATCAGGTACATCCTCAGTCATCTTTTCTCAAGGCTAAACGCCCAGTTTTTTAACTTTTCATCATAGGTCATGTTTTTTAAATCTTTTGTCACTTTTGTTGCTCTCCTCCAGACTCTCCAATTTGTCTGCATCTTTCTTAAAGTGTAATGCTGAGAACTGGACACAGTTATGAGGAAGGGAGATGCAGCTCCTCTTTTCCCATTTTGGGAAGGGTCTAAAATTATTTAAATTTTGGAGATGTAGGGTTTAAAACTACTGTTTGCTCTCCCAGCAATCTTTGACAGCAACTGGCTGCCTCACTGAATCCCCACCCCCAAATCTCTCTGATTACACCCAAAAATGACAGATAAGCATAATGCGTTCTTGAGAGACAGAGTGGATGCCAACACTAGGCAAGCTAAGCACAGAGAGGATTAGCTCAGAATCAATGAAGGATTATAAAAACTAGAGCAATCTTCTACTGGATCCTGAGAAAAATTAAAATATGGTGAAACTGGGGGCTCTAGTGGTTATGGGAGGAAAGGCAGGTAATGGGGCTGTATTGCTGTGTACAGATGATGAGGTGGTAGCATTCTACACAGGCTGTGTAATGAGCTGAGACTTGGGGAATCCAAAGTATTAAGGCAAGATATGATGGCAACCTGGATGGGGATTGAAGAAGGGTTGGGGTCAAGTTGGCTTAGGCAGCATGGCAGAGACAGGGCGGAGATGGCAACAGGGAGCCATGGGGTAGAGTTTACTATAGGTAAGCTTCCAGTTATGAGAGAGGGGGGAGTTCTGGGTATCTTGAGAGCCAAAGGCAGAGATTTGGGGTGAGGGCAGGGGCTGTTTTATGTCATCTGAGACCTGCTCTTTCCTGTATCCCTGTGTCTCAAGGATGAATGTGAAGTTGCTGTCTTTTAGCTGCTTGCTTAAATGCCCCACAGTCCTGTGTGAGGAGCGGACAACTTCCCCACTGCCCCATGCCCTGTTTTGCCACATGACCAGGACCTAACTATTTTCACACAAACTGGATGCAGGCTAACTTGAAGGCTGAGGAGCCTGAACTGCACTGATCCCTCGCAGAGGAAATGTATGGCAAGAGCAGCAGCTACTGAGTGCTACACAATAGTCCCTCAGTTCAGCCTTAGCAAACTCTGCACTGACCTTCGCACCTCCCTGGTGAGGTAGCACAGAAGTGCCAGAACAGGAGCAGCCAGGCCCACTGACTCCAGCACTGCATCATCTTAGCCACCCGCATGTCAAGTTCCCCTGACACCGTCTGTGCCTTTCCCCTTCCTAGTCTCCTCCCACCCCTTCTCTGAGGGCCAGGGTAACAATGGGCTCTGTCTTTTGCATTGCACAGCACATTCTGTCTGCTCCACACCGCAGTCCTCGCACAATTCCTTTTCTTTGCACCCCAATCTCTCCACCTCCACCTACATGTGCTTCCCTCTTGTGCCTGCCTACCCTCATGCCTGGGATGAGAAAGAGAGAGTCTTTAGAACAAGGTAAATCTGGCCCAGGTTGTCCAGGTGCTGCTGTCTGTGATTACCATGTATGAAGTAATTGGGAGTGGCCCCAGTTCGGTGTTCTCTGTGGATGCCATTGTCCTGCTGCCTGCAGTGGCCAGCACTGCGTTAGGAAAATATCTCGTAGAAGAATCCCTGTCAAACAGAGAAATGTCTTGTATTACGACAGGTACATCGTGAATCACAGAAACATAGGAGGGACTTCAAGAAGTCATCTAGTCCACCACTTGTATCAAGGCAGCCCTTGAGCCCTGATCCCACTAGAGGCCTCTCTTTCTTGGAGACTTGGATCAGTTAATGTTATTGACTGTGGGAGACTGGAAGTGGACTGTAGTTACTGTTTGTTACTGGGCTCCTGTTAGCTTCCCCTTGGCAGTACCCTGGCCCTGGGCTTTGGCATCGGAAGAGCAGTGTGTGTCTGCGAAACCTAGGTTTTTGAACTGAACTTTCACCTTCTGTTCTCACCAGACTAGGTTTAGGGGATACTGCTTTGGCATCTGTAAACTAGAGGCAGGATGAGCTTAAGTTGGTACATGCAGCTATGCCATCCCTATACCATTTATGCATACGTTTGCCTTTCCTACCACCACTGGCAGCCACTCACCCATATCTTGTCCTGCCCCCATGCACACTGATGACAGTCTAACTGCGGTAGCAAGCCAGGTTAGTCAAGCTTGGAGATGCATGACCAACCTAGATAGTTTATATATTGGATGAATTACACTAGAGAAGCCTGTGATGGTAGGTCCTATTATTCGCCAGCCTACTCTGAGCCTCAGCACCATGGGTTGGCACCATCTTGAAGGAACCCTGCTTCACACAGCCTAGGTCTTGGCTCTTTCTGTCTGGAGCCTCTGGGAGAGGAAAGGCAGAAAGCTCATGACTTGCCCAGACAGTCTGAGGCCTGGCCCTGTAGCTTCAGCTCCCCAGACATTGTTGAGTTGGACTTGGCTGGCAGCTGCTGTGCTGTTATTTTTCCGAGGTAATAAGTGAGATTAATCACATTAATTCCAGAGGCGAAGAGGGTTTGGGCCAAGTGCAGTGAGCATGTGGGAGCCAGTGCTGGGGTTGTGAGCTGGAGGCAAGAGCTGGGTCCTCACAGCAGGACAGAGTGGGGCACAAATCAGCTTCTGTGAGTGGGGCCTTTGCTCTCAGCTGCTTCTGGAAGTGATTTATAAGATCGGGAACTTGGGGGCCTCTTTCTCTGACTGGCTCTGATTGAATGAAGAGTTGTCTCCCACTTACCCCATGTAGCGGGGTGGCTACCCGCTCCCAGCCACGAAGGGTTAAAGTCCGCCCGGGGAGAAGGCTGGGGCAGTAGGGTAAAGCCCAGGCTGATTGGGAGAGTAGGGTCAGCTGGGTGGCCATGCCCCAAACACTCCGCAGGCCCTTATAAAGGGCTGAGAGGCCAAGGCAACAGACACAGTCTCCTCTGACTGCAGAGGGAGATGGGCCTTGCTGCTGGGGAGACTTGGATCTAGGATACCCGGAGTGGAGCAGGGCTGGGGCTAGGCTAGAGGAGCTGGAGGAGCTCCAGCCTGGAAACCCCCAGGCTGCAGGGCCTGGTAGACGGTCCCACAAGGTATACTGGGGTTGCAGGGGCAGCCCCGGGGCAAGCGGAGGCAGCAGGCCAACCCCCCTTGCCGGTGATGAGTGGCAATTAAACTGCAGTCTGCCCCAGTGAGCGGGGGGCAAGTGGTGACTGGCAGTTGCCTAGACTGAGGCAAGGTGGGGATGGGGGTGGGGGTTCCCCTGGAGAGAGGAGACCCTGAGATAGTGGAGGTATTGCGGGGCGCAGCACCCAAGGTAAGAGGGCACCGGGACCCAGGGAGGGGCACCGGCGCCAGTAGTGAGCGGGACCAAACCCAGAAGAGGGCACTCTAGAGGGCTGGATCAAGTTAATTCCCAGAAGGACCAGCAGGAGGCGCCAAGGATGGGTCCCCGCACGCTTACATCCCACTTTCTCTGCTTGGCCCTGAGTGGTTATAGTCCCCTTTTGCAGTCTTGTTTGAGGTAATGTGGTGGGATCTCTTTCGGTATGCAGCCTTCACCCTTTAGTTTCCTTCAGTGGAGCTGTTCTCATTCCCGTGCCCCCAGGGCTTAACCCCTCTGGTCACCAAGCTCTGTCATGATGGAAGCTATCCGGAGGATGAAGTGGAGGATGAAGATTTGCCATCTGCTCACAGTTCCTTCCTACTTATTAAGGGCCTGGGTTAGTTCACTTAGTTACCTCAACAAACCATCTTCCACCCATTCCAAACATTAGAACTGCCATCTTGGATCAAACAACTGATCCTTCTCTTTCAGTATCCTGTATGTGGAACAACCAGTACTGATGTTTCAGAGGAAGATTCAAGAACCTTGTAACGAGCATTAATGGAATAACCTATCCATGGGGGAAGCTCCTTCCTAATCCCCATCAACTAGTGGTTGGCTTATGTCTGGAAGCAGAATGGGTTAATAGTTCTTACAATATTTTCTGTTCCAATTGTGGACATCCTCATTACTCATCAGTGTCTGGTCCTTTGTTTGAATCCTGGTAAGATCTTGACTTTAATTATATGCTGTAACAGTGAGTTCCACAGGTTAATTATGCATTATGTGAAGGTTTTCTTTTATCAGTTTTAAATCAGTTGCCTTTCAATTTCATTGACTGTCCCCTTTTTCTTGTATTATATAAGAAAGTAAATAAGAGTACAATGAAAGGTACAGAGAACATAAATCAAGCAATCTCTTTCTCATGTACACTCTTACTTATCTCCTCCTAAACTAAACAGTCCCAACCATTTCAATACAGACACTCCCCGACTTATGCAAACTCGCACTTATCGAAAAAGTTCCATAAGCTAGAAATAGGAGAGGGTTTTTTTTTGTGTAATAGTCGGAGATACGTTTCTGACTTACGCAAAATTCAAGTTACACAAGGTGTTCCAGAACGGATCGCTTGCATGAGTTGGGGAACGTCTGTATCCATATGGAGGATGGATCCATATCTATTTTTCTATAGCGGTGTCTAGAACTGATGACACTACTCCATGTGAGGGCATACCGTTGAATTATATGACATTATTATATTGTTCAGCATTATTTTCCATCCCATTGCTTATGCATCCTAACATCTTGTTGTGTTTTTTTTATCCATTGCTACACACTGAGCTGTCCACAATAATGTCTAGGTCTTTATCTTTGGTGGTTGCAGTTAATGTAAAACTCAGCAACATGTATGGACTTTTCATTCTGAAATAGGTACATCTTATTTCTCTTACTCCTGCAATCATCTCCTGTCCATGTCTCTCGGCTACCATCCCTGGGTTTGTTTCTTTGGCTAAGTGGCTAACTTCACAGGTACTTTTATTTTTTTGCTCCCTTGTATTTAACTTGACGTGGGGGTATTTGAATAGTGCTAGTGTCTGGCAGTAGCTATCTTACAGCTCCTTTCTTTCTCCTTGCTCTCCCTGGGTTTTATTCAAATGTCATGTGGGGTTACAGAAATTGCACATTACAAAGTGGCATCTAGATCTTTCTTCTTCCTACCACATGACTAAACCTCTCATTCAGTACAATGTGGTGCTTGTAGGGTTAATGTTCTGAGTTCCCATGTGAGTTTCACTATTGTAGGGGAGCCCAGATGCTCTGTTTAATGCTCTTGAAGAAGGAGAGGGCCCTAGTATTTGGCACTCAGAGTTTTAATGTCCAGAGCAGCCTTTCATCCCGGGTGAGTACTGAAAGGGTTACGAGGGAGCCCTGGCTGTTTCTTTGAGCGATTTGGAAAGGACGGGCCTCAGACAGCTTGGCAAGAATCTGGGGCCTGTTTTTTCCAGCCCAGCCCTTCCTTCTGCATGGAGCTGTCAGGGAATCCCATGAATGTCTGGCTTCTCCCCATTCCTCTTTTTTTTTTTTTTTCCCTTCCCAGCAGTATTTTTATCCATCCCTGGCTCTTCCCCGCACAGGGACCTGGAGTCTTGTCTGTTGTTTAGCCTTCCAGGTAGTAAGGTGGGAATGAAAGCCATGCTACTGTGCTATAGCTGGTGGAATTAGTTTTGAGCTAATTTGAGTTGTGAAAGTGAGAAGGGTACCAGGAAGATTCCCAGAGGAGAATCCTTTCTGCATCACTTTCAGGGCAGAACCACCTAGCTCAAGAACAAAAAGATTCAGGGGCTCATCTCTGAACTGTGCTATTCCTACAGCTCACAAAGAGACACTGAAGTATTAGAGCTGCGTTTTCTGCATTTCCTACCCCTTTTGTAGAAGTGGAGACACATCTCTATAACCTAGGCTTGAAGGGATGAGGCAGGTCAGCTACTTTCACTCTGCTGGTCTGAGACTCTCCAGGACTGTCCTGAGATGGAATTCAGTGTGAACATTTTGGAGATTTCCAGATCTGCACTGTCTCAAGAAAGAATGAGAGAGCCTCCTGGGGAAAGGAACGGATGGCTCAGTGCTGGGTGTGTTTGAAATGCAAGAGAAGGGGGTTCAGTTATGGTAGGAGACAGACGTATGAGCAGCTATGCTCAGAGCCCCCAGGTGTTTTACAGATGGAAACCTAGTTGAAGATGGATGGAGATAGAATTATCTTCGGTCTCCCAGCAAATATATCTCTCAGGAGAATGTGGAGAATCCAGAGGTTCTATGTAGGGTGATACAATATAAGGCAGCCCTTATGAGGGACAGTCCCCACACAACTGTCCCTAAAGTCATCTGCCAATGAGGCTGGACTGAGGGACCCTGGAGTCTGGCTGAGATAAGGGGAGAGATCTTATCCAAATAGGACTTCAGTTATCAAGCAAGAGTGCCAGATCAGGAGGTAGTGCAAAGAGTCTCAACTCCCCTGACTGAGGGAAATCCCTCCTTCCCATCAGGCCTCTCCTCTGAGCTTCCTCCTCTTGGACAGTGAAGTTTCCACCACAGCCTGACTGCTAAGCCAGTGCATGCTCACATTTTCCATCCAGGCCAGGGTCATGCTTTGGCTTAGCTTTTCCCAGGATGAGCACAGCATTCGCAGTTTTGTGTTTTATCCTGTGCTATAAACAATGCTCCCCTGCCAAAAGCATGAATTTTAGAAAGAAACCCATTTCCTGTCCCTGAAAACCTTGGTGTTGTCCTTCCCCCCCCGCACCCCTCATGAGGGTCCCCCAGAGCCCTCCACCAGGGAGTCAGGCTTTGCTGCTTTACTTTCCCGAGTGTTTTATGTCCAGGGGAGTTTTGCAGCTGACGGTGGAGTTTGAGAGTTGTGTGTTGTTGGCACCATGACAGCCTGTTATTCTCCAGGGCTTCTCTGGGCTGCAGGTATCAATCAGCAGCTGTTTGTGAGCCATGCAAGGCTCCAGCATTTAACAAAAACCTCTTTTAAAAAGAGGGAAAAAAACTTTTTTTAAAAAAAAAAAGCCAGGGAGTATTTCAGTTTTCCCAACATGTGGTGACAGCTACGCCTAGAGATCCTCTTCAGAAAGCTGTTGGCTCACGCTTGTGAAGCCTAAGCATGTTTGTGTAATATGGGGGAGATCAGAAGGCTAGCACCCTCCTCAGACAGCCAAGTTTTTTTTAGGGAGTGTTAAGAGTCGATATGATTAGTAACACTGGTGCTAAATACTGTTTTCAGTATTTTCCAAGTAGTTTTTGGTGCTGTCCTGAAACTAAGAATAGATGGCCAGTTTGTGCATAGTGCAAGGGGCCGGAGTATTGAGGCAGTGGGCAGAGCCAGGAGTCCAGTGAGGCCAAGTGACTTGGGCTGTATGCCAAATGGCTTGGGTGGTCTACCAAGGGCCAGTTAAGGTGACTCTGATATAGCATGGAAGCAGCATAGTCCCTGTAATGCGTCAGGGGTGGGGTAAGGGTAATGTGAAAATATTGATCTCTAGAACCACATATTAAGTGCAGATAGCTCTGTGATACTAGTCCCACACAATGGTGGATTCATGAAAACAAGATGAGGTAAAGTTGAGGTGTTACAATTTCCACTTATCATTGCACTGGATTCACAGAACTTGAATTAATAATCTCTTTGCCCTCTGAGTCCATAGCAAGCCAAGCTGGTAGATGCCATGCTGGCCAGACTGCTACATCTCTATTGAAGATCAATAACAGTAGTTAAGCAACTAAGGATATGTCTACATTATAGTGGCACAGCTTCGACACTCTGTCACTGGAGTGCCATAGTGTTAACATGTGTTACAGGATTAGAAGGGGTTTTTCTGTCACTGTAGTTAATCTGCCCCCTCAAGAGGCAGTAGCTAAATTGATGCTAGACTTCTTCCATTGACCTAGTGGTGTCTACAGCAGGGATTAGGTCAGTTTAATTACATCTCTCAAGAGTGTGAATTTTTCACGCTCCTGAGCAACGTTCCTAGATTGACCTAAGATTTCAGTGTAGATCAGGGCTAAGGAACAGTGGCTACAACACAGTGAAGCTCAACATTCTTGAAGGAGGAATTGTACTAGATACTAGCCCTGTGACATTGACCTTTAGAAAGATGATTTCAGAATGAGAGAGCTGCTGAACACACTATAGCGTTAGTGTTAGCTGTTAATGTCCATGATGTTGCATGGCTTTTATA
The DNA here is from genome assembly GCA_007922305.1 of Dermatemys mawii. NCBI lineage: Eukaryota > Metazoa > Chordata > Testudines > Dermatemydidae > Dermatemys > Dermatemys mawii. The sequence goes on from ML677332.1 coordinate 59,709,536, forward strand.
GTTGAATCTTAGTCCTTATCTGGCTCAGTAGCAATCGTCTCCTGTTCTCTCCATCTCTTGCCATCTGAGATCATAGACCTAAATAGAAGGTGGGGATTTAAAAAGTTTGTATCTGCCAATACATAGATATAATTCATTGATTGTGATATTCAGAATCTGGCTGAAGGTCATCACCTGGAGTAGGGACATGTCTTATGTGGCCTTTACCCCCAGTACTCCTAGACAGCAGGAGTCTCTACATTTTTCTGCTGCTGGAAAAAGCTTAGCAGGCTAATCTGCCTCTCTCAAGAATGCAGAATGTCTGAGCTATGAATATCGTCAAAGCTGGCAATGAAGGTTGCTTCAAAATCTAGCTGTGAGAAGTCCTGGTCTCTGGAATATCTGAGGAGAAGACTGCCTCAAGCGTGAACTAATCTACTTCCTCCTCAATGTAGAGAGTAAAGGGGAAGAACAGTAAGAGACAACATGTCTGCTCCCCTTCATTTCACTCAGGATCCTAAAAGAAATTGAGATACCTAGGTTTGAACATGGATCAACTTTGATGGACTTGTTGGAGTCACTGGAAGTCGGTGGAGGTGATGTCTGTGGTTTAATTGTCATGAGGACTGAGGACAAATCCTGAGAAGTGCACATTCACTCTGATGCAGACTTGGACGTCATAGGAGCTGTTTGAGATTCCAAGTTCTCAACTAATCAAACAGATAAAGAGATTTCAGATCTTGCCTTTGAGATTTCAAATGTGAAACAGTTTAAAATGTGTGAGAGGCTTTGGCTTGTGCTGTACAGAACAGCAGGTGAGTCATAATGGGCTCTTCATTGCTAACTGAATTTGCGAGTAAGGGTCTTTCTGAAATTCATGGCTTCTTGCCCCATGACACCATTTGTTGGACTTAAAAATGAGACCTTTGCAATGCTGGTTAAAGACAAGATACTAGTCATAGCACGATGACTTCATTTCCTGTGGCTGTCTCTGGAAAGGTGTAGGAGAGTGGTCAGCAACATGCTGGCCATCGCTTCCCGCTGCTCCCATTGGCCAGGAACTGTGAAACACAGCCACTAGGAGCTGCTGTGCGCCGTGCCTGCGGATGGTCAACATCAGCAAAATGTCTTGCAGACTGCAATCAGATAACCCTGATGGGCCGCAGGTTGCCCACCACTGGACTAGGACTATCTGTTGTGTTGGGCAAAACACTAATATACAGTACAGTAGAACCTCTTGCGTTACAATCACCAGAGTTACAAACTGTCCAGTCAGTCAACCACACACCTCAATTGGAACTGGAAATATGCAGTCAGACAGCAGCAGACAGAAAAAAAAAAAGCAAATACAGTATAGTACTGTTAAATGTAAACTACTAAAAAAATAAAGGGAAAGCAGCATTTTTCTTCATGGTAAACTTCCAAAACATTAAGTCAGTGTTCAGTTGTAAACTTCTGAAAGAACTTTTCAAAGTTACAAACATTTCAAAGTTACAAACAACCTCCATACCTGAGGTGTTCATGACTTTGAGATTCTAGAGTAGAACCTTTCAAAAGTTTACAGCTGAAGATTGACTTAATGTAACTTTGAAACTTTACTATGCAGAAGACAAATGTTGCTTTTAACCATCTTAAATTTTAAATGAAACAAGCACACAATTTTTTTACCTTATCAAATTTTTCTTTAAACTTTTCCTTTTTTTAATAGTTTACATTTAGCACAGTAATGTACTGTGCAATATCTGTGTTTTTGTCTCTGCTGCCTTGATTGCATACTTTCAGTTCAAATGAGGTGTGTGGTTGACCAGTCAGTTCGTATTTCTGATGTTCGTAACTCTGAGGTTTTACCATATGTGCTGTGCATTGGATGGAGTTTCATGCAGTCTGTTTCTATCAGCTGTGATAGTAACATGCTTTGGGCACTGGTTGGGGAGTTCAGTTTGGCTGTCTCACAATTGAGACTCTTTTGACTCCTCTGATTTTCAAGCCTGCATAAATTCATTGGCACTGAGGGTGATTTGAATGGTCTTTGAAGGTTTTCCTCCCCCAATCAGAAACAAATTGGCCAATGACAACAAAGCCAGGTATTAGGTGACCTGGTGCAGAGAATTTGCTTTTATTCACTTCTGGGAAAGGCGTATTTAGCAGATCTAATCTCAAGCACTTCAAATTCTCAAAGAAAGAGCACTTGAACAGATGATTTCAACTGGAACTACAGGACCCCATGGTTTCTTCAAGGACTCTGATCACCTCATTCTCTTTTACAGATGAAGTGCACTATAAATAAACCCTTTTGTAATGGCGGAATGTGCAGTATCTTCATGTTCCAGGAGAGGGTGAGATCTGGCTCTCTGATAGATGCTTTCCTCCTAGACCTGAGTCAAGAATTCCTATATGCATTATTTTCCATCTGTTTCCAAAAGTCATCAAAAAGATCAAATGTGACACTTCATCTGCTATTAATAGCTCCAACTTGAGGTCATCAGTTTGAGTTTTCAGTTCACCTGACCATAATATCAAACTCTTCCATTCTCCTACCAGGTATTCCAGATGTCCTATTATAAGTTTGCAATTGGGTTCTCCATCTGAATCTTGAATTGGTGATTGTAGGTGCAGGGACTTGTTGATCACTGATGGTTTTTACTGCTTTCTGTAAATTCAACTTATCTTTCTGCAGACTTCAGGAAAGATCTATGTCTTAAAGTAGAAGAGGTATTCAGTTAGTAACTTTTGGCAGGTTAATGCTCTATTACTATCCATAATTTTTTTAATTTTGGATTATTTGGATCTATCTCAAGCAGTTTGGATTGTTCTTTTCTGTTGTTAATCCATCTGACAGTCATTTCAACTTTTTTCTCTCTTTGCACATCCTGTTTTCAAAAGGTTTTTGTAAGGTCTGAGTCATTTTTCCAGTTATCAGAGGTAGACTTGCTAGTCTGTATCCACAGAAACAACAACAAGCAGTCTGGTGGCACCTTGAAGGTTAACAGATTTATGTGGGCATAAGCTTTCATGGGTAAAAAATCCTGAAGAACCATCTGAAGAAGTGGGTTTTTTTGCCCACAAAAGCTTGTGCCCAAATAAATCTGTTTATCTTTAAAGTGCTACCGGACTCCTTGTTGTTTTTTCCAATTGTTTGCGAAACTCCATCTTCCTGCCACTAGGTTACATAGCTTAAATATGAAAAGGATCTGTAGTAGTTATTTAAAGAGAACTAAACATATGCACAAATCTCTTTGCTTATGAAGCATAAGGGGGATAAGTCATGGATCAGCATTCACATCACCCTCCCTGTCAGTACTCGGCCCAAACCAGGCAAGCTAATGATCCAACACACAGACCAAATGCGGTGATGAATCAGAGTCTCATGCCACCTGAGGCATGTTATGCATATACTAAGTCAGGTGTTCTCAAAGTGGAGGTCAGGACCCCTTGGGGGTCATGATGTCATTACATGAGGGGTTGCAAGTTGTCAGCCTCCACCCCAAACCCTGCTTGCCTCCAGCATTTGTAATGGTGTTAAATATATTAAAAAGTGTGTTTAATTTATAAACTCTCAGAGACTTGCTATGTAAAAGGAGTTCTAGTAAAAAAGCTTGAGACCCACTGCACTAAGAAGAAGAGGAGTCATGGTGTAGGGTGGCAGTGTAATATGGGGATCTTTTATTTGTTAGTTCTCATTGAGGCGTGATGGGGAACTACACCAACCTGGCTCCATTTACCACCCCATCTCCCTTATGCCATCACACATATCACACCCAATTTATGAAGTTCTTGTCAAGGACTGACCCCACTTCCAGCTGGGTCTTCAATAGTCTGTCTTTAGGATAATGGGGAAGTGGCAGTTCTGTGGTTCCCACAGGGGCTAATCGCTGTAGTTCTCCTGCGTTTAGGAGCTCCTTCTCAGAGAATGTCTACACTGCAAAAACAAAAACAAACAAAAAAAACCAAAACAGCAGCTTGCCTGGGTCAGATGACTTGAGCTTAGACTGCAGGGCTAAAAACTTCAGTGTAGATGTTCTGGCTAAGGCTGGAGACTGGGTTCTGAGACCTAAGCATCCCACCCCGCAAGGTTTCTGAGCCCAGGCTCCAGCCTGAGCTCAAACATCTACGCTGCAGTTTATAGCCTGCAGCCTGAGCCCTGTGAGCCCAAGTCATTTGACCCAGGCTCTGAAACTCAGTGTTATGGGTTTTTTTTATTGCAGTATAGACATAGCTTAAGAGTTCAGGCTGGGGTAAGTAGGTGAACCCAGGCATACCAACTCCACTGGTTTGCAGCCCAGGGGCCCTTATTTGGAACTGCCAGAATCAGTCCTCCTCAGTCCCTTGCTGTTCTCTGAGCTACTTGTTACCTTTGTAAATCTTCCCCATCTTCTTGGATGTGATGACATGTCTGGCAGTTCCTCATGAGTTTGCTAGAGGGATTCTCTCTGCACTCCCTCTGTCTTTCTGGCAGCCACCCCATCCTCCTATCTTGCAGCCCTTTTATATTTGTATCCTGTGGGTCTGCCAATCAGCTCTGGCTGAGCAAGCAGGCAATTCGTTTGTTAACCCTGTGGCTGCTGAACCAGCATGGAGTAGAGAGACCCTGTAACAGGCTCAGAGACCATCTTGGTGGATCAGATTGTGTATGTAAATTTATTAAGATCTGTTGGGGGTGTCAGTACCTGAAAATATCAACAGATTTGCTGGGTCTGGCATTTCAGAGGAATATCTCTATTATGGTAAATTAGAAGGCTGTTATTTGAGCTTGATTAATTGTTCACATGCAACTCTCTAGAGTATCCTGAGCAGCTTTCACTGGACAAGTTTTACATTATGGTCAGCATCCTCTAGCTCAGTAAACTTAATCTTTAAGTTGCTTTACTTAGTTCCTCGGCGCCACAGATTGTTTGTGTATCATTTATCAACATCCTACTTGGCCTTAAGGCATGTAATTGTATGTTATACAGTGCACATGGTGCAATAAACTAGATAGGTCCTGCCACAGTGAACTACTGCTGGCCTTCTAACTCCATTACTCACCTTTTCTCTGTTTGAGATCCTACCTCTTGTCACTCTGTGATTGTTAGGATCTTTAGAAAGTCACAGGCATGGCCCATGTGACCAAGCTTCTCCTTTTAGCAAATGGCACCACCTTCCGCTCAAGCCACCTACAAACCATCTTCCAGGCACCAGCTCCATACTTCCTCATTACACTCCCTAGGCAATCCTAGTCAGTAATAGTGTCATTCCTAGCCTTTGATAGAAATCTGTTAACAGACTTCGGGAGCTTTGCTGAAGCATGGTTACAAGGGTCTCTATAGATGTGCCCTTTGTGAACACATCTGAAACAAACATTCAACACACTATTATAATCTCTGTCTGATGCACTGTAGACTGATCTACTTTGAAAGGAAACTCCTCAAGTGTTATACCTGTAAAAAATGGGTGGCTTTGCAAGGGTTTATCATCTCCAGCCACAACTATAATGTATCTGCACACAGCACAGCACTATTGCTGTACCAGTGCTTGCTGGGATTCCTGCAACACCTATCCTACAGTGCCCATCTCTGCTTCTGGGTGCAGGAGTTTCTGCATAACTAAGCAATTTCCTTTAAGCGTTATGGGAAACAATCCTGTGTTGGCCCTAGGAAGGGGGATTGAGTACCTTGAATAAGACTTTTTCATTTACAACAATTGATTCCAATGAAAAATGCTGCCTTGATTCCTATGATACCTGGCCATAGGTATAGCTGCTGCTCAATCATTAAGAAGTACAAAATCCGTATAAAATTCAAAAATACAAACAAACGAAGGCCCGATCCAAACTCATTCAGTCTGGAAACAATCAAATGTACATCTCCAATCGAGCAGCCTTAACTCCATCTACTTTGCAATCCTCAGTCCTTTGTCCTTATCACTTTCTGGGGGAAAAGCTGGACACAGTGGCCTGGGGCTGGGATGACTAGCTGAACTGTGGCAACAACTGTGGCATCTCCCTCCTGCCCACATTATGAAGAGACCATTGTAAACAATGTGATGCCAGTTCAGCAGGACTGAAACTATAACCTGACCTCTAGGTATTATGAATTAAACCTGGTGCTTTCTCTCCCCACCTCCTGGCTGGCAGTTGTATGTGGAGGAACTGGTATTGTACCAAGTTCCAAGCAACAGTTTTGTGTACCTCTATCATCTAGTGTAGGCAGGGCCTAAGAGGAGGGACATTTAATCAAGATAATTCTGGACAAGTGAAGCTGGGACTTGAACGTGTCCTAGCTCATGCTAGTTTTCTGGGTACTAGCTGAGGATTCACCCCTCCTCCTCCCTCTGTAGTGACAGGCCATCTTTGTTGTCAGACCCAACAGTTTACTAGAGGACACTGGCCACCACCCAACTCATTGTGGCAGTTCTGGGCCTTGGCATCTCATTGTTGCAGAAACATAAACCGAGAACCTGCGATGAATATGCACTACTGTGGTCCATCACTAGGGCTGCTTGGTCAGCATGCACATTGTTGCCTGCTGGGAGAAGTGAGGAAGAGGGAGACAACAGAGTGATTTGGGCTCTGACAGAATTTTCCACTCCACCACCTGCTCTGAAACTGGCTGCCAAACATGCTGAAATGGTTAAGTGTACCAACTCATAGGAAAGCTAAAGGGGAGGAGTGGCTCCTGCCTGATGGGTTTTCAAAGGGAGCTGGGTCTTTTGATGTTTTGTTTTAGCAGCTGCCAGGTGTGTTGCCTCAGCCTCGTGTGCCGTGCTTCTGCCCCCAGCCTTCCTGTGTCACATACTTCAGTACATGTGCTTGGAGGGTGGGGGAATAGGAGAAGACAATTAAGCAAAGGTTTTGGTGCTAGAACTAGCATTTTCTATTACTTTTGCACACGTTAGCTCAGGGTCTCTTATTCCACTCTTGTCTGTGAAGCACCTTGCACACAATTGACCCTATAAAAGTAGTAGACAATTTATTTTTCTTTGGTGTTTTTAACGCTTTCTACCCAGTGTTCTCCCTTCTCTGCTGCCTCCCCCAAGTCAGAGTAGTAATTTTAATAATTTGCATTGCTA
>ML677332.1:59716571-59817469 GCA_007922305.1 Dermatemys mawii
CCACACACTGAGTTTGTCAGAGTATTGTATAGACAATATGGATACTGACTCCCCATCCTCTGGTCTAACCAACAGAGGTACTCAGTTAAATAGAATACAGGTGCTTTTCCCCACCTCAACTCAGCAAATTAAGTGTCTTCAATGAGACTATATAGATGCTGCCCAGTTGCCTCAGTCTATTTCAGTGGGCCCAATCAGTCCGCCACATCACCTTCTAGTTTTCCATAGGAGCCTTGGCTCTCTGGAAATGCCATATGCCATGTTGGGTATTGCAAGGGAAAGAGGAAGATGGAACTACAGTGGGAGGTTAGATAGTTGCAGAGCAGCCCTATATAGTCCTAAAATAAAGGAAGGCAAGCAGACCTACAGCATCAGTAACCAAGGGAGTCTCCTTTAGCAAAAGGCCAGGCCTCTAGTTATGATCCCTAAGGACAAGGTTCCAGAAACTGTAGAAGAGATCTCTGCTTTGCTGCTCTTGGAGACCATGCTCTGTTTAGATGGGGCTTTAAAATAAATAGAGCCACCTTTCCACTCCTTGCTCATGGTTCCTGGTGGTCTAGTCCAGACATGTCACCACCAGACTAAGATGCTTCTGGGAATGGAGGTGACAGATGCTTGGAAAATACAAACAGATTGAGGAAGGGGGAGGGTGGCATTTCTAGTCTCTGATGTTTGTTGAGAAGGATTTTTAATATGGTTTCTCTTCTGGCACCAAGGGCTATTTAGCAGGAAGCCACAGTGGCAATGCTGTAGTTCAGAATGAACTTCCCATTCCATTTTAAATATTTTTTTTGATCCTACATCCCTAATTTCACCAAAATATAACCAGTCTGCCAGTCAGCTGCCCTGCAGCCTACTTCAGCAGATTTGTTTCTCTGTAAAGTGAGATTTTCCTCAAATGAGGTGCCTCCTAGCTCTGAGAGCCTTCCTAGAAGGATCTGTACTGACTTTGAAAAGTTTACTCAGACTATTCTACTAATTCTAGCTTGAAAACATCTAAGCTGGGAAACTGTTGAAATGGCTTCCTCCAGGCAAAATATTTTCCAATAGCTCTGGGGAAGTTGGTAGCTATTTAAAGAGAGGGGATGTAATTCATGCCTATGTGAGATGAAGTTTTTGTTACAAATGGTGCAATACCAATGTAGACTCCAAGAGATCTTCTAGCCTCCGAGCAGCTAGCATGGCAGCTTAAAGGCTCCCCTCATCTTAGGTATGGTTATCTTGCATCTGCTCCCTCCACACTGGCCCATGTGCCCTGTTTCTCCCTAGCCCTGCCTATCTCTGTGGTTCCTGCTCCTGACCTTTTCCAGTAATGGTTGTGAATTGGCAAAGTCAGACTACTTTAGAAAATCTTCAATGGTGTTATGAAATAAAACAGAGTGGGGAAAATGTTGATCTCAGTTCCACAACCAAAATATAGAAGAACGGCACTGGTATTTACTAAGACCAGAATTTGACCCAGTAACTTTGTATAACGCTGCTGTCTGAAGCTTTGACCACCCCTTCAGGAACAGCCCAGTGACATAAGTCACAACCACACAATACATAGGTTATAAGACATGTGGCACATGAATCTATAGCCACCCTAAGGAATGCATAACCAAAGCTTCTCCAGTGTGAGCCTTCACTATGATTTTAATATGTGTGAAGTGATGCAAAAATTTAAGGACATACTTCCTCAAGAGGCCAGACAGGAGTTCTCCTCAGTAGTCGAAGAAGGGAAGACAGTAGCCCGAACTCCCTGCAGGCAACGTTGGCTGCTGCCGATTCTGCAGCTAGATCGATGGCCACAGTTGTTACCATGCACAGAAGGTCATGGTTACAGTCTTTGGGGTTTCCTGAGGAGGTACAACAAACCCTCCAGGACTTCCCATTCAAAAGGCCCTCGCTCTTCTCAGAGGAAACAGACGCCAAACTCCACAGACTTAAGGACTCTAAGATGACCCTAAAATCTCTGGCTCTGTATACTCCAGCAGTATTCAGAAAACACTATAGGCCTCAACATACTGGATACTATTTCACATGGCCTAGGGAGGACCAGCTGAGGGTTTGGGCACCAAGGGTTCGAGCATAGGCCCCCTCCACCAACTTCCTCCTCAGGGCCGATGTAATCTGCCCCTAGATACTCGGGCAGCTGAAAGCACTTACTTTGACGAGATGCTCGAGAACGACATCTTAATCCCCTCAGGTCTGGATCTAGTTATCCCTTTGTTTTCCAACCAACTCTCCCACTTCCTCAGTGCCTGGACCCACATTGCCTTGGACCTTTGAGTTCTAAGCACAATAGAATTAGGTTATACCCCCCCAATTTTTATCCACTCCACCTTCCCACCATTCCTCCTCATCCCTCTTCAGGGATTCTTCTCATAGGCAGCTATTGGAAAAAGAAGTCCAATCCCTCCTTCAGGTGGATACCGTGGAAGAAGTTCCACACCATCTGAGAGGAAAGGGGTTTTATTCTCACTACTTCTTAATTCTGAAAGCTAAGAGGGGTCTCTCACCGATACTAGACCTGTGTCATCTCAGCCACTATCTCAAGAGCTTGAAGTTCTGCATGGTCTACTTGTTTATCATTCCTTTGCTGGACTGGATTGCTGCCCATTATCTGAAGGACACATACTTTCACATATTTTTTTCAAGGCCACAGAAGATTCCTAAAATTTGTTGTGAACTGAGACTCATTATCAGTTCTCGGTTCTCCTGTTTCGCCTGTGGGCAGTCCCACAGATCTTCACCAAATATATGGCAGTAGTAGTGGCTTTCTTCAGGAGAAAAGGAGTTCATGTATTTCTGTATCTCAGTGACTGGCTAATCAAAGGCTGGACCAGAGCTCAAGTGGAATCCAACATCTCGTCCGGTTGACCTTCCAGGCCTTAGGCCTACTAATAAATTATCAGAAATCTACCCTTATCCCTGTACAAAGGATAGAGTTCATAAGTGCAGTTCTCGACCCTGATAAATTCCCTTCAGACACATCCAGTCACCACAATCCAGATATGCTTGAGCCTTCTGGACCACATGGTATCATGCACATATGTGGTGCAAAACACGAGGCAGCGTCTCGGACCTCTGTATGCCTGGCTGGCTACAGTACATTCACCTTCTCAGTATCACCCGGACATGGTACTCACCATCCCACTCCAGGTCCTTAATTCTCTGACTTGGTGGTTGAATCAATGCACAATCTGTGCAGGAATACCTTTTTCGAGGCTCCAGTAGTCTGTCTCTCTGGTCTCTGATGCCTTGGCACTGGCTTGGGGAGCTCACCTATAGCACCTCAGGATTCAATACCTATGGTCTCAAGAAGAGCTCTCTCTTCATATCAATATCAGGGAACTCAGAGTAGTCCACCTAGCCTGCCAAGCGTTCCTGCCCCACATTACAGACAAAGTGGTTTCAGTTCTCATAGACAATACAACTGCCATGTACTACATCAACATGCAGGAGAGTGCATTCTTCCCCTCTATGTCAGCATGCAATACAGCTGTGGGAGTTCTGTATCACACACTCAGTTTATCTAGAAGCATCTTACCATCTCTTCACTGAAACTGGGTACACAGAACCAACTTGCAGATCGCTTCAGCAGGTCCTTTTCCATTCACCCTTGGAAAAGGACCTGCTGAAGCGGTCCCTTCAACCAGTCGTCACATGGACATCCCGCAACAATGGGGGACTCCCCTTATAGAGCTGTTTGCTGCCCGCAACAACAGAAAATGCTATCAGTTCTGCTCCCTGTGGGACCATAACCCAGGGTCTCTTACATACACCTTCCTGTTAGCATAGACAACTCATCTGTATTACACCTTTCCCCCCATTCAATTGATACACAAGGTTCTGATGAAGATCAAGCAGGACCGAGGACAGGCTATCCTCATAGCCCCAGTGTGGCTCAGAAGGCACCGGTTCATCACCCTGTCAAGCCTTTCAGCAGAGATCCCGATCTGGCTTTCACCACACTCAGACCTGATCTTCTGAGACCACAGTTGGATGCTTCACCCAAACCTAAGCTCTCTTCATCTGATGTCCTGGAACCTCCATGGCTGAATCCTGAGGAGCAAGGTTGCTCAGAGCAGGTCAGTAGAATCCTACTGGGCAGTAGAAAACCCTTCACCAGGACAACTTACCTGGCAGAGTGGAAACGATTGTCCACCTGGTCTTCCCAACTCAATGTTCCACCTGCACAGTCTTAATTGCAACTTATTTTGGAGTACCTTCTGCTCTTGAAGCAGCAAGGTCTGGCCTTTTCTTCAGACAAGGCCTGGTTGGCAGCCATTTCAGCCTTCCATCCTAAGATCAACAGCAGATCAGTCTTTTCACACAAAATGGTAATCCGTTTTCTCAAAAACCTGGAGAAGGTGTACTTTCCAGATAAGGAGCTGATCCCTCTTTAGGGCCTAAACCTTGTCTTTTCAAAGCTTACAGGGAGCACCCTTTGAGCCACTGGTAACATACGCTCCTGGAAAGTCATCTTCATAGTGACCATCACTTCGACCAGGATGGTTTCAGAGATCCATGTCCTCACACTGGAACCCCCATCTATGATCTTCAAATGATAAAGTACAGCTGCACCCACATCCAAAATTCTTCCCAAAAATGGTTTCACAATTCCACTGTAGCCAAGCAATTTTTCTACCAGTATTCTACCCTAAGCCGCGTGTGAATAGAGAGGAACAGCACCTATGATATTTTGGATGTTAGACTGGTGCTTTATATTCAAGGAACCAAACCGTTCCTCAGATCAACTCAGATGTTCATAGCAATCCAGAGAGAATGAAGGGACTCCCCATCTCTGCCCGGAGGATTTTGTCTTGGATTACCTCATGTATCCAGGCATGTTACAGCTCACAGGGATTCCTCTTCCTGCTAACTTGACTGCTCACTCCACAAGATCTCAGGCCCCTTCAGCTGCTTTCCTTGTGCAAGTTCCTATTCAAGATATCTTCAAGGCAGCAACCTGGTCCTCACTGCACACATTCTCAGCACACTATGCCACTGCCCAACAGGCCAGAGGTGATGCCAACTTCTGCCATACAGTATTGCAGTCAGGTTGTACCTGAACTCCAAGATCGCCTCCTGTGCCAATGCTTGAGAGTCATCTCCATGGGAATGGACCTGTGCAAAGACTCGAAGAAGGTTACTAACATTTTTGTAACAGTTGTTCTTTGAGATGTGTTGCACATTTCCATTCCAAGAATGGCACTCCTTCCCCTCTTACCTGATTCAATCAGTAAGAAGAAACTGAAGGGATGCAGGGTTGGCCGAACCCTTTAGATTGGCAATATGAGCGCATGGCACCAGAAGACACTGGAACCGACCTTTGTCCATTCTACATTGGAATGGATATGTGTGCAACACATCAGTTACAGAAAGGTTAGTAACTGTTTTTCAGGGTGGTTTTTTTTTTAGCAGATTGAAGAGGACTCCCAAATAATTCCACTTTTCGTGTTTCCATATCCTCTGTCACCCTATCAAAATCCAGTCTGGGGAGCAAGATGAAGGAATCTACTCAAGGAAACAGGGATGTAACTTGGGGAAGAGGTAGATTCAGCCCTGTGCAGTTTGCAAGTTCATCATATTTGTGACACTGTGTAATGTTTAAATATTTTTGAAAGAGGGAAATTCCCCCAACACTTCATTAAAATGAAGTTCAGGAGTTGACTCTCATCAGTTACTCAAGGGAAAAGCCATTTAAGGAAGTGGTTGTGTTTTTTGAGAAAACAATGAACATTGAAAAATCTGGAAATGCAAAGCTGAGGTTACCCAAACCACCTTCACTCTGCCCTTATATCATTGCCTGCCAAACAACTAAGAACCAAGAGTCTTAGGGGTTGTCTATGCTTAAAACGTTGCAGAAGTGCAGCTGCAGCGCTTCACTGAAGATGCTACCCATGGTTCAGGGGTACTCTCCCCTCTGTAGGTACTCCACCTCCCCAAGAGGCAGTAGCTAAATTGACAGAAGAATTCTTCTGTTAACCTAGCACTGTCTACACCGGGGGCTAGGTTGGTTTAACTGTATCACCCAGGGGTGTGGATTTTTCACTCTCCTGAGTGATGTAGTTATACCAACCTTAATTTCCTAGCATAGATCAGGCTTTAGCCATAAACACCCATTCTCATCATGTTATATTGACAGATCACCTTAACTTTTTTGTTTTCTTTTATTTTACTATATTTTAGCGGTTAGATATTATGGCCCTTGATACCTAAGCTAAATTATGTTTACAGAGCACCTTTCTCCTGCTGCATGTGTGCCACTCTATCTTTTATGGTGACAGACACCTGTCTTTAGATCACTATAGTCAACTACTCCTACGTTCTTTACGGCCATCTGCAACCACCAACAAGATAGACTTTTCTATCTCTTCACTGAAACTGGATCACCTTCAAGAGAATTCCTTCAACGTGTACATGCTTTCACATGTAACAGTGTTGTCATTCTCTGAGGCTCAGCAATAGCCCATGCCTTTCTTACCTAATGATGTGACCATCTTAGGGTATGTCTACAGTTTTGGAGCTCACTGGGTCATTAGACTTGAGCTTGTGGGACGCATTCTACTGCTCTTAAAAATAGCTGTGCAGATAGCACTAAGATGTTTCAGCTTAGGCTGAAGCTTGGGCTCAAAAGCCTTGTGGTGGTGGTGGTATCTGCAGACATACCTTTTAAGAGCTGGATTATAAATTAAGTACTTAATATGCTGTGGGCACTGGAGTTGGAGAATTGATGAGTTGCCACAGACCTATTTGCATGAAATCAAAGCTTCCTTCTTCAGTGGTCCTAGCCTCTGTTGGCACATCTTGCAAGCTGCCAACTTTCTCTAAAGAACTTTCATCAGAGTGTGTCTGACTCACACAAGGAGTGACATGAATGGGATGGAAGGTCATGCAAATGGGACAGAGTTAGTTAGAGGCACAAGCTTCACTGGGCATTTCCTTGTATGCTTGGTTTTTTTAGAAAATTGCCATATTCTCTAGGCATTTTCCACTGTGACAAAGCTCCAAGTTTGTACTTGTGGGTCCTGCGCTTCCTGGCAGATTTAGGGGCCTCAGAAACTCATCTAGGCCCCAGAGTGACCTCCCGTTCTCAGTATAATTGGCAAGAGTCACCGCCTAGTGAGTTATCTTCATCACAGGCCAGTATGGAAGGTGTAAAAAGTGGGGAACCCAGGCCCGCCCTCTGCTCCGGGCTCCAGCCCAGGGACCCTAATAGTATCAGCTAAGATGGCTGACCTTTTATCCACAAAACACAATACAATTCCCTGGGCTACTTCCCCACAGCAGTCCCTGCTTCTTCAAACTCCACTTCACCCTTACCCCAGGGCCTCCTTCCTTGCGTATGATATGTTGTCCACCACTCAGTCTCACCAACAGCACCACTTCCTTCCACAGCTCCTGACACCCACAGCCCACCTGACTAATTGGGAGGTGTTTATCTGGTTTCAGCCAGTCCCTGATTGGCTTCAGGTGTCCCAATCAGGCTAGCTGTTTCTACTCCTTTCTAGAAGGCTCTTAATTAGCCCCAGGTGTCTTGATTGGCCTGGAATAGCCTTTGTTTGGCTATCCAGGGAACAGGGACCTGCACATCCTGAGACTAATATACCTGCCTTCCAGTACTCTTCTGTATCCTTCTGGTCTGACTCCGTCACACCACTTAAATGAGTGATCTATATTTACAATTCTGACAAAAAACAAGAGCCACAGTGTGACATGAAACCACCAGCCCAGGTCAGGGGCAGTATTGAGCTGCTTCAGGAGCCACTGGGGCTAAGGCAGAATGATGCCTGGGCAGCCCCCCTCGAAGCAGCACAGTGCCAGTTTGTCCTTCCCCGTAGAGGAAGGCTAGTGGGGGCAGCGGCACTAGCTCTGTGGAGTCATTCTGCTTAATTGTGGCCTTTCCCTGTACTGTGGCTGCAGGGATAGATGGAGGGGAGGCTCTTTGTCTCTCCTCCTCCCCTAGTCCTTTAGGCACCCATGCAGCAGCCAAGCACAATGTGATCTGGGTTTTTTTAGTGGGAATACTCTAGGCTGCATCAGTTTAGCCCAACAGTTACTTCTACCTTGCCTCCTGGAAGAGGGGCTGGGGCTTCAGCCATTCCCTCCATCCCCTGTTTCTTTACTCAGTGGGATCTTCCAGATGTCGCTGGTGCACAAACAGCAAGGAGTATGGTGCTCTGGGAAAGCCAACGCAGGAGAAAATTTAATGGAAAATATTAGAGAAAAAAATGTGTTTGATGGGCTTTTAATATGAAAAGGAAAAAAAGAAAAGGGGGAGGGGGAGATTTATTCACTGTAATAGGAACCAAATGTTGGCTGGGATGGCAGCTGCACTCTCACTCTCTCCCTGTAAACTGTGTAAGCGGCTTTTCAAAGGAGGCACTACAGGGCACAAGGCTTACTCACTGGCTGTGCCTTAACTCTTCCATTGCTGGAGAGAGGGAGGGAAAGCATCTTTCCATGCAGGTGTTAGCTCAGCATGGCTTAATTACTGAGCCACAGTCAGAAGCACGTTCTAGATAAATAGAAGGATGTTCTCCTATAGCGTTATCCTCCCCACCTGCTACTGCTACTCTCCATCCCCTTAATATGTAAAAATAGAATGGACAAACCACTTATACATGTACAATAGGGAAGGATTCTGCACTTGCCCTTGGGGAGGAGGACAGGGTGTGAGACCCAATCAGGCTTTTCCAGCCCCATCTTCTATGGGCTTGCCTACAGTGGGGGTTTTGAAGGCAGGAAGCCAGTGCAAATCACATTTTATGCCAGTGCTGTGCATGTATGCTATGGGTTTGCAGTGGCACAGTTCACTGGGGTTCCTGGGATCCCTGTTCGTTGAGCTGTTAGAAAGGTGCTTTCCCTTCACACCAATGTGAGGAATGGAGACTTTGTATTGATTAGGAAGTGTGGCTGAGTATGGGTCAGGCCAAGCTAACATGTATTGGCCAAGTCTGATATCAGTGTGATCACTTTTCCTAGTCAAGGCAAAACCAGCCAGTGGCCAGTGCCGTGGTGTGATTCACTCTCCATAAATGGTTCAGCTGCTCTACTTGAGCTTCACATCTGTTTAATGCTTTGAAATGGGTGTGAGAGGCCAGTTCACGCAACTACGTGTCAGCTTTAAGTAAGCCCTTTCCCCAACATCCTTTCATGAAGGGGGGGAATAGTAGCACACTCCCTTTCCATCACTGCTAATCCCATCACATCTAGGCCATGCTGTTAAAATGTTCCAGCAGACTGGGCCTGTGTATGCAGGTGTGGGAGCATGTGCAGGCAACAGCAGGCCAGGACCACCTGCCCCCCTCCACTTGCACTAACTGAGAGTAAAGCTGCCATGTACTGTGTGATCTTGTTAATCTGGATCACATGGAGGAGACATGCTCGGCTGCCTTTGCTGAATCTCCAGTGACCTGGTGAGCAGCAATGGGATGGAGGCATTGAACTTTCCAGCCAGCTGGCTGCTACTTTCTTCTTGATTTAGTCTCCATACTATTGAATTTTCAAAGCTGCCTTGTGTAAGGAGAAAAACTCCAAAGCTGCTTACTTGCCAAGTATTCCCCAGATCAGAGAGACTGGCAACACAGTGTGCTTGGCATGGAGCCAAGGATGCTGCTAAGGACCCAACAAAAACTGGCTCCTCTGAAAACTAAACATTTCATTTCATTTCACAAGACTGGCAGGTTTAGTGCTGCTGAAAGTGAGAGGCTGATAATGCCAGCTAAATCCAGGAATAGTTTAGGTCAATTCTCTTCAGGCTTCCGCTGCACAGCTGTGCCAGTGCCCCTCAATCCTGCTCTGCAGTACCTTCTGTTATGACAGTGCTGGGCTATCACACAGCTGTCCTGAGGCACTTCAATCCTTACTTGCAGCACTCTTGGCTATTCCATTCCTGGGCCTCCATATCCAGTTCTGCCAACACCCTTAGTTCCTAGTCTGCAGCAACACTGCCTTAGCTCCAAGAAAATTGGCTTTGTTCCAAAAGCTAGTTACTCAGTGGCAGAAACAAGACTATCCAACAGAGACTGAGAGATGGAAGTGCGTTTGCAATGGTGTATGGCTTTAAGAAAAGCCGACTGCTTTTTTTGGGCAGCATTTGTAGAATCATCAAGTTAAGGACTAAGGGAGGAATGTCGTTTTTCTCTACAGCTCTAGCACATTCACATCTGGAATATTGCATTCAGTTCTAGGCACCTCATTATCAAAAACATTGAAAATAGGAGAGAGTTCAAAAGAAGAGCAATAAAATGATCATGGGGCTGAGGGACTGAGTTATAGGGAAAGATTAAAGGCACTAAATATGTCTACTTTGGGTGCGTTGTAACTGAGGGGACGTAAGTACAAGTAAGTGAAAGGTTAGGCCCTAAGCGGGTAAATGGATATAGCGATGGGTGATGTGATGAAACTGAGAAAAGGCAAATGTAGGCTAGATTCTCAGGGAAAACCCCTTGATGTTGCTGTGTATCAACTTGTGGAGCTTTCTCCTACAGTCCATCACTATGGACACTGATCACTAGACTGTGCAAAGTGCTGGTAGATGTCCTGATCTTGCACTGAGCGAAGAAGGGCTGGATGCCCTCCATAATTTTTATGCTTCTAAATTAGCATATTGTAACATTATCAGGGCTCCCAACAAAAAGGGGGAAATGGCTCAAGGGGGCTCCTGACGGTTGCTGTATACTTACGTGTCACATTATGCCTGAATTGTGCCTGTCATAGATAGTTTATTTGGGCAGTGAAATACTCTAGGGATTGGCAACAGGAGCCGATCTGCAAAACCACTCTAGTTCATGTCATTTTCCTCTCCCTCCTTTTCTAATACTTTCTAATACTCCTGTCAAGTCTGTCCTTCATGTTTCCCTTGTACCTCTCCTATTCTGTCATGGGACTTAGTGAATGGCTACTTCTTTCACCTGTTTCTATAACTGTGACTGCTGAGAAAGGGCAGGTAGGATGCTGGAGAGGCTGGAGAATCGGACTGTTTCATGTTGCCACAGTTGCACCTCATCACAGGAAAGAGGGAGAGACTGTGAGAGGCTCAATGACAGAGGGACAAAAACTCTCATACAGCTCTGCAACACTTTCAGATATCACCGGAAATTGTGTTTGTCACTGTGAACTGGATTTGAACCTACGCTGCATTTCCACTAGCCTTGCCTGGACAGCCTGCTCATTAACTTTAAAAGCTTTTCCTTGGTTTCTCTCTGCAGTGGTGGTGGTGGTGGTGTTTTTTGAAAGCAGATTGCAGGCCAGCTGATGGCATCCCAGTTTTATATGGTCCAGTGCAGCGTGCTCCTTATCCATCTGCATGTACCTGGGCTGTTGAGAGCAGGCTCTGTAAAGCTCCCTTTGTTATTGTTACAGAGAATCCCCAATATCGTACAGTGTCAAAAGCACTTTGTTCTCCTCTGGCATTTGGAGAGTCATATCTGTTCCCAGCACATTCACAGCTTAGTGTTAGGGGCTCCCATGATACACCAGCCATACTAGAGTGCAGGCCATTGGTGGCCATCCTGGATCAAAGTCACTAATTCTTAGACATCCCCAGTAACATCAGGGCCTGAGAACAAGCCAGCTGCAGAGGCTCATTATTCTGTTTAAAAAAAGAAAAAAAGAGCAAGAGAAAAGAAGAGGTCTGTAAGGCAAATGTCACTGCCCTGCACCCCAGCCAGGACCCCAGTGTTCTGGGCTGTGTCCCACCATGTTTATCATCACTTCACAGCCAGCATGAGTCAAGGGCCTGTTAGGGATGGAGAAGGTACAGACTGTGCCAAAGAAAATGTTCTGAGTTTTCTGAATGCTTGAGCACAAGTCACCAGGATGCTGGGAGCTGCCACACCAGACACTTTCATTAGGCTAGTCGCTGTTTTGTGCCAGCTGGTGCCTGCGAGGGCTTTGCTCTGAAAGCTTCTTGGCTTTATCGCAGCACCTGATGCCCCACGGGCAAAGAGCTATTGCCCAAGGTTGTCTTGCATTCCATGGCAAGGCGGGAGCACTGATTTCTAAACCAGCACTGGGCTGGTTGCTTCTTGGCACAGTAACCCTTGTTCCTTCTTAACTCCAGGCGTTACAGAACAGGATGTGGAATACTTTCATTGTCAGTTTGTTTCCTCAATTAAAGGGAAGAAAAATTCTTTCTTAGTTTGGTAGCCATACAGCCATCCCACCATTTGCTGTGATCCTATCAATTCTCACAGGTTAGACTGGGGGTAATGTTTTCAAAAATGCTGCAATTCTATTTTCAAAAGTAACTTAAGTGCCCTTAGGAACCTAAATCCCATTGACTTTCCCTGAGACTTAGGATCCTGAGTTACTTAGTTACTTTTGAAAATGATACATAGGTCTGTAGTTGCATAGGCAACCCTCAAGGAACACCAAGGAAGTGGTGGTGTTGGTGCCTGAGGTCAGTACTGAACCAGTGCCCAACATTGGGCTGAGGGGGAGAGGGGATTGAAATCGAGGCCTTTGTCCGTTGTGATTCTTAAAGATCACTTGTCATAAGAGTGGAAGTTGGAGCCCCAGTTTCATGGCTAAATTCCAGTTTGAGTGACTATACAGTAGACTCTCGATTATCCAGGATTGGGTTAACCGGGATGTGGATTAACCAGGATGTCAAAAAGAATACGCGTAACTCGCAGGGCTGGCTCTGGCTTTGTTGCCGCACCAAGTACACACAACCTGCCCCCCCATACACACACACACCAGGGTGCAAGATAGCCAGTGAACCAACACTCCCTTCCCCCTGGCACAGGGTGGCTGGTGAGCCAATCCCCTTCCCCATATTTCCTATGGATGGTGATTATCCGGGATTTTATTAACCAGGATTTATTTTTTCCCTATCATCCTGGATAATCGAGAATCTACTGTATTCTGAGCTTTGACTTTCTTCAGGCAGCTTCAACTGGATAAAGATTTGTCTTTACTTCTTTCTGCTGTCCACTGTTAAACAGCAATCGTATCCCATCCTAGAGGTGACTGCATTGTAGTAGTGGGTGAAATGAACTTGAATTCAAGTTTTTAAAATGATTTGAGATACTTTGGAATAAAAGGTGCTATAGCTATGCAAGCTTATATTATTTACTCATGTTAATCTTTCAGCAAGCACTAGTTCCAAGGGAGATGGTTCTAATCCATACAGCATTCATAGAGCTGGTCTGCTCTGAGCATATGCTCTCTGCAGATTTAGATTTTTAATCTTCATTTCTTTAAGAGGCTCTCTCTAACTCCCTGCCAGCTAGACACAGAAATCCAGTTCAGGTTCTTCTCACAAAGGCTGCACTCCATATCCCTTCCATTGGGTGCAGGGATCCCAATGAGCTTTTTCTCTTCCTTCCCTGTCAATGAACAGACCCACTTCTAATATCTAGCCTCAGCACAGGCATAGTCTGCTGGCTCCAAGGGTATTGCTTGTGTCTCCATCCACAAGGTGATGTATCCTTAGAGATGAAAGAGAATTTAGAAGCAGAAGTCTAGGAAATGGTGCAAGGTGCTTAAGCACTGTTGGACTGAGTTTGAGCCACAGTAATATGGAGCTCTGTTAGAATTGTCCACAAGTGCAAGGATATTTATGTACCCTCTGCTAAGGAGAAAGTAGGGTTGCCAACTTCCTACTTGCACAAAACTAAACATCCTTGCCCTGCCTCATCCCTCCTCCGAGGCCACGCCCCCACTCATTCCATCCTCCCCTCCCTTTGTTGCTTGCTCTTCCCACCCTCACTCACTTGCTCATTTTCGCTGGGCTGGGGTGGGTGGGGGTGAGGGCTCTGGATGGGGCCAGAAATGAGTTCAGAGTGCGGGAGGAAGCTCCAGGCTGAGGCAGTGAGTTGGGATGCGAGAGTGGGTGAGGGCTCTGGCTGGGGTGTGGGCTCTGGGGTTAGACTAGCGATGAGCGGTTTTGGGTGCAGGAAGGGGCTCTGGACTGGAGGATGGAGCTGAGGGGTTCGGAGTATAGGAGTGGGCTCCAGGCTGAGGGAGGGGGTTGGGATGTGGGAGGAGGTACGGGCTCTGCACTGCGAATGTGGGTTCTGGGGTGGGTCCAGAAATGAGGGATTCAGGGTGTAGGAGGGGGCTCTGGGCTGGGGTTGGGGTGTGGTGTGGGGAGTGAGGGCTCTGGCTGGGGGTGCAGATTCTGGGGTGGGACTGAGGATGAGGGGGTTGGGCTATAGGAGGGTGCTCTGGGCTGAGACTGAGGGGTTTGGAGGGTGGGAGAGGGATCAGGGCTGGGGCAGAGGGTTGGGATGTGCGGGGAAGTAAGGGCTCTGGCTGGGGATGCGGGCTGCAGATGAAGGGTATGGGGTACAGGAGAGGGCTCTGGGCTGGGGGGTAGAGCCAAGGGGTTCGGAGTATGGGAGAGGGCTCCAGGCTGGGGTAGGGGTCTGGGGTCTGCAGGCGAGTGAGGGCTCTGGCTGCAGACTGATATAGGGATGAGGGATTTGGGGTGCAGGAGGGGGCTCCAGACTGGGGCTGAGGGGTTTGGAGTGCGGCTAAGGGATCAGGGCTGGAGCAGAGGGTTGGGGCACAGGAGGAAGTGAGGGGCTCCAGCTGAGGTACAGGCTCTGGGATGGGACTGGGGATGAGGGGCTTGTTGTGTAGGAGGGTGCTCTGGGCTCGGATCGAGGCATTCGGAGTGGGGAGGGAGATCAGGTTTGGTGCAAGGGGTTGAGGTGCGGGAGGGAGCTCAGGAGTGAAGGTTCCGGGCAGTCCTTATCTCAAACAGCTCCTGGAAGCAATGGCACATCCCCCCTCTGACTCCTATGCAGAGGCACAGCCAGGCAGCTCTGTGCTCTGGTCCATCTGCAGGCGCTGCCCCTGTAGCTCCCGTTGGCCACGATTCCCAGCCAATGGAAGCCCCCTGGCTGTCCCTACACATAGGAGTTGGAGGGGGGACATGCCGGCTGCTTCCTGGGAGCTGCACAGTGCGGAGGCTGGCAGGGAAGCCTGCCAGCCCCACTGCACGGTGCTGCCAACTGGAGAGTCAACGGCCTGGTCAGCTGTGCTGACCAGAATGGCCAGGATCCCCTTTTGACTGGGTGTTGAGGTTGAAAACCAGACACCTAGTCACCCTAGGCGTGGCCATGTATGATTCATAGCTGGTTTTATAATATACTATATGTGGTGATACAGAGCTGAGAGGCAGGCACCCTTGTCTGTTTATCATCCCAAGTTCTGCACTAGGACCTCCATGGCCTGTACCAGGAGGGTCACACTGTCATTCATTGAAGTTGTAGTTAGATTAAATGTAACTGTGTTAATTTCAACTCCATTTAGAAGGAAACAAAAGCCATGAAGCCCAATGGAAAAACTATTCCCATCCCATCATAAACAGTTTTACAAACCATCAAAGTGAAACATAGGCAGAAAGCAACTTACATTGATGTGGTCTCTGTAAATGGGCGCTGCTGGGATTCCCTGGGTGTAGAGTAGCATCATGGACAATGGCGCACAGGTGAGTTGTATATAAAGCGGTGTCTATGCTATAGGAAAACTGATTATCCAGAATTGAGTACAGTCCTGGCTCTTCCCAAAATAGTGATAACATTGTTTCCATATGTGTTTTTCTGGCCAGGAACAACCAAGCTGAACTGAGCTAGAGTCAACCCTATAAATCTCACTGTGGCTTATAGATTATATTCATGTTAAATAAGAGCTCAGCCTAGAGACCAAAGGCAAACATGTGCTGTAGAGAGGCATTTGGAGAGGGTGAACCCAAAATCACACCAACTATCCCATTGTATTCATTGAAACCCCAGTCAGTGCATTTCCATGATCATTCATGTCCATCACCAGAAAGCTGAAAGAGAAAGGAGTGCAGTACCTTTGTGGTACACAACCTCTGGAAAATAGTCCTCTGAAGCATTCAGTTCTGCAACTCAGCCAGTGGCCTTCACTCCACCACAGGCCACAGCTCCTGAGATCATCTGTAAGGCACAGAGCAAATGCTAGTTGTAAAATGGGCAGTGTCATTGTCAGGCTATCTGGAGTGGTTCATGAAAGTGCATGCCAACCTCAAGGCGGATTGTTACAAACCCCAAACTGGTTGTATGTTGTATCATTAGATTTGACCAACCAAGTATTAAATGTGAACAACTCAAGCATAGTGACAGCCTTAACATGGTCTCACAGTCTGTCTCCTTGCATGTTCTAGTCTATCTTGCCACCCAGACAATCCCTCCTTTGTGATCAAATGTTCCCTTACACCAAAAATCACAATAATATTCAGGTTACTCCCAGCCCCGAAAGACCAGTCACTTACCCCAGGTAACTTATACCTTACATCTGTCACAAAAAGCAATGCTTGTAGCCAATCCTGTAGCAAACTAATTAAAGATTTATTAACTAGGGAAAAGAAATAGAGAGTTATTTTTAGAGCTGTCAAGAGATTAAAAAAATTAATTGTGTGATTAATCGCACTCTTAAACAATAGTAGAATACCATTTATTTAAGTATTTTTTGATGTTTTCTACATATTCAAATATATTGATTTCAATTAGAACACAATACAAAGTGTACAGTGCTGATGTACACGTTAATGTTTTGTTGTTAGGTTGCTGATCAATTAGGGAACATGCTCATTTAAAGTTGTGCAGTGCTCCCTTATAATGTTGTTGGGCAGCCGCATGCTTTGTCCACTGCTTGCAGGAAGAGCAGCCCATTGGAGCTAGGTGGTGGGGTCTTAAAACCGGGGGCCGTCAGCCCCCCTGTCAGCACCCCTAAATTCCCAGTGCAACAGCTGCTCAGCTGACTATCAATTGCCAGGAAGTTCAAGGGTACTGATGTCAGGGTGTCTCCCTCCATCTGCTCCTGTACCCCATCTCCACAGAGCAGGTGGGGACACAACAGGGTTCTGTGGGAGGGATCTTGCTGTCAGCAGTTGCTGTCTCAACTTGCTGATCTGCTTAAAAAGGCAGTGTACTTAGAGCAGGGTCAGCATATTTAAAGGGGCAATGCGCATCTCTCTCAAACATTGTGTGTCTCTGTCTTACTCTTTCACACACACACATCTCTGTCTCACACATGCATCCCCTGGCACTTTGGAAAGTGGAGGGAGTGGTGTGCTCCGGTGAGATAGCGTGGGTTCATCATCAAGTGAATTCCAAGGGACATGCATCCATGCTGATGACGGGTTCTGCTCTATAACAGTCCAAAGCAATGCGGTCCAATGCATATTCATTTTCATTACCTGAGTTAGGTGCCACCAGTAGAAGGTTGGTTTTCGTTTTTAGGGGTTGGGTTCTGTAGTTTCCTCATCAAAGTGTTGCTCTTTTAAGGCTTCTGAAAGCATGCTCTACACCTTGTCCATCTCAGATTTTGGACAGCACTTCAAATTCTTAAACCTTGGATCAAGTGCAGTAGCTATTTTTAGAAATCTCACATTGGTACCTTCTTTGCGTTTTGTCAAATCTGCAGTGAAAATGTTCTCAAAATGAACAACATATGCTGCTATAACATGAAATATGTGGCAGAATGTGGGTAGAACAGAACAGGGGACATACAATTCTCCTCCAAGGAGTTCAGTCACATATTTAATTAATTCATTATTTTTTTAATGAGCATCATCAGCATGGAAGTGTGTCCTCTGGAATGGTGGCCGAAGCATGAAGGGGCCTACAAATGTTTAGCATATCTGGCATTTAAATACCTTGCAATGCCAGCAACAAAAGTGCCATGCAAATGCCTGTTCTCACTTTCTGGTGACATTGTAAATAAGAAGTGGGCAGTGTAATCTCCCTGTAGCAGCATAATGACTCATCTGGCGGTGCCTCCTGTGACTGTCTGGGAATTAGTTCTTCCAGCTCGGAGCGCCCTCTGCAGGCCGGTGTCTCACCACTTGCTGGCCCCTGTGTCCCTCCCAGACCTCGGTGCCCTTTTTCCTGGGGTGCTGCCCCCTGGCAGTACCCCCACATTCTGCCTCTGGGTCTCCCCTCCCTGGGGAACCCCCAACTCTCTAATCCCCCACCTTGCCTCAGTCTAGGGCTACTGCCAGTCACCATCAAGTCCCCACACCCAGGGGCAGACTGCAGTGTAAAAGCCAGTTATCATAGGCAAGGGGGGGTTAGGATCAGCTGCCTCTGCCTAACCCTGATACCCTCCTTAGGCCTCTCTTCAGACCTGCAGCCTGGGCAGTTGCTAGGCTAGAGCTCCCCAGCTCCCTTACCTATTCCCCCACCACTGTTCCACCTCAGGTACCCTGTCTCACAGGCAGCCTGGAGTGAGACCACACTCAGTGCCTGGCCACCGCCCTCTTATTTAATCCTTGGTTGATAGTGTCCAATTTGCAAATTAATTCCAGCTCCTCAGCTTCTTATTGGAGTCTGTTTTGGAAGTTTTTCTGTTTTAAAATTGACACCATCAGGTCTTTAATAGAATGGCCAGGGAGGTTGAAGTGTTCTCCTACTGGTTTTTGAATGTTATGATTCCTGATTTCAGATTTGTGTCCATTTATTCTTTTGCGTAGAGACTGTCCAGTTAAACAGGGACTATGAGTGGCTTTGTCATTACACTAATTGAATGCATTTCCCTAGTTAAGTTCCCTTCAAAGGTTCTTATCATCTGTCAGACACAGACCCACTACAAAAGGGTTTTTTTTCCTCTCCTGCTGATAATGGCCCATCCAAATTAAACAGCCTCTTAGAATTGGTATGGTAATGTACAACTTTTTTTGCTTTCTATGTATATAAATGCATCTTACTTCTGTATGTTCCATTCTTTGCATCTGATGAAGTGGGTTTTAGCCCACAAAAGCTTATGCTGAAATAAACTGGTTAGTCTCTAGGGTGCCATAAGTATTCCTCGTTTTACTCTTTATTGAGCACTGTTAGGAAGGGTAACCCAGGTAAATACACCAAGGAGAAGGAGGATGCTTAATGTCAGTCAGACAGTTCAGACCCCCTAACATATTGATGACCAGAGGAATGTCCAGTCTCTAAATGGAGTGAGTGTTGTTTTCCCTTGTGTTTGGTGGATTGTTAGTGGGAAGCTCCAGAGATAGAATGGGGTTTAAGAAGAGAGGTGACCATGAAAATTACTAGCCAGGTACAAAATCCACTCACAACCTTTTACTGTGACAATAAGGAGGAGAAATTGAAGGTCTGAGAGAAATTACACACCACAGGCAAATGGGCAAGTAGAATGTAGTATGGGTAGTTTGTAACTGAAGGACCACAGCTAAAGATCCTTCATTGCCATTGATGAGAGGGTCCCCCTCAGGCTGCCTGCTGAGTGCCAGACTAATTCTGGCTTTGCTTTTGAGTGACCTGCATATCTACTGGGGCCAGTGGGCATTGCTGTTTTGTTTTGTTTTTTTCTTCAAAGGATGGTCTACAGTGATTCCATCTGTCCCCACAGGCGTGTTTTCCAGTCCCAACAAAATCTCCTCTGTTTCTCAACAGTGAGCATGACCCCCCAATTTCAGTGAGAGGAGCACAGCTGCTGTAGCTGTTGCACATGGTATCAGAAGAGTCCAGGGGCTTTACCACCTGGAAGTGAGGATAGAGTCAGGATCCATGCAGTGTGAGGGACAGTGTTAGCCCAAGGTTGTGGGTAAAGGGCCAGATGACAGTAACTTGATAATATCTAGTGTTGGAAGCAGGCAGGGCTGATGAGGCAGAAGACAGAGATCATTTCCAGGTTTCTAAATATGCCTTGCGATTGTGATACATTTATTTGTATTTACACTTCTGGGGCGTCTTGTGCCCAGTAAGGTGCAGCGTTGAGGGGTTTGCAACACTTTCCCTGCTCAGCCCGTGGCATATGCATGATGCACAGAGCTGAGCGATTGCGGGCAGAGCCACAGGACAGGATCCAGCTGTGTTGGAGAGCAAGGACTACACTGTTCACCTGGGGAAAAGAGAGGGCATGCATTCCTAGGCACTAGACACCCCAGAGTTTGGCTCTTCTTCATTTTGTTTGGGTATAAATGGGAAGGAGAGAAGTGACCAAAAAGCTGCAACAGGAACAACAGGAAAGGGACTATCTTAGAGGAGATAAGAATGAAGCAAGGAAGGGGAGTGTGGAGAAATAAACCAGGTACTGTAAGGGGGGGAAAATGAAGAACCATGAAATGCCAAAGACATTTAAAAAATTTATATATGTTGTGTTATAGTGCAGTACAAACACATAGTGAGAGACAGTCCCTCCCCACAAAGAGTTAGTCTGTTTAGAAAAGAAAGACAAAGGGCAGGAGGGGAAACTGAGGCACAGAGTGGTGAAGTGACTTGCCCAAAGGTAACCCACTGAGTCAGTGGATGAGCCAGGATTAGAACACTGGTTGTCTGAGTCCTAGGTCTGTATTCATTAGACCACACTGCCTCCCAAGCACTTGGAAAAAAGGCAGAGATGATAATTTCACACTCAGTGAAGTGGGAGCCAAAGTCATTTGTACAAGATTCTAATTGTTTTTTTATATGATGATGAAGGGTGGTATGAGGTCCCCTGGAGACAGCACAATGGAGGAGCCTGGAAAGTGCCGGAGATAGGACAGAGGTGCATGGGTGCCCTACAGGAAGCAGGATGGAGATGCTGACAACCAACGTCCCTTTCTAGGCAGAGCTGCTTTGCTTCATTCCTGCTGAGATGTTGGGTGTGGGGATGGATCCACTTGAACCTCTTACAGTGTCCCTGCCCTCTCCTAATGGTTCAGCAGGAGAAAGGGTATGTTGAGGGCTGGGTAACTGAGTTTGATCCTTTTAAGATCATCTTCAGTATGTTACTCTGGATCAGTTTGGTGGCCAGGATTGCAGGGGAGACCTTACGAGGTTCAGGGAAGTCTGGGGTTTATAAATTCATAGATTCCAAGGCCAGAAGGGATGACTGTGATCATCTGGTCAGACCTCCTACATAACACTGGCCATAGAACTTCTCCAAAGTAATTCCTAGAGTGGATCTTTTAGAAAGCATCCAATTTTGATTTAAAAATGAATGTTGGTAAATTGGTTCAATGGTTAATTGTTCCAACGGTTAATTGAGGGGGTTTGTGGTTTGTTTGCTTTTGGAACTCTATAGAGTGAAGAGACTGGGATGACATTCCTCCACCATCTCTGCACTTGTGGTAGGATGCAGCAGATACAAGCATCATCTGTATCCCAGTCAATTACAGTGTGCACAGGAACTTTAAGGAAAGTCTGTACTTCACAACACATGAGATCCAAAGGGAGTGTCTAGACATGAGGCACAATGGGAGAGAAGAATGAGCTCAGTGGGGACATAGGAGGCTCAAGCAATGGGACTTAAAGGTTTTATTGGGCAGACTCAGTGGACCATGTGGCATCTGGTCCGTTAGCGCAGGGAATTTGGTTTGTTCAGCTATCCCAAGTTCTCCAGGACACCTTGTGACCCTGTCTCTCTGTCACCTGCTCTCCACAAAACCCATTGTCTAGTGGAGAAGAGTGTAGGTCCCCAATTACAGTAATCCTTAGCTCGGCCACTTAACTCTGTGGATCCCTGACTCTGGGGGCTGCAAGGCTGACTGTCTCCCCCTCAGTGCTAGCCTGACAGCCATGGTCATGTCCTAATGTCACTGATGGATTTTCCCTCTTGTTTCTCTGTAATTGTTCGCCTCGGGCTTGGTAGCAAGGATGGTAACATAGGCCCAGGCCAGACTTCCAGACACTCTCCTTGTTGGAGGCAGGTCCTCCTTACCAGGCCCACAGCTGACATGCAACATTTGTATCATGTGTTCTACTTGTCAGTGCCACCCACTTGTTGCTAAGCACATGCTTGTCAATGTACTAGTGACTCCTTGGGGAGTAGTGAGGCCCTGTGGGCAGCAGCTCCCCTGGCCTCACATGCAGGGTAATGGAGATGGATAATGTGTATAATGGCTCTTCTCTTCTCAGGGCTCTAAAGAGTGACAGCTTCGCCTGGGAAGGAGAATTAGAGAACTGTGTCTACAACAAGGTGACAGGAAGCCAGCTGGCACATCCCAAGTATCAGCCAACTGCTGGCAGCTATCAGCTCCATTTTGCCGTGCAGCAACTCCAGCAGCAGAAGCTTCAGTCCCAGCAGCTCTTGGAGCAGAGCCGAGCCCGGCACCAGGTAAGTGAGACAAAAGTCTGCCTGAGAAGGACTACTGCTGGTTTCTCCACTTGTGGGCCTACATAAGGCAGTTTCACACCCAGGACATGGCACAAGGTTTTGTGGGGAGGAGGCACCACTTGTGAATTATGAGGACAGGACTGAACCTATATTCAGTGATTCTGATAGCAGTGATTCTAATGCTGCTGTCCCTCTTGGCCTCTCTGCTGGGTCAAGATCACTCTCTAGTTGGCTATCTGAGTGCTCTGCTCACTATTCCTGCCTATGCCTGAGTCAGAGCCCAGCCTCACATGGCCCAGAGATTCTTTGTCTGTAAATCCCATAGTTGTGGTAGCATGTGTTTGTGTCCACCAAGGGCACATGTGGTTTACTTATACAGGTGTCATTGCTACATTTGTGTGTCTCCGTTCCCCAGAGTCTCATAGCTGTATTGACATGTGTCTCTGCCCTGTGAAGTTGGTACCAGTGGTCTCTGTTTCAGCTACAGCTTGACCAAGTCCTCTCCCACATACCACTGAACGCATGCACCAAACAATATAGACTGATAGGAAAAGGACTTCACCGCAGTGAAGACCAAACATTACTTGGATTGCTTCATTCCCGGGGAAGTCTCCACCGTTCCTGTGAGGGAATAAGATTAATCTCTGCCAGGAGTAGTCTAAGAGCCTTAGATAGACAATAGACACAGGTATAGAGCCTGAGCCGAGGAGTGAGCTTCTCCCACACCTCTCAGGGCCTGCTACACACCATCATTATCAATCAGTGCATCTAATGCTTTCTTTACTTGCTAGACACTCAGCTGTTTGGCACAGAGTCAGTCCCTTGACACCATTGTAAGGGACAGAGGGACACACAATGCTGTCAAGGCAGGAAGAAAATTAGATCAAGATCCTTGTGTCCTGTATGATTGTCATGTAATGAATGGCAGTGTTTCAGCAGCTGTGTCTGGAGCAGCATCTCCACTCCCTAGATGGAGACCCTGCAGGGGTTTATAAAGCACCAGTTACCCCATTTGTCATGGAGGGTAGGGTCTCCTCCTTTTTGATTGGTGGCTGAAACAGCAGTGGGATTCTTCATGTGCTTGGACCTCCACTCAGCACAGATTGTTTGACCCAGGTTAGATGGGAGCTATTGGTATTTGCTAGGCATTCTGACAAGCATGACCTCAAACACAAGCAAGAACCAAACACGTGGGGCCCTCCACCCCCATATCAGGGGCATGAGTTACTGGGTACTGCAGGATCCCTAACAAACAGCTTATGGCTCAATTCCCACCATTCTGGGAGGGAAATCAGAGGGGGAGGCAAATTCTGTCTGTACTGTGACCTTTCCTTCCCCAAACTCCTGCCCCCCGGCGGCGCCCCCCTCGCTCTTCCCCCCCCCCTCGCTGCCCCTCTGAGCAGGAACAGAAGGCCCTTCTTTCATCTCTGTCCAAGGGGCTCTGGGTGGGCAGCCGTGGCTGCTGATGAACGTAGGGTAGCACTGCAAGCCGAGCTGGGCTGTGCCTGTGAGGAGGCTGGAGCTGACCATGGGGGCCCAGCTGAGCCCTCTTCTAATTGCCGACATTGAGCTGATGTTATTTTTGGCCTAGGGCAGAGCCATTACTCAGGAGTTTCTGTTAAAGTGATTCTTTGTTAAGTCTACACTCCTCCTCCCCTCACCCCCTCTTCTCCCTGAGCCGAACAGTTCAGAGCTGCAGTATCGAGGCTATTCCCATGCCACGGGCTCAGGCAGCTCTGAAATTGCCATTAATGAAGAAAGGGATTTGCTTAACACTCAGGGTATGTCTACAGTGCAATTAGACACCCACATCTGGCCCATGCCAGCTGACTAGGACTGATGGTCCTGAGCTAAGCGGCTATTTAATTGCTACATAGAGGTTCAGGCTGCAGCCTGAGCTCTGGGACCCTCCCACCTTGCAGGTCCTAGCCTGGGCTTCAGCTCAAACCTGAACATGTACAGTGCAGTTAAGCAGCCCCACAAACCTGAATCAGCTGGCACAGGCCAGCTGCAGGTTTTTAATGGCACTGTAAACATACCCTCAGACTTCCTTGTATTGAAAGCCAGGTCTTAATAGAAAGAGTGTCTCTTCGATACATCTCCTCCCACTTGTCTTTGCCTAATGCCAGATAGATCTCCCATCTCAGACACAATTGCAGTGACCTTTCCTGCTTAGTAGACAGAGCAGCCCTCCCCATCCCAACAGAGTCACCATCGTCTACCCTACCACCACCTCCCTCTCCTGTTCACTGTTGCCTGCCCTGTCCCTGTGAATCACAACTGTTTCCCCCCTCTCCACCTACCCACCTTTACAACTCACCCTCCCTCATCCCATTACCTCCTCCCACTCACTTTAGCCCAAGTCCCATCCCTCATTCCCTTCCACTCACTACTGCCTGGTCACCATCCTGCTCATTTTCACTGTGGCCTCCTCCCTTCCCCTCCCACTCACCATTATCTGTGCCTCCCCATATCCCAAATCACACTCACTGCACCTGGCCCACCACCCACCTGCTCACTATCACTTGGTCTTGCTCATCTCCCACTCACTGTCACCCAGGCCTCCTACCATCATATCTGTTCACCATTGTCCAAGCCCCATCCCACTCCACTCGTTGTCTTGCACACCCCACCCCCTTCCACTGTCCTGCATGCTGCAGCCAGGTCCTCCTGCTTTTTTCCCGATTCAAAATGCGTGGGCCTCACCCCCTTGCAATGGTAAAACATCCTTATGCCAATAACACCAGTGGCTTGTGTGGCAAAAGCACATCAAGAACGTATTTAATCACTGTAGTAGCTGGACGTAAGGGGAGGAAACAGGAGCAGGTGACCAGCCCACTCTGTGCACAACACTATTTAGGAACCTCTGGCTTAAAACTTTTCCTTCCATCTCTCTGTCCTGATCTCCCTCCTTCCCCCATTCCTCACTGTCTTCCTCATGCTTTCTCCCTCTGTCCTCCCTTGCCATACCTTAGATCTGCACTCACAAAAAGTCCTTTTCTGAGGTGGCATCTCATGCTGATGAGTTTTCCCCCATTCCTTTTCTCAAGCAGTCTGGCTTGGAGGTTAGGAATGAGAAGTGTTTATTGGCATCCTGAGGGTAGGGCCCACAGAAACCATGTGTTCTCACAGGCAGGATGCCTTCGGTTGGGGGAGGTCAGTGGGTAGCATCAATGGGTCTTTCACAGCCTTCCTCACCTTGCTAAGGGCTCCCTATGTACTGCACACTTGCAGTGCTGGGAGGGCAGCCTTGACACAACCAACTCTTGTTGCTCTGATCCAAGAAAATTAATTGTACAAAGCCAGAAAAATTCTACATTCATCTGGGAATTCCTCCTGCTTCTCAGAGCACTTAAAGCACTGTGTGTAATGCTGGGGAGGGGAGAGAAGACTGGCAGGAGAATTTGGAGACTCCATCAGGGGAGTGGTGAAGTGGTATGGTACAGAGGAGAAGACGACCTTCAGCTCAGATGTCTGGGTTTAGAGAAGTGCAGCACACCAGGCTCCCTGGCTTTGGGTTCATCTCTTCTAATAATTCCTGAGTTCTTCCCTCAGAACCTTAATCAGTCAAGAAGTTGTACTAAATCTAATTTTATTCATTTTCCAGACTGTCCAGTTCCTGCTCTCTGGCACCCTTGATTCTGTGGTCCCGTCAATAGGACACTGGACTGGGACTCAGGAGACCTTGTTTCTATTCCTAGCTCTGTTAGGTCACTTGGGGACCTTAAGCAAGTTACTTTATTGCTTTGTGCATAGGTGCTGACTCTGGGGGTGCTCCAAGGCTGGAGCACCCATGGAAAAAAAAAGTGGGTGCTCAACACTCACCAATGATGGCTGTTTGGCAGTGCTCCGATCAGATGTTTGGTGGCGCTGCTGATCAGCTAATGAGCGGTGCTGCCAAACAGCTATTTGGCAGCTCTGGGAAGCATTTCGGGGAGGGTGAAGAGCAGCAAATGTCTGATGGGTGAGAGCAGGAAGAGACATAGTGAAGGTGGGGTCTTGGGGAAGGGGCAGAGTGGCAGGGGGGTGTTTCAGAATAGAGCAGGGGTGGAGCACCACCAGGGGAAAATAAAAGTTGGCACCTATGGCTTTGTGCCTCAGTTTCCAATCTGATACTGACACACTTGTGTGAATTACTCTGAGAGCTGTGGATGAAAAGAGTTATAGTAGTGCTGAGAACTTGATACTGTTAGCAGCAGGAAAAATGAAGCCCCATTGGAAGAGGTCTATCATTTGCAGGGAGCATCACACTGTCTGTTACTGGGAGTGCTTTGGACCCTGCACTGTGTGTATCTCCAGGCCACAAAGGGGGCATTTCTATATTATGTTGCAATTCCAGTCATGTCTTGGGAATAGCTGGGTTGCCTCACCCAGGCAATTTCCCAGCAGCCTAGGTGCTCATGCCACGGCTTCTGTGATCACCTCACTGATACATCATGTCCTTAAAAGGTGCCTCGTGGGACTGAAAGCAGTTTCTATTTTCCCCTTCTCTATATGATGTGTGGTTTGGATATGTCTGTTGGTCCACAGGCAGTGTATGAGTGAGTAACAGCAGCACCATTGTGTGTGATGCAAGGAGGGGCCTGCTCTCTGCTTCTAACAGCCTGATGTGCTGGAAGTGAGCTGTGTGCACGGAAGGACAGGAGTGGGATATTTAAAACCACATGTATATGTGCAAAAGGAAGGCATGCTCTGTGCTGTACAAACTCTGAGGAGCGCACAATCTAAGGACAAGTAGTCAGGGGAAGGGGAATAACAATATAAGCAATTTATATACAAGTCAACTTGATTCACTAGGCAACATGACAAAAATGGGTCTTTTTGGATGAGCTCAGGGATATTACACCATTCATAGGGGCCTGCCTGGGAGAAGGCACAAGGGTGATTGTGTGAGAGTCTGACAGACAGATGGAGAAGGTTGGGAGCGCTGGCAGAGTGAAGGGGACAGAGAACCAACATGAAACTTGACAAGGAAGCATAAGTAGAGAGGGGTAGAGTTATGTAGAGCTTTGAAGGTGATGACAAGAAGCTTAAATCTGATACTGGAGTGGTTCAAGAAACAGGAGTTACATGATCAAACCAACAGGAAAGGAAGAAAGTTTATCCACAGCAGCATTTTGTATGGACTGAAGGGACCTTGTCTAGGAAATTAAACTGTCAGTGTTTACTTTCTAGTTGTTCCTTCTACTGGGGAGATGCCAGTAACTGTCATGGAGGCTTCTCCTTCCCTATGTAGGTTTGTTCTGTCTGCTTAGTCTGTATCTATTGTATGTGTATGGGCAGCTACTAGATCTAGAGCTTTACCCCAAACATTGCATATGGGAAATATGCTAAATTAAAACAACCCTAGTTCAGTCATATAGTGAAATGATTCTTATCGATGCAGCCTTGGTCAGAAAGGGTCCGATAAAACATTCGACAAATGATCAGGAGTATTGGGGTTACTCGTGGTTGCAGTTTCAATCAGTAGTTTAAATAGTTTTTGATATAAATACAATGTCCAGTTCATCCCCAGTTGCTAAATAATTCCTCTCTCCCCTTATGCCCTTCAGAAAGTTGCATGGTCCCAAGTTAGTCAGCATTTAGATAAGCTAAGGAGATTTAACTTGCCCCATAACTAATTTATTTTGCTCTTTTCTGGGTGTCCTCCAATTTGTCAGTGTCTCACTGGGAAAGTGGGGCATTCAAAGCAGGTGTGGATGCACTAGAACTCCTTTCTCCTCCCTCCCCCTGCCCGCTCTGGGATGCAAGGCCTCTCTGAGAGCAGCCTAACCTGCATTGGCTTTTTTTGCTACCTTGTTGCATTAAAGATTAATGATCTCACTCCCTCCATATCCTTCATACATTTCTTTTTCCCAGTTTTCTCCCTCGGATTATTTTTCTGCAAATGTGTTAACTGCAGTTTTCCAAGGCAAATCACATTTTTATTTGATACCTATGAGGTCATATCTTTAGTTTATGCACAGCAGAACCTCAAAGTTATGAACACCAGAGTTACAAACTCACCAGCCAACCACCCACCTCATTTGCAACTGGACATATGCAATCAGGCAGCAGAGACAAAAAAAAAAAAAAGGTGAATACTCTCCAGTACGGTACTGTGTTAAACATAAACTACTAAAAAAAGGGGAAAGATTTAAAAAAAGATTTGACAAGGTAAAGAAACTGGTTTTGTGTTTGTTTCCCTTAAATTAAGACGGTTAAAAGCAGTATTTTTTTTCTGCATAGTAAATTTCAAAGCTGTATTAAGTCAACGTTGAGTTGTAAGCTTTTGAAAGAACAACTGTAATGTTTTGTTCAGAGATGCGAACATTTCAGAGCTCTGAACAGCCTCTATTTCCTAGTTTGTGTTTGTAACGCTGAGGTCCTACTGTAAAATAAAATAACTCCACTGAAGTCAGTGATGGTATATTGATTTATACCATCTGAAGTTCTGCCCCCATGTTTCTAATCTCATTATGTTTGTTTATTTATTTATGGCAGCACACACAATGTGCTGAATGCCTTACAAATATATAATAAAACCCAGTTTGTGTCCCAGAAAGCTCACAGTTTAAGAAAACAAACTTCATACAAAAGATTGGATAGAAGGAGAATGCATGCAGTCAGTTTATTTTAACATATATCAAGACAGTCCCTCTCCTAAATAGTTTACAAAGTAAGATCCACTGTACTATAATTTATTAATTCTATTAAAATGCTCTCCCTTTTCTAGATCATGAATGAAGTCCTTACATCAGATTGGCCCTTACACTGGCTACTGTGTTCCACACTAGACTTCCCTTCCCACAACTCAGTATTTTGCCAATTATCATTACTTTTTGCCCCTTTGTTTAGTCACTCAGCCAGTTTTCTACCATAACTATGCTGATTTGACTCAACTTTGTGAATAAATTTAATAGAAAACAGTAGCAATGTTTTATAAACATCCAAAACGCCACCAAATTTTACACATTTATTTGATAATTCTGTCCCAGAAGGCAATTATGTTTGTCTGATGAGCTAATCTTTATAAATCCTCATTTCTGCTTATGATTTTGTCATTCTCAGGTTTAGTGATTACTTATTGATTTTACTTGTGGCATTTGTTCCATTACTTTGCTAGGGATAGATGTTGAATATAGGGGAGGGTAAGTGGCAGGATCCATATTTTTTCTGGTTTTGAAGATTGTTAGCATAACTGTTTTAGTTCATACTTCTGGTACCTCCTCACTTTAATTGGGAGTGGGTACAGGAAGCTTGGTTCCTGCTTGTTGATACCTTACCATGTGCCTCTCCCTGACTGGCAGTTTGTACACGTCACATTTTCTAATTAAAAAGCATTCTTTTTGTACAGCTATCATTCTATCTGTACTTTGTTTCTGTATAAAAAGAGGAGAAGTGTGATCTACTAGTGTGTATGCAGGACTGAGACCCAGGAACTCCTTAGTTCTGACTCTAGCTCTGAGAGTGACTCCATTTGTGGCAGGGTTAATACTCCAGACCTGTCTGCCAGGATTGTTGTGGAGATTAATTAGCTAATGTTTTCGCAGTGTTTCAAAGATGCAGAGTCCTGTATTGTGCTAAATATTATGCAGATTTGTGCCCCTTGGAAGCTTCCACAGAGAAGGGCATAAGTCTCTTCAGCACTTCAGTCCAAATCTCCGGCACTGTGAGCCCTGTTCAGGATGTTTCCCTTAATAAAGTAATAAACCGTTGGGTACTGGATGCTCCTCGGCTGTTTATATCAGAGCTTCTTCCACGCTTCAGTCCTCCCTAGAGCTGGACTCTGTAGATCCTGAACGATGAGGGCTCTTCTTCATGTGTATATGCACTGAAATCTCTTCCCATCTTTTTCTCTGTCTAGCCTTCCCTGCTGCCCTTTGTTTGCACAGTAGTTTCTTCTGGTTTCCTGCCCCGCCCCCATAGGGTTCACAGCAGGACAGCGTGCTTTGTAGCTGGATCCAGAAGCCATGGTCAGTGTCAACCCCCAGTCTCTACACTCTGGCTGCGGTGGAAGGCAGCCAGGTTCTCAGCACAGTGTGGGGACAGAGGCCTTTCAGAAGTCTGTTGTCCCCAAGCAAAACAGCCCTAACCTTCCCTTAAGCAGGTCTTGTCCCTGCTTCTGATGATCAGCCTGTGTTTTAAGAATTCCTGTTTGTTCTTCCTCCTGGGTGACTGACCTTCTTGCCTGAGCATGCTTGGGGAGGTGACATAGACAGTACAGAGCAAGAGGTTTTGCAAACTTCAGGTGTTAGGATTT
This sequence comes from Dermatemys mawii, assembly GCA_007922305.1. Taxonomy (NCBI): domain Eukaryota; kingdom Metazoa; phylum Chordata; order Testudines; family Dermatemydidae; genus Dermatemys; species Dermatemys mawii. The sequence continues at coordinate 59,746,837 of ML677332.1, forward strand.
AGTAACAAGGGAAAAGCACTTTTTAAAAAAAATCTTGTGCATGGCATCAAATGGGTTGCAGTGAGGAGAGGTCTCTGGGTCAGGGGAGGAAAGCACATTGAGTGGGGAGGCTCCATCCCTTCCCTGATAATCTGATGGGCTCTCAGTTGTACTGGACTAAGCCAAGAGTATGGCATTTACTGCCTTCCTCCTGACTTGTCATTTACACAGTTATGCCTGAAGGTAATCCTGCTCAGGAATCCAGGATCAAAATGGAGCTGCAGGACATGGAGAGGTTAACGAGGAGTAGAAAGCTCGGCAGATCTTGTCAGTGAATTGTAGTGGAAAAGGCCTGGTTTGGCTCTCACATTCCCCTTTCTCCCCCAGGCTCTGCCTGTCAGAAACTCCCTCCCACACAAGTGCCCTGCCATTTGCCAGAGAATTGTGGGGGAGAGGGGCTTTTCCTGTCTTTATGCTGGGACTCGGCCAACCCTCAGATTGTGGATTTCTCTGGAGCCTGGAGCCCATTCACTGTGCCTCTGTGTGTTTCTCACCAGAGAAAGAAACTCAGGACAAATGCAAACAAGTGCTCCAAAGCCTCAGCCTTTCCCACGAGACTGGCTAGTGCTAACCCTTTCCCCTCATCTTTCATAACTGACTCTTTTGCACTAAGCCACATGGGTACAGTTCACTGCTCTGAACGGGGATCTAACTAAGCAGCTTTGCGGAAGGATAAGGCAGAGTTCCAGGCAGGTTGCAATTTCCTTAAGAGAATTGAGTGCTGCTTTGAATCTCAGCTGAGTTGGTGCAGAGAGCCATTCTCCTACTCTGCCACTTGTGTCCTTGTTCTCCAGTGCCTGGCAGTGCACAAGCTATTTTGCCACATCTCCCAAACCTTCAGCATATTTCTCTCTTCAGGACTGGGAACTTTCTTCTCTCCCAAAACATCCCAGAGCCTAAGTCAAGGGAAAATCCTCTTTATCAGTTGCCCTCTTAGTGCCCCTTGCTTCTGTGAGAGTGATTTAGGGCTTCCTATTAGCTCAAAGACTAGGAAGAGGTTGGATCTGGGAGACAGTGTTGTAGCACACGCTGTGTTGTGCCACGGTAACAGAGTTTGTCAGCATTACTAGAACTAACCCTGACTTTCCAAGGCTGTAGAAATTTTGCTATAAAAACTCCTTCATGGAGTCAGTCACCATCACTTTGCATCTATCTCTGAGACTGTCCCAGGAGCCTTCTAGTTGAGTGGTCCCCTTTACCGGGCCGGGGATCTCTCTTCCCAGGCAAGGCTCCTCACCACATGGGTTCTCCCAGTGGGGTTGCAAAGGGAAAATAACCAATCCCTGTATCTTGTTTTCTACCAGGCTCTCTTTGCCAACCACCCACAACCTAGCTCCAGCAATATATCCGTGCCGGCTGATTCTGGTGCTCGCAAGACATCAGGTGCCACTTCCAACATCCAGAAGGTGACCAGTTCGCACAAAGTGATTCCATCCCAGAGTACATCCTCTCACCTGGTCCCCAAGCCTCCAGCCAACCATAGACAGGCAGTGGTGAGAAAAGTGGCAGCCCAGAGGATTTCCAAGTAAGTTTTTCCCATGCGACAAAGTTCCGAGTCTGTATTTGTGGGTCCTGCGCTTCCTGGCAGATTTAGGGGCCTCAGAAACTCATCCAGGCCCCAGAGTGACCTCCCTTTCTCAGTAAGTAATTAGGGGAGACAGAAATGGGGGAGCCCAGGCCCGCCCTCTACTCCGGACTCCAGCCCAGGGACCCTAATAGTATCAGCTAAGATGGCTGACCTTTTAGGCACAAAACACAATACAATTCCCTGGGCTACTTCCCCACAGCAGTCTCCGCTTCTTCAAACTCCACTTCACCCTTACCTCAGGGCCTCCTTCCTTCTGTACGATATGTTGTCCAACACTCAGTCTCACCAACAGCATAACTTCCTTCCACAGCTCCTGACACCCACAGCGCACCTGACTAACTGGGAGGTTTTTATCTGGTTTCAGCCAGTCCCTGATTGGCTTCAGGTGTCCCAATCAGGCTAGCTGTTTCTACTCCTTTCTAGAAGGCTCTTAATTGGCCCCAGGTGTCTTGATTGGCCTGGAATGGCCTTTGTTTGGCTATCCAGGGAACAGGGACCTACACATCCTGAGGCTGATATACCTGCCTTCCAGCACTCTCCTATACCCTTCTGGTCTGACTCCGTCACACCCATGCCAGAAAAATCTGCGAGGAACACATTGCCAGCAAGTATCTTTGATGTAGATCCTTTGGAACAGTCTTGCTGAACTGAGACCTTGGAAGTGTCTGGCCTTGATACACTGGAGTGGTTGCACCCTAAAATGGAGCTTTACCTCAGGGGGTAAGCAGGGCCATAGCTTCATACAAATATGGGGACATAGGAATTGCCATTCAGAATTGGAGAAGTAGGTTACCTAGGCCACTATCCTGTCTCTGACAATGGTGAGTGGCAGGTGCTTCTTAGAGGAGCAAGACTGGAGTAGCAAGATGTGCTGGAGGTGCATGGGCAGAGCTGTGCTGGCAAAGCTAGTACATTTCCTGCCTGCGCTATACCTGTCTTTAGATAGTGCACTAAATTCATCTCCCAGAACTATCCATAATGGGCTGACCTGCCTATAGCAAAAGTTTCTTCCTAACTTCATCAGTTAGTGGTTGGTTCTCCCAAAGCATGAGGGTTTGTATCTCCATATACATATTTATGTCATTTCCCATATAAATGTCCAATGCTCTTTGAACCCTTCTAAGCTTTTGGCCTCAGACCTATCCTGTGGCAGTGAGTTCCACAGGTTAGTTATGTGCTGTGTAAAAAAAATAAATCCTTTTATCAGTTTCAAGTTTGTTGCCTTTTAATATCCTTGAGCATCCCCTTGTTCCTGTGTTATAAGGGGGTATTTTTATCTGTACAATTCATTGTTATATCTCTGTATCATGCCCCCTTTCATTTTTCTTCTCTGTAGAGTGAAAAGTCCCCATTTTTACAAAGGTGTCCTCATATTGAAGTCTCTCTAGCGCTTTTTCTTACCCATCTCAAGATTTGTTTTAATCTCTAAAACACTGATGTGGGGGGGGGAACTACATTCATAACCTCCTCCCCTCCGTTCTGTTTGATTCCTGCCAGATTCTGACTCCTCACAGCCCTTTCCCTGTTTAAGAGAGAGGGTTTAATAAAAAATAATCATTTTTCTAAAAGCCGCCCTGTGGAAGTGCTCAGGTGTAGAATAGAGGTGCATTGGCAGTGCTGTGGTTGGGAGGCTGAGGGAGCAGGACTGGAGTAACAAGGTGTTTTGGAAGAACATGGGGAGAGAGATGCTGGAGAAGCCTGTATGTTTCCTGCCTGCACAATGCCTGTCTTTAGATAGTTCATTAAATTCATTCCCCAAAACTACTTACAAAGAAAACAAGACATTAGCAGGACTGGTTGACTCAGTGAGGGCGTTTGTGATCATGAGGTCTGGCAGGTCTGTGCTGGTGAATTCACCATCCAGTTCTCTTTGTGCCGGGGTGGCTCATGTTAGTACAGGTGACAGGCTGTGTCGGTGGGTTCCTTTGCTGGGCAGCAGGGATGTGTATTTGAAGATGCCGGTGTGCTGTGCTCACTTGTTGGCAGACAGAATGTTTATCCTTGTGAGATGGAATTGCAGCTTCTTGGACACACTTTACTTCGCTGCATTTTTGTGGTTTCTGCTCTGTGACAGGCAGGAGTGTGGGAAAACCGGAAAAAGCTCTGCACCAAAAATGCACAGAAGAGGGAGGGAAAGCAGAAGATTCCTGCAAAATTTCAGAAACGTAATCCAAGTATTGAAGGCTGCAAGGAGCCACTCCGGAAATACTTTCTGAGTTGCCTTTTGGACTCCAGGACAAGGCTCCAAACCCTTTCTTGCCATTCATGTGATCTCACAATAATATTTTTTCACTTACATGGAAAGAAGCAGTGCCCAGCTATTCTTTTAGCATACTGGAAACTGACCATTTTCAAACTACTGTCTGTCCTTCCGACCTAATCTATCTATCCAAATCAGAGAAAGGACCGGAGGTACCAGGCACAAAGTAGGGTGAATGGAGGAAATTCTTCCTCAAGGATCACAGAGATTAGAGATTAAAAAGATACCTTCTGTGCTTTAGTCCATTCTTTCCATTCTCCAGCTCTTCTGTACAGAGCATTCTCTGATGCTACGTTCAGCCTCTTTTAAATAACTGCAGTGGCAGGAATTCTGTCACTTCGCCTGGGAGACAATACAAGAGTCTAATCAACCTTATTGCTAGGAAATTTCTCCTGATGTGAAGCCCAAATTTCTCCTTTGGCCTGTTGCTCACATATACTCCTTCCAGAACAACCTTCTCCCTCCAGATAAAAATAGTACTTGACATCCTTTGAATCCTCCCTTCCACATCTTCAAGGTTCCTAGTTATAGTTATACTTCTTGAGGTTTCTTTAACCTCTCCTCATATAGTAATCCTACCCACCAAGTCATCAATCATTTCATTTTACTTATGGGACCGTCTCCTATTTGTCAATGTTACACTTGTGTTGAGGTGGAATTGTAATCCAAAAGTGGTTATATCTGAAAGTAGAACTATCACATCCCTAGTCCATGGCATGATACTGTGCCTCTTCACATAAAACACAGAATATCATTTGCTTTTGGGCTGTCATATGGTATTTCCAACATATTCCGAATTTGCTGTCCACCATCTCCCCTAACTCTGTCTTGGCTATTTTCCAAGTGTCTTTCCTCCCAAGAGATCTCAGCCCTGCCTATTTCTTTTAATGGAATATACTGACTTTCATTCATTGAGGCAAAGTCTCATTTTGATCATTCCAATCCTAATGATTCTGTGATTCATTTTTCTAATTTCTCTAAGACCATTTTATTCTCTGCCTGTGCTGTTTGTAGCTTAATATAATCACATTTTCTTTTCCAAGCTGTTTTTAGAATTTCCTCCAGGCTGTGTGGACAGTTTTGTCTCCCTGAACCATCTCTTCCTTGCAAGCATTATCATCTCACTCAGCCAGCACATATGGTGTCCAGAAGAGCAGGAGAAACAGGAGAGTGGAAAACCTCAGCTACAAACAAGATAGAGATTCTAAAGATGAACATTACTGACTCATCTAGTAACTCAGGACACAAAAGAAAAAAGTAATGGAACAATCAGACAAGCAAGGCTTGTCTTTTCTATTTCTATTCCCTTTTGTTTTCTCAGTTTCCCAGTTTGGGAAAGAGGAAGGGTGTCCTTGTTATGGATTGTGTCTAAGGCAGACTCCTTACTAAGGTAATGGAGCAGAAAACCAGGGCCTATATTAAGGTATGGAAAAAGATCATGGCACTGAAAGGAACTGTTTAAAGTGCAGCTCTGTTAGAAATGTGACTCCGTTAAATGGTCTCATGGGTTCCATGTTTGTCTCTCAATAATTTCCAGACTAAATGTGCTCAGATTACAAATAGAAAGATAGCTTTTCTAACTGCTAGTACTGTAAACTCGTCCTGGATCTTGGAGTCAAGCTGGGTTCTTTCCACCCTGTACACTATCATCAGTAATGATGGTTCTGCAGGCCAAAATTATATTGGGATCACCCAGGTGTTACCCAGGGCAGAATTTGAAGACCATGAAATCACAATGTCACTGAAGCAGCATTTATAAACAACGGGGTCAGACAGATGTCATTGAGAGCAGTATTTGCTCTGCAGAACCTTCATTACAGATGATGATGTGCAAAGCAGAAATAAATCAGCTTGCCTTTCAGAGCCTGAAGTGAGTTGGCATGGTTGGTAGATAGAAAAAAAACATTTTTCCACTTGTAATCTCAGAATATTTGGTTTGGAGTGACTGAGATACAATAAATATGAAATGCTACCATGCTATTTTTAACAGTCGCTATTCAGAGAACTGCTTTTTAAAACCAGAACTGTGACAGCAGCAGGTAAAACAGAGCCTTGAAAAACTGGTGAGCATCACTCAAAGAAAAAAAAAACAAAAAAAAAAACTACAGACAAGGGAGAGGAAGCACCAAGTGGAGAAAAGAAACTATACAGTTCATGGCACCAGCATGCATAAAGCCTGGGGAGACCTGTTGGCAGGTCTTTGGCCACTTGATTGGCAGAGCCTGATAGTGGCTCTGATAGTGGCTTTGGCCACCTGATTGGCAGAGCCTGATAGTGATGTTGATCAGTATAGCACAATCTCTTGTATTGAGATTTTGTGTTAATTCTATTTCCCAATATTCCCGTTCGGACACCTGCTCTGATTGACTGAGTTTCCTGTAGCCAGTAGTAGTGTGGCTCAGATGGAATGAAGTTGGTTAGTATGTCAAATTCCCACTCCTAAGAAGAATCCTTCTGCACTTTTATTCTTTTATATATTTACTTTGCATGACACCAGCATTATCTTCAAAAGGTTCAAGAGTTCTGCACTATCATAACAACACAGGAACAGGGAGGAGATGATGCCTTTCTTCAGGCTTCTGCAAATCCACCTCAGATTCGGGTGGAGTCCTGACTGCAATCTGATATTGGCTATAGCCAGCTGCCTTAGCAAGGGCTGGCCAACCCTGGCATATGTGCAGAAAGCAGAGGAGGTAGCTGCAGAGAGAGCTCTGCAAATCACTTTGGTTCTGGTTTAAACCCTATCCTTCCCATGTTTGTTTATTCCTTCGCACACATGAAGTGTCTCAAGTGCCCTGGGTGTATCTTGCACAAAGCAGAGTGCCCGCTATGGAGAGGACAGGCAGCAACAGAGGAACCATGCGGCTGTTATTGGGACCCCTTTCACTTTCTGCTATTGCTGCTGCACAGAGGCATGCTTGTTGTTTTAGCTCCTGAATGCCTGGGTTAATCAGGCAGCTTGACCCTTAAACATTTTTTGGCAGCCGTAGCAGCGCATCTGAGACAAGTGCCTTGATTTAACATACTGACACAGCTGGGCTCACTAGGCCTGCAGCTCTTAGCCCCTGGCCAGCCTCACATCATACACACAGACACACATGCAGAGACACTCTGTCCAAGAACAACAAAGAGGAACAAGCCTTACTGGCATTGGCTCTTCACATCTGGTGCTGTCCTCTGGTCGAACCTCAGTTCTTGTATTATGTGAATTTGCTGAAATCAGTTCTGTTCCCCTTACCCCATTAGTTTCCTAGGAATAAGTTGTAACAATAAAGAGGGTCGACATTTAAATCCTCTGTAACCTGTAGAAGAGCAGCTCCCTCCAGATCTGCAGTCTGTGCTGAACAGCTTAGAAGAAAGTAGTGTTATGTCAAAGTGAAGGATGTCAGCTCCCTTTCCAAGGCAGTTATCAAGCTAAGAGAGAATTAAGGCACTGATGAGAATTCATGCAAAGGTGAGAATGGAGAAAGGGCAGTTTTCGGGACATTAAAGAGGAAGAAATAACAGAACTTAGTGAGAGATTAACTGTTGGGGAGAAGAACTAAAGTTGACAGACATTGAGGCCTGGAAAATGGGAAAGACAGTGAAGTTGTTAGGCAACCCAAGGATGGAGAAGAGAGGAATGGGAAGGAAAGATAATCAGCTCAGTTTAGGAAGTATGAACTGGCAGTGGGACTTCTAAGAGGACACGAGAGAATTTGAGATGTGAGATGGCCAGGGATTGGGACAAAGAGGTAGATCTGGAATCGTCTGCATAGAGGTGATCTTTGAAACTGCAGGAATAGATGAGTCTACAGAGAGAGAGAGTATGTAGAAAAAGATGATGGGCAGGTGTATGGAATGCCACCAGAGAGAGTTCTGTTTAACTGCAGTTATGGAGAGAAGCATGATCTCCTACCCTCGCTTCCCCACGTGTCTTAGTGTCACACCTGCTGACTTTACTGACACAACATGTTTTTATCCGTTAGTCCTGCAAACTTCACACAGCTACAGTGAATGAGCTGGATTTGACTCTAACTCATGCAGCACTGACAGAATCAGCAGCTAAATTCCAAGCGCAGAATCTTTATGTAAGAGGCAGAAACAGTGCAGCTGGACTCTCAGGTCCTGGCTGAAGCTTGCAGCATTAGCAGTAAGAAATCATGAGCACAGTGGATCCAGAACTGTCCCTGAAAAACAATAAACATGGAATCCTGCATGTCATTTGACAATAGCATTTCAGACTGACTGAGCTAATGCAAAGGTTATTCCATGAAAATGTCATATCAGACCCCTCTCCCCAGAATCCCAATTTACTCCATGCAATCCAGCTGAGAAAAATACAAGTGCCTCTGCCTGACCATACAACTGTCAGGAGCGCCTTTCTAGCAACTTGCTGATTGAAATCTGAAGGCAAAAGGTGTCAGTCAACAGTTCAGAAGTTGCTCACATGTGCCTGAGTCTGTTAGTCATCAGCACATCACATGGGGATTGGAGACTACTATTCTTATCACTGAGGAGAACTGGGAGTTATTCTGAACTTGTGCAACAGACGGGAGTCAGGGGAGGAGGAGGAGGAGGAAGAATTGTGGAAAGCACATGAGTACTGAGAAGGAAAGTCTGGAGCGATCAGAATAGAAAGTCAGGAGGTCCACGAAGTAGTCAGAAAAAAGAGAGATAGACAGTCAGGAGGGGGAGTCAGGAGGGATCAGGGAGAGAGGGAGGAGCAGTGAGAAGAGAATAGATTAATAGATTTTAAGGTCAGAATGGACCATTATGATAATCTAGTTTGACCTAGAGTTCTCAGTGAGTTAATCCATTTTCAAGCAGGAGAAAGTACTAATCTCACTATGAGAATGATATTCCCCTGATAAAGGAAGCACAGTTGAACTGCACAAAGTCCAAGGAGAATTATTTTCCTTGTGCTCTTTTGTACTAACTGCATATGAGCCTGCGGAGGCATCTGCTTTATGAAGTGAGGGAGGATTGGATTCTTCTTGTGTTTGGATCTCAGCTTACAGCTCAGTGACTTGTGTGCTTCTCCAGCTGGAGTCAGCGTGTGAGATCTTGAGCTTAGCTATGAACACAGCCCCCTCTGCAACCTCCCTCCCTGTGTGCGGTGACGTGCTACAAAATGACTTAACAAAGATGTCCTTCGAGTGCTTGTTCCCATCGATTCCAGTCAGGTGAGCGCGCGCAATGTGCATGATCGTTGGAAACTTTTCCCTTAGCAGATCCTGTTGGGTTGGCTGGGGAGCCCCCTGGAGTGACACCTTCATGACGCTCAATATATGACCCTGCCGACCTCACCCCCCCTTCAGTTCCTTCTTACCATCTGTGGCGGCGTTGGAACTGCGTTCACTTGCTTGCACGTGCTCCCTTAGCCTAATGCCTAGTTCTTCGTAGTTTTAGTGGTTAGTGTTGTTAGTATAGGTAGTAGGAGTGATTGGTGACTGGGATCGTTTGTATCCCAACACCTTGCCCTTGGGCTGCAAGGCATGCTGCAAGCCCAGGGGTTTAAGTCTTGCGGTGTTTGCCAGAAGCCTATGCCCAATAGTGACCCCCACGACTCGTGCCTTAGGTGCTTAGTGGAGGTGTATCAGTCAGGGCACTGTAAGATTTGTAAGGATTTCAAGCCTGGAACCAACAAGGAGCGGGGCTTCTGTTTAAAACAACTATTGATGGAAGCGCAGTCCTTGCTGCAGTACCGGACCACCCATCTCCAGGCCCGAGTTTGTTGGTGCAGAGTGCCCTGGTAGAGCACTGTGACTTGGTGCAGAGGAAGGACTCTGGCGGGAGAGACTCTTGGCACCAGAAATCCCCAGCACCGCTCCATGTCTCTGGGGCCACACAAGTGGCATAGGAAGACCGACAGAGGCTGCCCTCCTCAGAGGGCTGCAAGATCATCGGGGATGCTCTGCTGCTCCAAAGGAAAGACTCGGCCACCAAGCAGCAGGAGCTCATGCCATCAACTCCGGCACCCCAGGCACCGTTGAGTCCGGCACTTAGTGACTCTCCTGCAGGCAGAGTCGTCCCTAGCCATTTTGGTGCCCTGCGCAGCCCCTGCCCCGAAGGGCACTGTGTGGGGCCCCAGGCCTCCATGGGGGCAGGGGCTGGCCCCAAGCCTCTCTGCAGGGAAGGGCTGGGAGGCAGAGGGGAAACCGCCCCTCAGCCCGCTCCACTCTGCTCCCCGGCTCCTAGCCTTGGGGGGCAGCGGTGCGGCTGGAAGCTGGCGGAAAGGAGCAGGCTGGGGCTGGGTCATTGCACTTACCACATGGTGAGTGCAGTCCTGACCCCTGCAGCAGTCCTCAGGGGAGATGCTGGGTTAGAGCAGGGGTGACAAGAGGCGGGGCTGGGACAGAGCAGGGGCTGGAGCAGCATGCAGCTGCGCAGGGCACCAGGAAATGTGGTGCCCCAAATTTCCTGGTGCCCCACACAGCTGCATACTTTGTGTATGGGTAGGGACGACCCTGCCTGTGGGGCAGTGCCTGGTGAAGGTGTTGGAGCCGCCCTCCACCCTGGACACTTTTGACGCTGCTAAGGACCTCATTGAAATTATGGTGCCCCAGCCCTCGACCATCAGAGAGAAGCCTCTGGCACCACCTAGACTGGTACCATCTAGAGGCAAGTCTGTGATGGTGTGGTGCTTCTTGTCCCGGACCAGCACCAATCCCAGCACCGTTCCTGATCCACATCCCCACAACACCACTCCCCAGCACCAATCTTGGTACAAGCTCGCATGGCACCGAGAGAGAGGAGCTCTACCTTGTCAACATTGTTGATATAGGACACCCTCAGAGGATAGACACCATCCCATGGAACAGGGGCACAGCACCCATTCCCCGGCACTGTACATGGTCTCAGTTGAAGGACTGCCTGTACCCATCCTTGATATGGTCATTGTGACACCGATCCTCAACCTCTTCTTCACAGCACTGGTCACCGGCACAGGGGTTGTCAGCACCACCTTGGTCATCACCCTCGGGTTCCTTGGACTCCAGGGCCAAATTGTTTATTCAAGGCGCAGTAGGCATAGGTCCAGGAAGCACTGGAGAGATGTCAAAACAAACAGTGGCCCTTCTGGACCCCCTGGGCTTACCACAGGCCCAGGGTACCCCTTCGAGCACTCCCAGGTGGTGACCTCGGGACATCACCCCTCCCACTCACCAAGGAGTAGACCTGCCCCTTGGGCGACAGAAGTGGCCCTTGCCAGACCACCCCCTCAAACTGCAAAGCAGTTGGGGGATGTGGTTCCAGTGCCGTGTATAGCCCTGGACACTCCCAGCTGGGGTGGAACAACAGGGGAACCTAGCACAGCCTAGGAACAACCAGAGCAGTTTGAGAGCCATGAGGACCCTGTACCCCCGACTGCCTCATCGTAATCCTCACCTGATCAAGCAGTGGCAGGAGTGTCAGCCTCAGGTCCTCCGCCCATTGACCACAGGGCTCACCAGGACCTGCTCCATTGCATAGCCCATAATATGGGTCTACAGGCAGAGGATGCAACCAAATCGCAGGACCCAATGGGGGACATCCTTGCTCCGGAGGGTCCTTCCAGAGTGGCATTGCCAATAATTAAAACAATTCAAAATAACAAGAAGACCCTGTGGCAGACTCCAGCCTCCATTCCACTCACTGCCAGGGTGTGGAAAGAAAATACTTTGTCCCATCCAAGGGATACGAGTTTTTATTCTCTCACCCACACTCCTGCTCCCTGGTGGTCTTGGTGATGAATGAAAAAGGAGGAGCTTCCTCAGGAGCTATGGGGCATGGGATTCTACTCCTGTTACTTCCTAATTTCCAAGGCAAATGGGGGGTCTCAGACCCATCTTAGACCTGCGAAGACTCAACCAGTTTATGGTAAAGTTGAAGTTCCACATGGTCTCCAGGAGCTCAATAATTCCTTCCCTGGATCTGTGGGACTGGTACGCTTTCAAGGACAGACTTCAAGGTCAGTGCATGGGGATGTTGACCAACAATACGATCACCATGTTTTACATACACAAAGAGGGCAGAGCCCACTCCATCTCTCTCTGTCACAAAGCTCTCCTGTTTTGGGATTTCTGTATAGCCCACTTAGGACACCTCCAGGTTAATAATTCCCCTGGCCTGCAGAACGAGATTGGAGACCAGGTCGTTTCTCAACCACGAGTGATCAGTCCATCCGGACATCTTACATTTCGTCTTTCAAATATGGGGCTTTCCCGAGGTGGACCTGGTTGCCACCAGGAGCAACAGGAAGTGTCCAATGTTCTCCTCTTTCCGGAAACACACTCCGGGCTCCATCTCATACGCATTCCTCCTACTTTGGGAGGACCACCTCATGTACACCTTCCCACTGGTTACACTTGTTTACAAGGTGCTGCTTAAGATCCTCAGAGACAGAGCAGACCTGATCACGCTGGCCCCAACGTGGCCACGACAACATTGGTACACCGTGCTTGTGGAGATGTCAATGAACATCCCAATAGCACTGCCACTTTACCTAGATCTGATCATACAGGACCATGATCACCGCCTTCACCCAGACCTCCAGTCCTTTCATCTCATGGCTTGGAAGCTTCATGGTTAAACCGAACAGAGCTCCAGTGCTCCGATTCAGTGAAGGAGGTGTTGCTTGGTAGAAAGAAACCTTCCACTAGGGCAACTTATCTAGATAAGTGGAAAAGGTTCTGTTGCTGGCATGAGCAGCGTCTGACATCTCCATTTCAGATATCTACACCAATGACCCTGGAATACCTATTATATCTGAAACAACAGGGGTTGGCAGGATCATCCATCAGGGTACACCTTGCGGCCATCTCGGCATTTCACCCAGGAGAATCAGGGTGCTCTGTATTTGCCAACTCCATGGTGGGTCGTTTCCTAAAGAGTTTGGAAAGACCACACCCACATTCTTGACCACCTGTACCCATTTGATCTCAATCTGGTTCTCTCCAGACTAATGGGAACCCCATTTGAACCACTAGCTACATGCTGTCTTCTGTATCTCTCGTGGAAGGTAGCGTTCCTGGTTGCCATCACTTCAGCCAGGAGAGTGTCCAAGTTAGGGTACATCTATACTACCCGCCCCTCCGGCAGGTAGTGTTCAATGTATCTGGGATCAATTTATTGTGTGTCACCTAGACATGATAAATCGATCCCCGAAAGCACTCCCGTCAACTCCGGAACTCCAGCTCCGCAGGAGGAGTAAGCGGAGTCGATGGGGGAGCTGCCACGGTCAACCTGCTGCCGTGGGGACGCCCAGGTAAGTCAAACTAAGGTACTTCGACTTTAGCTTTAGCTATATGAATAGCATAGCTGAAGTTGCTTACCTTAGTTCTAACCCCCACCCCCACCCCCTGCTAGTGTAGCCCAGGCCTTAAAAGCACTGACCTCCAACACCCCTTCACCCCATGTGGCCTTCCATAAGGACAAGGTACAGCTCAGCTTGTCAAGGTTCACCCAGCTTTTCTGCCCAAGGTGGGATCTCAATTCCACAATGGACAAGACATTTTTTTACCAGTCTTCTATCCCAAGCCTCATGCCAATGTGCAGGAGCAGAAACTTTATTCATTAGACGTCCGGAGAGTGCTAGCATTCTACAGTGAGCACACTAAACCTTTCAGGAAATTGAACCAACTGTTCATAGCAGTGGCAGATCGGATGAAAGGGCTTCCAGTCTCCTCACAGCGCTTTTCATCATGGATCACGGACTGCATACGTACTTGCTATGACCTCGCCAAGGTTCCAGCTCTGCTTATTACACACTCGATGTTGTCTCAAACCTCATCCGCTGCTTTCCTGGCTCAGGTACCCATCCAGGAGATCTGCAGAACAGTGACCTGATCATCTGTGCACACGTTTACTACCCACTATGCCATTACACAGCATACCAGAGAGGATGCAGCTTTTGGTAGGGCAGTTCTCCAATCAGTGGTTCCTTAACTCCGACCCCATTTCCAGGGGAGAGCTTGGGAGTCATATGATCAGAATGGACATGAACAAATACTCGAAGAAAAAAGAACGGTTACTCACCTTCTTATAAACCGTTATTCTTCAAGATATATTGTTCACATCCATCCCAATACCCTCCCTCCCTTCACTCCTCCTCTGTCGGAATAGGTGGCAAGAAGGAACTGAAGGGCAGGGGGGCCAGGTTGGCAGGGTCATATATTGAGCACCAGGAAGGTACCATTCCAGGGGGCTCCCTAGCCAACCCGACAGGAGCTGCTAAGGGAAAAGTTCCAGTGACCATGCACATGGCGTGCACACATCTGATTGGAATGGACGTGAACAACACATCTCAAAGAGCAACAATTACAAGAAAGTGAGTAACTGTTTTTTCTTTTCTGCTTCAGAGCGCTGAGTGGTATGGACCCCATGGTACTATTAAGTGTGTTTTGTGACTTAACAGCTCAGAACCAAATGCTTTTTCCTTCACTTACCATCTGCTTCTCGCAGAGCCAGGCACAGGGGCACTTAGGACAAACAGCTGTCTCAGGCATATAGAAGAAAGTGACTCTTGCAGGTGCCCATTGTGCTCACTTATCTCCCTTCTACTGTTTTGGAGCTTCCTGCTGGCACTGCCCTTTTCTTTCCACATTCAGGCAGTGTTTTGTGGCTCCCATCTTTGAGTCCCACTGGTCTATATGACTTAGTGTCTCTCAAGGCAGTTAAACCTTTGCACTGGCCTGGCCTTTCCATGCTGATCTAGTTCTAATCCAGTGCTTTTATCTGCCAGGGTAACTTCTACAGAAGGGCAGCTGAATGGATTCCAGAACAATGTTAGCAGTTCAGCGTCCTGTGAACCAGGCACAAAATCCACAGGTGAGTGCAGGTCCCATAGACAAGGAGAGAAGGATAAAGGAATGGAACGATAGACTGTGTTGGTCTCCAGAAGTTGGCAAGGAATGGGCCAACCCTCTGGCTAGAGAAAAAGACACACTTACCCTGACTGCAGTGGTTTGCAAGTAGCAGCTCGGGTGCCATCTGAGGGTGGAATTAATTCCTCCTGGGACACTTGAAAAAGGATTTACCGAGCGGGAGCTGGGGCTGAGTCTGGCAAGGAGAGTTGGAGATGAAGGATCCCTAGAAGTAAGGTTGAAAGGAGAGCTTGGCTAAAATGAGCCACCTTTGCTTTTAGCTTTGGCCGAGGGACACTCTGCTGTTTCTGTTTGGCCTTTAAAAGGCCAGGGCATTTTTTACTTTTTACTTTTCTGTCTTGCAATGAAGTCTCTGTGTCCAGAAAGGGTTACTCTAGGGATGTCCTATGGATTTGTCTTCTCTAATTTTCTTACTTCTCTGGTTCATGATAGCTTAATTTGAAGAGGTTTCTCTGGGACTGGTGTCTAGGGAATAAGAACCTGATCTTTTCCCACTGATTCAAAAGTGTCTTCAGAACAGATATGTTGTTGGTTTAGATAATTGCTCAGAAAACCATGAGAACACAACCTGAGTTTTTGATGCAGTGATTTCTGCCAGAGTCTGCACAGCCTAAAAGAAGTGACCTTCCCCATTCATCTCTAGCGGGGGGGTTAGCTCTGAAATTTAAGGATGACATTTCCAATATTAACATTAAAAATTTTATTGCTGATTCTTTAGCAAAAACATCCAGCTAATGCAATTCTTATACAATTCCAAACTGCCTCCCACACTTTACCACCTGCCAAAACCTCCAGCTTTTCTACCAACAGTTTTTACAACAGTTAACAGAAAAATCTGCATCCTACTCAGACCTGATAGTATAGTAGAGACAGATAAAATGGGATTCAATAGGAAAATAAATAACACAATTTCACTATGTTAATTTATATGTAGTTGCTGCAGAATTTCTAGTTTGCACAATTCAAGACCTGTTTGCTGCAGAGTATTGGGGCCATGATATATATAGGCCTACAGATTAAAAGCCCAGTCCTCAGGATCTGACCCCAAGGCACTGACTCCAGTCCTGGAGCACCCAAGGGGAAAAAATAGTGGGTGCTTAGCACCCACTAGTCACAGCTGTTCAGGCAGCTGCTGCCAATCAGTTGTTTAAGCAGCTGAGGGAGGCACTTGCGGGAGGGTGGAAATCAGTGAGGGGTGAGAAAGCGGGGCCTTGGGGGAGGGTTGGAGTGAGGGAGGGAAGAGGCAGAGCAAGGGCAGGGCCTCATGGGTGTGGAGCAGGGGCGGAAAGAGGAGGAGTGAGGGTCGAGCCTTGAGGGAGGGGAGCAGGAAAAGGCAGGGTGAGGGTGGGGTCTTGGGAGGGTGGAGTGGGTGCAGGGTCTTGGAGCTAAGCAGGGTTGAAGCACCCTAGGGAAAAAGAAAACTCAGTGCCTATGATCTGACCAAACTGATTTATGCAATCCTGCATGAATATGCCAGTCTATTCTTCTCTCCGTTGCTCCCTCCAGAGCTCCCACTATCACCAACCAACAGTCTTTAGCCTTGCAGGAAGCAACCCCTCTACCTGCAATGTATTCTTCAGCTCCCCTCTGGCCTCTACTGAAAGTAACTTCTTCTGTTGATCCTGTATGCGTCTGCTGTAACTACAGGCAACAACCCCTTCCTATTTCTGTGAGCATCTTCCAGGAATTGATGCAGAGCATGTGTGAGGGAAATTGTCAGTAGAGGGACAATAGAACTGTAGGAAATGTAAGCTAGATATTATGGATCCCTTGGTAATTGTGAGGTCCCCTTTAAGGGAGGGATGTAACCATTTGTACTGGGAGTGCTCAAGGTAAAGTGAACACATGAGGTAGAAATCTGAGTTCTCTCCTGCAGGAGGTGGCTAGCTGACTGAAGGCGAACCTGCCTCTCTGAATCTGAAATGAAGAGTTTAGACCAGAGCCTGTTGTATAAGCTTGAGCAACAGAGCTCAGAGCTTGAGGGAGGGCTAATGGAAGCATAACTTGCTGGCTAAGCCACTTAAAGCCTTCCTCTTGCCCTGGAAGAAAGGTGTTACAACTCCAAGACTAGTATGTGCAATTTCATTGAGCAGAATAACTGGAGAGAAGTGATTGTTGCTCTTGGAAATGTGAGGGGAAGATACTTTGCCCAGTCCAGCATTAGGCCCCCGCTCTTCCAGGTGCCTGAGGGACTAAGCCACTTTTCCTCCTCTGCCTCTGCAACCCAGTATCTTCTTTGTGCTGTAGCCTTTGTTTCTCTCATCATAAGAGTTTAGTTATCATTTCATGTGTGAGTAGTGCCCTACATGTGCCTAGCACTGACTAGAGAGATTGGAGACATGGGCCGTGCCCTGAAGAGCATGCATCCTATGTCAGATACAACATGGCATGACTTTGGGTAAGGGAGAAGGGAGGTTTTTCTGAGGGACTCGTCCTAGAGGTAGAATGGATAGTAACCTGGAAAGGCAAGAGATTAAACAGGGCAGTTCCATGCACAGTCCCAGGGATGATAGCAAGGGAGGATGCAGGCAAAATACCCTCCCTTTCATCTCTCTGCCTGAAAGTTCCACATGGATTCTGAAGTGACAGAAGGAGCATTCACTCTCTGGTTGGCCCATTCAAACTCAGTTTATTAGGTCGTCATCATTGGGACCAAGATTTAAAAGAGAGGGTCCAAGCCTCTTTCACATGTCTGTCCTGCTAGTGTATATCTGTGGATATGTTTCAAAGTGGCAGCCGTGTTAGTCTGTATCAGCTAAAACAATGAAGAGTCCTTGTGGCATCTTACGGCTGGTCCTCACTAGCGGGGGGATCAGCTGTAGATACGCAATTTCAGCTACATTAATAACGTATCTGAAATCGGCGTATCTACAGCCAACTTACCTGCCGTCCTCACGGCAGCAGCAGTCGGCAGCGCGCTCCCCCATCCCCTCCAGCTTGCGCCTTTTGGCAAGCTGGAGTTACGGAGTCGACAGGGACAACGCTGACGATCGATTTATGCGTCCTGACGAGACGTGATAAATCGATCACCATAAGATCGATCTTTCCCCGCGCTAGTGAAGACAAGCCCTAAGAGACTAACACATTTATTTGGGCATAAGCTTTCCTGGGCTAGAACCCACTTCATCAGATACATAGAGTAGAGAGAGATAAATACACAGCATATGAAAAGATGAGAGTTGCCTTACCAAGTGTGGGGTCAGTGCTAACAAGCCAATTCAATTAAAGTGGAAGTGGGCTATTCTCAACAGTTGACAAGAAAGAGTGGAAATGACTTTTGTAGTGCTAATGAGGCCCATGTAATCAAGGTGGTTCATTTCAAACAGTTAACAAGAAGGTGTGAGTATCAGCAGGGGGAAATTAGTTTTTGTAGTGACCATCCACTCCCAGTTTTTATTCAGGCCTAATTTGATGGTGTTCAGTTTGCAACTTAATTCCAGTTCTGCAGTTTCTCGTTGGAGTCTGTTTTAGATTTTTGTTGAAGAATTGCCACTTTTAAGTCTGTTATTGAGTGTGCAGGAAGATTGAAATGTTCTTCTAGTGGTTTTTGAATGTTACAATTCTTGATGTCAGATTTGTGTCCATTTATTCTTTTGAGTAGAAACTGTCCGGTTTGGCCAGTGTACATGGAAGAGGGGCATTGCTGGCACGTGATGGCATATATAACATTGATAGATGTGCAGACAAACAAGCCTCTGATGGCGTGGCTGATATGGTTAGATCCTGTGATGGTGTCCCTTGAATAGATATGTGGACAGAGTTGGCATTGGGGTTTGTTGCAGGGTTTGGTTCCTGGGTTAGTGTTTTTGTTGTGTGGTGAGTATTTGCTTAAGGTTGGGAGGCTGTCTGTAAGCAAGGACTGTAAGCAAGGTTGGGAGGCTGTCTGTAAGCAAGGACTGAAGGCCTGTTGCCCAAGGTCTGTGAGAGTGAAGGATCGTCCTTCAGGATAGGTTGTAGATCCTTGATGATGCGCTGGAGAGGTTTTAGTTGGGGGCTGTAGGTGATGGCTAGTGGCATTCTGTTACTTTCTTTGTAGGGTGAGGGGTCTGTCCTGTAGTAGGTGACTTTTGGGTACTCTTCTGGCTCTGTCAGTCTGTTTCTTCACTTCGCCAGGCGGGTGTTGTAGTTTTAAGAACGCTTGATAGAGATTCTGTTAGTGTTTGTTTCTGGGATTGGAGCAAATGTCCCTCTGTCTAAGGGATTGGAGCAAATTTGATTGTATTTTAGAACTTGACTGTAGACAATGGGTCGTGTGATGTGGTCTGGATGAAAGCTGAAGGCATGTAGGTAAGTATAGCAGTTAGTAGGTTTCTGGTATAGGGTAATGTTTATGTGTCCATCGTTTGTATGCACTGTATTGTCTAGGAAGTGGACCTCTTGTGTGGACTGTTGTACATTGTAATCCCTTGGGGCTGGATGGGTCTGCAGTCACACTACCATAAACAGAGACGCATGGAAAAGTTGTTTGGGTCTCGGTTGTCCCAGACAGTCCCACTGGGCTATTGCTGCATTCTGGTGTGTTGTTACTTAAGGGATGTGAGATCAAGTAGTGGGGAGGGAGGGACAGCCCCAAGCTAAGCCATCTTTTCCATTTTCCAGGTCCTTTGGAAGTTGGCCCCCAGCTTATATTCGCCAGATCCAAATCTTTTTCCAGCCGTTCCAGATCCAGTGGCACAGTTATAGAGCAGAGAAAGAGAAAGACAGTGCAGGCAGGGCCAGTTTAAGGTAACAGCAGCCACCTTTGGACTCCCAGCCCATTCTTCTTCTTCTGTCCTCAGAAGTAACTCTGATAGTCTTGCTGGGGGTAGTAGACTTTGGGACTCAGCAAAGAGAAGAAGAATGAAAGAGGCAGGTAACCCAAGAGAAGGTGAGTCTGAGGTTCTGTGGAATTGAGAAACAGAGGCACTATAGAAGCTGGCAACCAGTCTACTCAGATAAGAATCCATTTGCAGGTGGTACTGCAGCTGTAAGAAAATACTAGTTCTTCAAGTGCTTGCTCATGTCTATTCCATTGTAGGTGTGTGTGTTCACCACTGCACTGGTGCCAGAAGTTTTTACCCTCAGTGGTATCCATAGGGGACCAGCTCTGGCACCCTCTGGAGTGGCGCGCATATGCATTGGTATCAGGGTGCCGCTGGCCCCCTCCCTCAGTTCCTTCTTACCGCCAGTGTTGATGCCAGAATGCTCCCCTTGCTCTAGCACAGGGGTAGGCAATCTATGGCATGCGTGCCAAAGGTGGCACACGAGCTAATTTTCAGTGGCACTCACACTGCCCGGGGTCCTGCCACTGGTCCCGGGGGCTCTTCTGCTGGCCTGGGGTCCCAGATGCCGGCCCAGAGCTCTGCAGCTGCCGCCAGCTATGGCCCACTGGCCCCAGCTTGGATAGTGAGGGCTGTAGACAGGAGCAAAAGGGTCACAGCTCAGCACCCCCACCTTAAAAATTGTTCCAGGCCACTGTACTGCATTTTAATGTAATTTTAAATAAAGCTTCTTAAACAATTTAAAATCCTTATTTACTTTACAAATAACAATAGTTCAGTTCTATATTATAAACTTATAGAAAGAGGCCTTCTAAAAATGTTAAAATGTATTATTGACCCGTGAAACATTAAATTAGAGGGAATAAATGAAGATTTGGCACGTCACTTCTGAAAGGTTACCGACCCCTGCTCTAGCAAGTGGTTTCCTTTCAGTGATTCTTTGAACTGTTTTCTTTGTAAATGAGTGTAGGTAATTGATAGTTAGCAGTTTTTAATAGTTCAGTACACTTTAGTGATAGCTAGTCCCCTGAGGGACTTAGCCCAGAGATGGGGTATACCCTGCTCCCTGGGCTTTAAGCCTTGCAATCATTGTAAGAAGCCCATGCCAATCAGTGATCCACAAATAAGCTATTTAAAGTGTCTGGGTGAATCCCACACTCGCAAAAAGTATCACATTTGCAAGGGATTCAAGCCCCGGACCAAGAAAGAAAAAGACATTAGTCTGCACATGCTCCTCATGGAGTCAGTGCTACCACCAGCCTCGGAGCCTGGACATTCGGACTCAGTATCGAGTACCTCAGCATTGATGAGAAGTGCCCCTGGCACTGAATTTCTCTTGGCGCCAATCCCCGTTGCCAGTACCAGCCAAAAGGCATAAGAAACACGTGGGAATTGGGTGCTCCCCAGGCATCCGTAAGGGCAAGGATAAAGAAGAAGAGAGCCTAGACTGACTCAGACTACATCGCCATCTACAGATCCCAGTCAGGTGGCGGGTTCACTGCTTGAACCTCCCCCACCCCACTATCTGCCTCCTACACTGGGGAGTGGTAGAGGCACGCAGTACCTCATGATGCCATCCGCCTCAGAAGCCTTTCAAGCGGCGAAAGACATCTTCCTCCCAGTGCTCCCTACTCCTCAGGAAGAGAGGCCCCTCCCTCCCACCCATCTGTTTCAAGTCATTTCTGAGGGCCTGTTCATTCAGTAATGGTTTCCACTAAAGAAACTAACAATATCAGGCATGTGGGGCACACTCTTTGCCATATCTTAATGTTTTACTTTCCACCTCTTTGTAGAGACACAGTACCTGAAATTATAAATTATTCTGCGCCTATCTTGAGAAAAAGAGGTTTCCCTTGTGTAAAAGGTGTCTCTTTTTCCCCTTGGAATTTTTAGCATCTGAACACTGGCAAGAAGGCAGGTAGCACTGAAGCACCAAGGAAGGTCTCCATCTGGCTACAAAGTTACACACTTCTTTATTCATTATTCATCCATTCTGAAAATGGCAACACAAGGCAGAAGTTTCAGGAAGAAGCAAAGAGGGTGAAGGGTACTTTTATAAGACCAGAATAGCAGTTCCTGGCCAGCTTCTCTATTACCGAGAGAGGCTTTTGCAGATTCTTAATCAGAAGCAAGAGTCTCAGTACAGAAGAGATCTGAAAGGACAATTTACCCTTCATTTCAACATGATACTCAGTGTTTGCCTGGTATAGGGGATGCTGCAGGGACATCTACTAAGCTGATCAGTTTTAGGGGTCACATGGGAGTCAGTCATCCATGATCCATTTCTGTCCCAATGGGATGTTGGTGATATCCCCTTCATCTCTTCTCCCCATGTTTCTGTCCTGCTTCCCCCAACCTGTGAATGTCTGAGACAGAGTTTTATTTTGCTTATTTCTATTGTAAAAGCTCCAAACCAAAGAACACCCATCTAGCTCTCTGAGTGTCTTGACATAAATGAATATAACACAATAACAATCCAGGGAGTTACAAACAAAACTCAGTGTTGTATAAAACCAGGGCAGAGGTATGTCAGGCTCCAATTCTGACAGGAGTTGTACATTTATCAGTCAGTCTAGTTCATAATCACAGAGTATTATTCTGCTAACTCTTAGATTGGTAATGTTAGCATGAAGTGGCTGTCAAGATGGAATTAAAACTACATTGAGAACAGCTGGGTTGGGAGAAGTAAAGAGTAGTTGGTTTTCAGTCCTACTTTGGGGGTACCCATGGCTCCTAATTCAGGCACAAATGTCACTTCTTTCCCTTGGTCTAGGTTAAAACTGAAATATAGTCTAGTTTCCTTTGATTCTGGTTCTTTGGGAAATGCTGTAGGGAAGAAGTGAGTGTTACAGTGCAGCCTGAAGCTGAAAGGGAAAGACTATTCCTGATCTCTTTTGGCGGGGGGTGGGAGGTGGGGGAGTGTCCCAGGGTCTCTAGTCAGTTGAGGAGAAAACTCTGCCTTCTGTGACTCTCACATTTATATCTGGGCTTAGATAATTTATACCAGGAGGTTGTCCAGTGGTGTAAATTATCTATCTACTATAGAAATTCATCTGGCCCCAGCTGTGAATATCTGAGTGCCAGAGAGTATCCAGCTGCATGGGGCGGGGGTGGGCTCCTGAAGGAGAATCAGTCTTTGAGATAAAATGCACCCATCTCGCTGAGGCCATTGAATTGGATTCCTAAATTAATGGGGAACTAATGCTGGTTGAGGAGTACTGGCATAATATGCTGTCTTGGGCTTTATCCATTTAGGAGACAGACTGCTACCCAGTACATTACCAGTAGTTTCTTCATAAATTTCTTCTTTAGGTTGAAGAAGAGAGACATACAGCTGTCTAGCCTGAAGGTGATGAATGTGTGAATCACTATAGCCAGGTGTTTTGGAAGAGTGTATGGAGTCTTCTTGCCAGCTAGTTGTGAGAGAAGTCACCTTTGCTGTTTGATTCTTCAGAGTCACTGATCAGTCTAGCTTAGCCCCAGAATTTTTCAGTTTGCAGAAAATCAACAGGCAGATGGTGATTTTCTCAGGTTTTCTTTTATTATTATCCAGAATTATTTGATGACATTTCCCATGAATTTCATTTATGGCTTGCTACGTGAAATATGAAATTGGAATTGAGTTGCTCAGTAGGGGTTGGCCACATAAATCACACATGGTGCTTTATCTGCTCCCTGACTGGATAAGTGCCACCTTATCATCCAGTTTCTTGTCTGCATATGCAGGGAAAATGAGTTTAAAAATTGCTTTCCTCACGTATTCAAATCTTAAAATTCACTTTACATTACCATTTGTGCTAGTGAAAAACTTTCAGACAAATACAAAAAGGATGTGAACACAACAAATACAGATGAATTTAAAAATGATTTCACATTATTTGCCCAGGTATAGATACCGAAATTGTCCTGGAGGTGGGAGATTCTTGTATCACTAGGTAGTGGGTCCCAGTTCCCTGAAACCACAGAGGACAAGAACAGGAAATAAAGCCTAAATAAGGCCTGTACAACTCAGAAAGCAGTGAGGGCCATATTACTGAAAAAAAACCCAGCTGCGGGCCAAAAAGCCCCGTTCCCATCAGCTTGCCCCATCCCTACTCATCCCCTGAGGGCCAAACAGTGAGCTCCTGCGAGCCACCTGTAGCCCCTGGGCCGCATGTTGTTCAGGCCTGCCCTAAATGGTGAGGCTAGTGTGCACAGCCAGTATCACTCACTCGGGCATTTGCTGCAGTAAGGTGGGATTCCCAGCTGCTGCCCTTGTCCAGGATCCCTCAGCTTCTCTCAGGCTTCTCTGCAGCTTGAGGAGGCAGTGGGTTGTTGAGCACCAATGTATTTATTTTTATGTTGATAACACAGCCCCCAGGGGAACCTTGGTTACAGTTACAGTCAGTGTGGTGAGACCAGCTGAATCTGTCCAAATCCTTCAGCAGTAGCAGCTGGGAACAGGACTCACTCGGGTTTCCACACTCTGTTGCTAATTCCTCTCCTCCATACCACTAATCCCGTTAATTCCACTCTTCATTGCCACCTTTCTGGCTCTCTCTTGTTTCTGTGACTGACTGCACATGTGGTCTTGACTTTGAAAAGTAACTTCAAATGGGCACCTCGAGTGACCTCTGCCTCAGACTGGCCTGGCTGCTCAGGGCGTGAAATACCTCTTGGCACCGGCGAACTGCTGCTGATGACACCTCACCACTAACCCTAGCACAGGAATATAGTAATGCAAACATGTCCCCATAAATCCTTTCAGAACAGGCAACTATCTGATAAACTTACTGGACTGTTTAAAGGGAGCAGTGGAAGAAGCCCAGCATCTTCCCATGGACCAAAGCTTCCTCAGCAGAACCCTCCATTCTGTGCACAGCCTGGGCCACCAATGGTTATGACATTCTGTGAACACCTCTTTTTGCCTTTCCTAGTGCCCCCTTCCTACTGCACTGTCAAAAGGGGATTAACAGGAAACACGATCTGCCCTGTGTCATAGGAATTTGGAAAGAAGCAGGGCTTGATGTGGTGAAGGGAGGTGAATCCCACTGTTACATTTCCCTTTTTGAGAAGATGAAGGACTGCTGTGATGGTGCGTATTTGGTTTCACATCTGTTCCAAGAAAAATCCTCCTAAAACCATTGTCCTTTGAAGCATCTCAAAGCTATCCAGGGCCCCCTCCTCCCTTCAATCTCCTTCCTACAATCTCAGGGCCATAGAGCAGCAGCTGACTCCCACAGGCATGGAAAGAGGGCAGATGGAGAGCCAGAGTCACTGTTGATCCTGGTACAGTAGTTGTGGGATTATTGGCCCAGAGCAGTGCAAAGACTGAGCCCCCGATACCAGTGCAGAGGGATGGGAAGGGAGTGAGGTTGTAGTGTAACACCTTTTCACTTTGTTGCATGGAGGAGGGCAGAGTGAATCTGTGACTATTAGTAAACAGACATTAGAGGCCCTAGCCATTTACAGTACAGTAGCTTCACAATGAACTTGGAGCTCTAAAACTAACAGCAGTGCATGATTACAATTGTTTCTGTGTTTATCCACTTATCTGAGTCGGATGGGGAACTCTCATTAATCCCAGCATAATCTAACGCTCCTCTCCGAAGGCAGCATTTTTCTAAGCCCTCTTCAGACATGTCAAACGCAGCTGTCAACTCTCAGCTAGATCTGAGAGCCTGTGCTCACGTCTAATGAAACAAAAATACACTTATTCCTAAACTCGTGAGAATGGCCTGCCTCTTGCACCTCTCGTGCCTTTGTTTCATGAGAGGAAGAAGCTGTTTCCTGTTATCTCCGGGTTGAATGCTAATGAGAGACCAGTCCAAGCCTGGGGAGCATTTCAGGTCTGCTGAAAGCAGATATGGGGCTGGGGAAATAGGAGAGGGAGGAGGAGATGGTCTCTCAAATCAGGTCCCCTTTTTAAAGCTGACTTGGAACTTAGCCTGAACTGTAGAAGCCTAGAAGAAAATTCATAAGTCAGAGAGGCAAAGAACTCTCAGTCTTCAGAATAAGAATGGTGTGGAGGGCAGACAGTGGGGCAGGGTTTCAGTGGTGGGGATTCTACCCAGGCTCTCACCTTTTTGGAAATGCCCTTCAGGATCAATATGATGGCTAAGGCACCCACCTGGATCATCATACAATTCAAGGGAGATGGTCTTCTATGCAGACTCAGTTACACATCAACCTCCTCACACTATACATGGTTTGCAACACCTGTCTTCACTTCCTCTCATTGATAAAGAACGAAACAGTACACATGATGACCGACAACATGGCCTGCATGCTCTATATAAGTTGAGAGGGAGGATCTTGCTCTCACTCCCTAAGCAGAAAGGTCATGAAGTTTTGGAACTGGTGCATAAACCACAATATACACATTTCAGATCCTACCTCCCCAGTTGCCAGAACACAACAGTAGACATATTGAGCAGACAATTTTCCCAGTATCACGAATGGGAACTGAACAACAGAATCTCACAATCCATATTCCAATGATGGGCCTATCCAAAAGATAGTAGCTCTTTCACATAGCTGAGTCTACAGATAAGCAAACAAAAATCAATGTTCATACCCTTGCAGAGACTGAAGTTCATCAGCAGTCTGCAATATATGTTCAACCTTCCTACTCTTGATCAAGGACAAGGCTATAAAAGTGCTGATGGACAACGTTATTTGTATGTATTTTATAAACCTCCAGAGGCACAATCACACATGTGCATAGAAGCGATGCAAATATGGAATTGGTGCATCCACTACAACATCGGCATCTCAACCTCTTACTTACCATGATGCTGAAACACCATGCAGATGCACTGAGCAGAACATTTTCCCAGGATCATAAGTGGGAAATGAACATCAGGGACTTCAGAATATATTCAGATGCTGGGGTTCCCAACTATAGAGTTCTTTGCAACAAACCAGCCAAAGGCCCTTCTTCTGCTCCAGAGCGGGACTGGGACAATGATCTCTTGGCAATGCTTTTCTTCTCAAAGGGGATATACGTATACTGTATGCTTTCCCTCCACCCCCTCTCCTAGCCAGGGTCATACACAAGATAAGGACCGACAACTCCAAGTCATCTTGATAGCCTGCATGTGGCCCAGGCGAACGCGGTTTCCTTACCTCCTGAAGATAGCTGTGTACCCACCACACACACACTTCCACTTCTACCTCATGTCCTGTCTCTGGGTGCAGGCATGGTTTACCGTCTGAACCTAGCAAGACTTCACCTAAAGACATGGCTATTCCATGGTTCTGAGACAATGAAATGGCTGTTAGGAGGAGATAAGGGACATTCTTTTAAACAGCAGAAGGTCTACTACCTGCTATACCTACCTTCATGAATGGAAGAGATTCTATACATGATGGCAGCATAGGCAAACAATGGTAATTACCTCTTCCTTTTCCCCAAAACGTCATGGGAACAAACAAGAAGCAATGCTTCATACCCTAGACACCCATAGAGCACTAGCTTTTTACACTGAGAGGACAAAGTCTTTCAGAAAATCACCAAAGTTATTTCTTCCATCACAAAACGATCTAATGGAGACACCAAACCCAAACAAAAGCTGTGAAAATGGATCCCCAGCTGCACTGACTTTTGCTATTGCCATCATCAGATACAATCCCCACGAGGGGCCCACACTCATTCCACCAGAGCGCACTGTGTCAATAGCCTTCCTCAATAATGTGCCTATAATGGACATCTGCAAAGCAGCCACCTGGGCAATAGTCCATACTTTCACACAACACTATGCCATAGAGCAACACTCGGCATCAGATGCTCTACTTGGACTTAGGGTTTTATCAACCACCATGGAAATCCGCGGCCCCTCCCTTCCACAGAGGGGCACTGCTCAACAGTCACCTAAAATGAAACACCCACAGATACACTCCTCAATGAAGAAGAGAAGATTACTCAACCTGTGCAGTAACTGAGGTTCTTTGAAATGGTTGTCTCTGTGGGTGCTTCGCTATCCTCCTTCCTCCCCTCTACTTTGGAGTTTTTTCACACTAGAGACTGTGCAGTAGGGAAGGAATCCAGGGAGAGTTGGTCACACAGCGCTTCATAACTGCCTGAGGCAATGTGAGATAGAGACCGTGCACGTGTGACACAACCAGGCACTGTTACTAAAAATCTCCAATTACAAGTGCAGGGGCAGAGATTCACCTCAAGTGGAGCACCCACATGGACAACCATCTCAAAGACCCTCAGTTACTGCACAGGGTAACAGTCTCTTACTTCTACTGTCTTGTACGTGGTCTTTTGGTACCTTGCTACCAATACAGGAATTGACTCTGCTCCTCCACTGAATTGGATCTCTTTTTGTGGCATTGATTTGTTCTTGTTTTGCAGTAGGGAAATGGAGGCCAAAAAATTAGGATGAATAGGTTAGCGTGTGGCAAGACTCATGGAAATAGAATGGGGAGAAGGACAGAGCCAGAGCACGGAGAAGCACCTACAGCAAACAAGCTGGGGAGTGGGCAGTGATTAAGGGGAAACAGATCTGGGTTTATCCAGAGCACAATGACTTTGTAGTTCTGATAAATGAAGTGGAGGAGGGGAGCTCCCTTTTATGGACACCCAGCCAGCCAGTTAACTATAAAATCCCTCTTAGTAGCTTTCTCTACTTACTTTACCTGTTAAGGGTTAAAAAAATCCCATAGATAAAAAGAAGGCAGTGGGCACCTGACCAAAGAGCCAGTGGGAGGGCTAGAACTTTTTAAAATTGGGGGGAAAGTTCCCCTTTCTCTCTGTTGCTGTTCTCCGAAGGGAGGGGACAAAACAGGGACAGGGCTGAAACTATGCTGTAAAAAGTTTTAACCCAGGTATGAAAACTCATCAAATCATACCTAGAACTACTTGTGAACTCCAGATATGTAGGTAGATCAGGAATGTTTAGGAAGATGCAATTAGAGTTATTTCTTATTGGTTTCTGGACTCCTCTGTGCTAACCCCCAAATGCTTTCGTTTTTCTTGTAATCTTTAAGCTGAACCTCAAAAGAGACATCTTGATGCTTAATTTTTGTAGTTGTCTTTTTAATACCTATCAAAAAGATTAAGTTCCAGGTGTATTTTCTTTCTTTTTATTTTTAATAAAATTTACCTTTTTTAAGAA
The DNA here is from genome assembly GCA_007922305.1 of Dermatemys mawii. Classification (NCBI taxonomy): domain Eukaryota; kingdom Metazoa; phylum Chordata; order Testudines; family Dermatemydidae; genus Dermatemys; species Dermatemys mawii. The sequence continues at coordinate 59,775,432 of ML677332.1, forward strand.
CAGGATTGGGTTTTTGTATCCTAAGAGGTTTGTGCACGTATTGTTTAATTAGCTGGTGGCAACAGCTGATTTCCTTTGTTTTCTTTCTCAGCTTTTCCTTGGCATGGGGGTGAAAGGGCTTGTGAGGGTACTCCACAGGAAGGAATTCCCAAGTACTCCTTCCTGCGTTCTCAAAAGGTTGTTTTTTGGGGTTTGTTTTGTTTTGTTTTTTGCACGTGGATGGTGGCAGCATCTACCCATCCAAGGTCAGAGAAAAGTTATAACCTTAAGAGTTTAATACCAGCCTGGAGGTGCCAGTATTAATTTTCAGAATCCTTGCGGGCCTCACCTTCTGCACTCAAAGTACCAGAGTGGGAGTGAATAAGTGGAAACAGATCTGGGTTTATCCAGAGCATAGGGACTTTGTAGTAGTGTTGGATGGGAAGGTAAATCTCTGACTTCTCTGTGGCATGGGGGAGACAGCAGAGGTCACGCTGGCCTCCCCAAGCCTCCTAATGAGGCTGCTTACCAGCTTTTTCATGCAGGGAGATTTCACTCAAATGCTTGCAGCTGTGGGCAGTCCATTTATGTTACCCACCCAGGTAGGGTTTTGTGACATGGAGCTGTTACTTTCTTGAGTCTACATAGTCCAGCAAGCCAAATTGGACTTGTACCCAGAAAAGGGAGGGAAGGGGGCAGGTTGGTCTTCACTTGCCAGGTGTCCCTGTTTGCTAATGTCATCCATTCTAGTATATATATTAAGTCTATCAATTTACCTCCTTTCAGACTCAAGCTGTATGTTACCAAGAAAAGCATGGGCAGCACTGTAGGATTGGAAAGTCCCCCTGCATGGAGCCAAGAGAGATGAGTTTCTAGTAATCAGTCCAAGTGCACATAGTTGGCATTCTGGTTCCAAGTGCATTTATTTTTAATAAACACAACTCCCAACAAGTGTTGTTTAAGTCCAGGAGCAAACTGATTTCCTAACTATACAGGAAAAGCTTTGCCCACCTGAATAACCAAAAAACACGACCTATTCAAAGCAAACATGGTGCATTGCGAGGCCTTCTGGATTTTTTTTTTAAATGAACATCAAATAAAAACATTTAAGTAAAAGAAGTGAAGATGACATCAGGGTTTTGCCTTAAACCTGCCAAAGTACAGAGCTCAGGATTAAACTCCATTCTGAATGCATGGGAAGGAAAAAATCCTTTCCCATCCCCCAAATTATTCATTCAGAGAGCTCACCCCCTGCAGCAATGAGCCCCTCAGCTCCTCCTTTTTGGGAGCTAGAGCTTCCTGACCAGCAAGCAAGGGAGCAAGATACAGAATGGAAGAGACCAAATATACTGAAGAGGAAAAAAAAGACTCAGTAGCATGGCTGTGGGAGGATGTTGTGAGGAGCAGATGGGTCAGGCAGAGAGCCAGTCATAAGCAGCTGAAGGGGTAGTTATTATCCAGGGGATGGTGAGAAGTGTTTGTGGCTTTTAAGCTATTGGCTCATTCAGATAGGCATAGCATATTGATTTATGCATTTGTGTGTAGCTCTAGTGTGGTTTGCAGTCTGACAGGGAGTTCCAAATTTCTAGTACTAATTACTTCTGCATCCACTGGGGTCAGTGCAGTGGTGTTTTACACTCTGAATGCCCCTCTGAGGTCACTCACAGGCTTTGCTTTGTGTCTTTTCCAGCTCCTACTCACAGTGATGGATTAACCCTGAGCACCAGGTGAGAAGCCCAGTGCACCGCTCCTGAGTGTGAGGCAAGGGATGAAGTAGCAGTGACTGCTCATCACATCACCATCCCTTTAACACCCAGATGATGTTGACAGTGAGGCCCTGCTGCATGCTCCAAAGAACTCTCTGAGGAGACAAGAGAAACTATGTCTGTGGGAACCAGTGGTAAGGCTCCAAGCTGAGGGGCACCATTCCCTCTCAGAGCTTCTACCGCTGAGCCCCCAGGATTCCTTCTCCTCTCCCACACCTCTTTCTACCCACCTACCATAGAGACTCTCACATAAGACAGAGGTCCTCTAGCTGTCTGCATAGTGCTTCCCAAAGTCCAAGTTTGAATATGAAGCCTCATCCACTCAGCCATTTCAGCCCATATTAGTCCTCTACAGATCTCTGCCCTCTATGAGCACTGCTCACACCATATGACAACCAATGGCAGAAGACAAACAGACCATGTGACAAGAGACATCTTCATTGGCTGCCATCTTGAATTTTGGCAGGAAGCCATGGAAATACTCAGTTTGAATAAAGTTATTTCATTTTGTTTGTATGGTTTATATTTTCAGTTATTAATTTACACCCAATCAATATTTGCTCCTTTATTATATTGGGCAGTATTTTAAAATCTGACTGTAATGTCATGTTGTTTCATTGCTGGATGTTTCTATTTGTTGTGGCTTATTTTTGTATTTTGCTTTCACCTCATTTATTTCTGCTTTCTAAACTTTTTCATGATTAGCTGATGTTCCTAGATCCAGACCTGAAGCCCAAAGGGACAGGTGGTTTCTGTCAGCTGCAGCAGTGGCTTGTTGCACCACGCCAGTCAAGGTTTGGCTAGTACTATAAAGATAACTCTACCTGTGTTAGAGGAGTACATCAGCGGCTGGAGATTGCATTGGGTTAAAAACGCACTGTTCTCTAAAATGAAGAGCAAATATCTTCAGGCCCTGCTCAGTTTCTAGGTTCATTAAATAACCAATAAGATTTTCACATATTTTCCGTAGTCTTTCTCCTGTCAAACAGCCAAATGGAACAATTATAACAGACCTTGTTCCCAAAAAACACACAGGCTCCTACTGTTTATATTGGACCCCACACTGAACAGGCTGCTAGGATCTGGTCTCTCTCCTTCCCAATTACATTTGCCTTCCTATCATTCCTGCAGTACACACTGTATTCCAGTAATCAATGCTACTAGGTCTTCCTTAGGTGACTGGCGGACAAGTGATGGACAGGATGAAAGATATATGAGAAAAAAGAAGTCTTCCTGCCACTTGGAGTCCCTGCTGCTAGTGCTCTTAGGACCTGGTTTCCACTCTGCCTTAGCGAGGAGAGGTTGCTGATATTCACCCTTCAGGCAACGCATGGAAAAACAAAGATTAATAAGAGGGTCCACATCAACTGATGTATCTATAATGGCCACTGGCAGCAGCAGATGGCATGTGCCTGTAATATGAGAGAACAAACTTCCAGCTTCCATATCAACTGGCTGCAGAGCTTAGTAGTGCAAGTGACCCTGCCTTCCTCTGCCTGTTTAATTTCTGATCAGAAGCTAGCAGGCTACCTCAGTTAGGCCTCAGGGAAATCAGAATTTCTACAGCTTCCCTGTCACTTAGCCTAACCATAGAGGTTAATCCTCTGCTAAACACAAGAACAAGAAGCCTCTTACAAAAAAGCAGAGAGCCCTGCTCTCATGTAAGGAAGCCTGACAGACCTTCCTTCCCTGAGAAGCCAAAGAGAAATCCAAGTCCATCTCCCCTGGAGTTTCTTTGGGGGAGGAGACAGTTCTTCATCCTCTTCACAGTCAGATTCTGACTTTGAAATTGCCTCCCTGTGAAATGTTAATGCATAGTACATAAGCCACAGAACTAGAAGTGATAGTCAAGACTGAGCTGGTCAGAGTATTCTTTCTCACCTGCTACTTTACAGTGAAAGAATATTCCTGACCTTTACAAAAACTGTTTTATCTCCTGTTTTCAATCTAAAGAGAAGCTTTGCTTATGTTTGAGGAGACCCTGGTGAGAAAGCTTTGTGGTTATATTCAGTGAATCAGATAGACTCACTAAGGAGAAGAGTGATATCTGGGCCTCCTCACTAAAAATCCATGCCAAGAGTACAGTGTTCTCTAAGACGAATGATGTTCCTTGGGAAGAGGCAATCTCTGTATCTGACCTGTTTAGACAAAAAATGGAATTGGCCTTAAAGAAGGCAAAGAGAAGACAGGTTCCTAAGCTCAGTACACACCTGCCCCAACGCCAACAAATTTATTTAGAGGAATATTTACTGACCTAATTTCTACAGCTTGGATACTACAATAGTTACCAAAGAGCAGGAGGAAGTCCTTGGGCAAAACCTTATACTAACAAATCCAGTTACTGACTTCCTGCAGCCATGTCTCCCACATTCCTTTGGAGATAAAATTAACTAGTTTCTCAGATAGGGAAAATACCGGACAAATGAGTTCCTTCCATCATTTCAAATGGTTAACAGATAGAATTTGCCTCACTTTTTTCAGGCTCAAGAAATTTACTCTCCTCATACCTCTGGCTTTTCAAAAAGGAGATGATATAAGCAAATGTACCCCGCACCTCTCAGATGTTTGTGCCAATCTTCCTGTCTGATGAGGACAGCTAAATGAAAACATTTTCTCTCTTGTTTGTAGTACCAGAAATTTAAGATGGAATCTTTTTGGCCTAATATCAGCTGGAGAATTCTTAGCATCCACAGACCTGCAAAACTCATGTCTCCATGTAGATATCACAAACATCTCATGAGAAATACCTAAGAAGGAAAATAGTAGCCGGTCCTGCCTTAAGTCATGGCTCTGTAAATTTTCACAAAGATTGTGATTGTAGCCAAGTAATGATGCTAGGCTGAAGGCAGTTGGAATTTGTAAAAAATAAAAATTACTTTAAAATGATGTATAGTCATCACATTGTGCTTCTTGTCAAGGTTTGCTACAGTCAGATTTTATCACCATTTTGTTTGTCTTCCTTCCCCTTCCTATTGTGTGTTACACTCATTTCCAGCTCTTCAGTAAATGGGTTGTGACTTGCTATGTGTTTGTACAACACTTAGCACAAAGGAGTCCAGATTCTAATTGATGTCTTTGGGTGTTATTGCAATACAAATAATAAATGATAATAATATAGTATGGTAGCAGGTGCTCGTCACTGCAAAGGGGATCAAGTTCAGTCATATTTAGATAGTTGGTAAGTCAATCTCTTCCAAAGGCTCTGGTTGTGGTTCAGAAAATACTATCTTCTTTCACCCATGGGCTTTATAATAAATCCTTGAGAGCACTCTGGAACTATCAGAGGATCTTGTCCCTTTACAAGCCTGTGTTATCACTTGGAAAGCCCACAAATATTTGTCTTATGAAAGGCTTTAGAATATTGTTTCACTAGGAACCAGGACATCCTCTATGTACCACGCTGTCCTGCAGCTCCTTGGCTCACAGCAAATCTTTACTTTCTTCTGCTCTCACAACAGGACTAATTTCATTTTCTGCAGAAGAAATCCCTTCTGGAAGAATGTCAGGAAATCTCTGTTCTGGTGAGACATGCCTGCTGCTTTTCTCAAGGGATTTTCATGCTCACATCCTGCCTGGACCATTGTAATGACAGATGCCAGTTTCCTTGCAAAGAGAGTTTGTATGAACCAGATAAGTGCTCAAAGAACAAGAAGCCTCTTCATAAAAGCAGACTGGAAATGAAAACAGTTCACTTGCTACTTCTGCATCACAAGCCATTCTGTGCTACACTTTTTTGCATCAGTCCATTTAGACAATGCTGTGGTGATGTCTTACCACATGTATGGGGGCGGGGGAACATTGTAGCCCTTCTTCCCACCCTGAAATGGGCAGAATAGAATCTTGTGACATTCACAGCAGTTCACATAGCTGAGAAAGTCTGCATCAGAGCAATTTGGCTCAGCAGTTCCAGCATACATCACAGGGAATAGAGCTTGAATGGAGTTTCAGTCCACAAGTATTTCACCAGATGTGCAGGATGTGGGAAATTCTAATAATACATGTTTGCCACAAGCCACAGCTGTAAAGTGCCTCAGTTCTGCCGCAGATATAGGGGCCCCTTGCACTAAGGATAGACACATTCTTTGTTCCCTGAAATTTCAGCCTTCCGTGAACCTTCCCTCCTTTCCCTCTCATTCCCCAGGTGCTGAGAAAAGGACAAAAGGACAAGATGAAGTGGATAAGAACAGCCTGTGTGTGCAACTGTCCTTAGCCAAGCACTGGACTCTTCTTTTCATAATCAGTAGAAACTGATTCACGATCATAAGAACATCCTTTTCTTATGAATATAGCTTGTGAGAGACTAACCCTGAAGTGCCAAGTTCTTCCTGACTCAGACATTAATACCCTTCTTAAGTCTCTTACACAAGCAACCAATGGCAAGTACAACCTAGTCTGGAAATCATCCTCCTTATGAGTTTCTAATATAGTTAGTTCCCTCTTTGGGTGCTAAATAGCTGATTTTAAAATATCTTCTCCAATGCCGCCTAAAGAAAAGTCCTAGTACCTGAAAGGACCTGGCTGCTGTGTTTTAGTGCTCTCAGATCTAGTGTCACCTTCCCTGTGCAACCTCATCCCCTACTTAGGAGTGTTCTAAAAGCAGCCAAGCAACTGAAGTCCCAATTCCATGCAATTCCTCCTCCCTGGAGGAGCCCAAGGTGATCCAGAATACAGTGCCATCCACCTTTTAAATCTGGACACAGGTGGCATTTTCAGTTGCAGTTCCATCAGCTAGAAGATTAGGAGCAATCACAACCATTTGATGCCATTTGCAATTTGCTGCCTTTCTTCCTGTGCTCAGTTGCATTCCCAAGACAAATCCAAGATTTCACACTGAGCAAAAGGTGTCCCTTGTCTCCTTTCTTCAGAGCAACTCAGAACATGACAAAGAAAGGCTCCTACATTCATGCAACATGACCTGAACCTTCTCACATTTTACCTAGAAAAGACAAAAGTCTTTCAGATTAGGTGATTCCTTCTGTGGGTTCTGTAGCAGCACAGAAATGCAAAGCAGCATGTGAAGTATTGACTTCTCCATGGCTTTCTTCTCTTGTTCTTGAAGCAGCACCCTGAGAAGGGCTCCTTTATAAAAGTCCATTGGGCCAGGACTCAGGTTGCTTCCAGGAGAGAAAGTGGAATGGATACTGTAGAAGAGATTTGCAAAGGAGCCACCTGGAATCCCAGCTGCTCCTTTACTAAGCATCATAGAGTGTATGTTAGTAACTCATTTTATTTAGCTTTTTGGTAACCCATTCTAAGGGCTCCAATTTAAAATTCCAACATTTTTTTTGAGTCAAGGAGTATGTTTTCCCTTCCCTAATTTGTCTAATTGGTGCTGCTATGTAAAGATCATTAATATGGGTTCCTGGAGCTCTTGTCAGCTAGGTGCCTTCTCATTTACTGTTGTTCTGCAATGTGTATGGATTGAGGATGTCACACTCATGGGCTCCATGCGCACTAGCAGCAGTGACCTCTTGAATTTTTCTCTAAGCCATCCTTCTTCCTGACATCACCTGCGGAGAGGTGATGGAGAGAGGTGAGCCTCTTAATACTGATTCCGGGAGCTACATGTTACAGATATCCTTTTAATAAGTGAGGAACCGTTTTTGTTTTTTTTTACAGTGAAACCACCCCCAGAATCGTGTCTCACTCTCCCAGTGCTATGGAATCTGTCCTGCATTGAGAACCCAGCTCCACCATCAAAATCTGTCATCACAAACCATTGACAACAGTGAGCTCTCATGGGAGGCCCTGGCTGTTTTGGTCTGCAATCTAAGTGATGGCTGGAGGCCCCCTGTATTCTCTGCCTCTGATGGGATGGGTACCTCAGGCAGACACAAGACAGTTTAGTGGCAGCCAGAAAGTACTGAAAGAGATTTGTGAACTTGAAGAATGAAAGACGTCAAAAGCAACACAGAAAAGTCAGAGAGATCTGAAACATAGTGAGTTGGAGCAAAGCTGATATTGTTTTCAGTGAAACAGACAAAGGTTTGTGTGAATTTATGCCTTTTATTCCTTTTTTCTTCTAGGTAATCTCATTTCCTTTGTGCACTGAAGTCTGTTGGCAGGGGACCAGAATTGGGGAAGCAGCACACTCCAGTTCATACACAGAAGGTGGGGATGGTACACTATTTTCCCATGTGCCTGTTGAATAGCTAGGGCCAGTGGAGAGTAGTCAACACAGAAAGCAAGGGTCTGGGACAGCATTTTATTCCATAATGGTTCTTAGATCATACTCATTGCCATAGTAGCTAAGTGTCTTCCACTAGTGCAATAAGTGATGTAGTTCTCCTGCAGAGCAGTGGAGAACACTGCAGCCAGAGTTGCATGGCACTGAGCTTCAGACCTAGGTCTCTTGCGTGCTACTGTAGAGCACTCTCAACCTGAAAAACAAGGGGCTGCCACATATACCAGTGGGCTCTCATATGGCAATGCAGAGTACTTCTTTCTTCCTCTGTTGTATGCTTCTGAGTGCAGAGTCTGCTATACTGAGATAAGTGATTATGTTGGTATCATTTGAGCCTACCTAGGGTTGCTCCTGGTGGGGGAGTTATTAGGTGTGTATTTAGTATAGGTAGTAAGGAACCACTGCTTCCATCTGCTTTCCTACAGTCCACACTTGCTTTCCCCATTGTAGCAGACCACACAGGGAACAGCTTTCTGCCTTTGTCCTCCTTCCCCAGTTCTGAAACAACCCGCTCTTGGTACTGGGCTCAGGAATCTATTCATCCTGCCATTAACCAAAGTGTTGTTGGGTTATCTCACAGCTGATCTGTAACCAAACAGCCCTGTAAGACCTCTCCTCAGTCCCTATTTACAGACAGGGAAGCTGAGTCCCAGAGAGGGGAGATGACTTGCCTTTGACCGCACAGCAAATCATCAGCAGAACACAAGCCAGTTTGTCACAATCCCAGGCCTGTGATTTAACTACTAAATCATCCATGCCACTCTTGACTCAGCCTGCCCTTCCAGGAAGCAGCTCTCTAGCTAGGAGGTGGAGAGGTGAGGGCTAGCGGTCTGTGGGCCAGACTGAGAGCTGGGAACACCGAAATTCTAATTCTTTCTCTACCACTAGCACCCTCTCTGGCATTGGACAAGTCATTTCCCCTCTCTGAGCCTTAAGTTTCTCCATTTGCCAGCATTAATTAGTGAATGTTTGTGAGATGCCATGTCAAGTATTAGAAGGCTTTGTGCTCTAGTTCAGTCCTTAGCCTCCTTCCCCCCATTTTTTGAGGGAGAGGGAACCCTTCCATTGAATGGGCAGCAGGGCCAATCCCAAGGCCAAAGAGGATTGATAACCAGAGAGCAAGCTCCAACTTGTAAACCAAAACCTCCCAGGGAGTTGTTGCTATGAGATTAGAAGGGATTCCTTTGCCAGCTGGCATCTGGAGTACCCCATCTGTCTAACCAGGTATTTACAGCATGTCCATCAGCATGCTATTGTAGTCACAGTGTTCTCCCTCACTTGTCTTTCAGTGGGGAAAGCACCCGCCCTAACAGCTCCTCACTGAAGGGTTAAATTACATACAGTAATAAGTGTATGCTGCAAGCCTGGGCAGAGCTACTAGTTTCATCACAAGTGGCTACAGGTCAAAGAGACCTGAAGAAAAATGAACTGGATAAAGTTAGGCATTGAGTGGGAAGGGCCCTTTTATCAGAGCTGGTGTTCCTTCGCTGCAGGATCCTGGCCAAAAGGGCATCCAACCACTAGTTGCCAGCTAACCATCTAGATTTTTTCTTCATGGCTCATTAAAATGCCTGGAATTGTGTGTTGGGGCAGTACCACAATGAGGTGAGCAGCAGCTGCCTGCATTTTGGAGGCGGAGGATCAAACTGGGACCTGATGGAAGAACTACACCTAAAGGCAAACAAGCCCATGCGAAAGCCTGGCTGCAAGTGAGTATGGGCTACCAGCCGAGCATCATTTTGCACTGAGTTGTTGGGAATGGGGCAACATGTCCTATGGTCTTAAGACTATGACTAAGAGTCATTTTGGCTGTCTGAGTCAGAGGGTCCGTGTGTGCATAATGCTAGTGGAGTGGGTCTATTTATGGGTCCCACTCTGTCTAGATGTGTCCAAGTGCAGGAGATAATGTATCTGTATCTGGAATACTATAGGGGACCTGTACATGAGGAGAATGGTGGGTCCTATATCTTGGGCATGGGCATGTCTCTGAGACTGTACAGTAGAACTGGGTGGCTAGGTTTGGCAAACCAAAGCAGACTGACTGTGTCTATGGGACAATTGCTTTGGTATTTACATGTGTGCAAGTCCATGGCTGGAAAATGATATGTGCCTATGTGCCCTTTTATGACAAGCTGTAACTCTACTTGTTTTCTCACTTGGCAGACTGCAAACAAGAGCATATGCAACTGAAAGTATGAAGTTGTTAAGCCACAGTGACTGTAGTGTATACTGTGGCACCGGCAGGCTATCTATAAAGGCATTGGCCTAGGTGTTGGACTCTAGCCTTTTTTTTTTATTGACAGGAAAGTTGTGTCTTCCTGACAGCACCTGGTGGAGGTGATTGCATATGAGAGGTGCTAGGTGGATGTGGCACATACAGAACTGGTACCATGTGTGTGGGCTGCATGGATCTTGACCTGGCCTTCAGGCTAAGTGTTTTATTTGGCAATGGGAGGAAGAGGAGCTCTCTGGCATGATCTCATCTTGCGAGGCTCTAGCTAGCCCTAGTGCTCTGTGTTCCCAGGGAGAATGGGAGAAGGGGTTCTGAGTGGAGGGCAGATCTCGCAGTCACCCTAATCTATCTTGCACCTAGAATAGAATTCTGGTATGATAAAATCTCTACCCCTCCCTCAAATATTGCCTCTGGTCAGAAAATTCCATTTCCCCCAAAAATATTTATTTTTTACAATGGTTTTGAGATTAATATTTTTTTAAACCTTGTCAGGTGAGACCTGGGCTAGGTCCTTGTGCAGGAGAGATGCAGAATTCCCTAAGGCACCTCACACACCACAACAAACACAGGGTCCTTTGGAGGAACAACCCAAGATTGGATGGGTCCAAATCTAGGTACCCACAGGAGCAATGGTGCCTGCACTGATACAGAAACTATCTAGCAGAACCTCCAGGAGGGGAGAAGAGCTGCATGGCAAAGAAATGGAGACATCAAGCCTTCTTGATGCCTTCTCTTCTCTTCTCTGATCAGCCCATTCTGAGCAGCTTGAATGTGAGGCTTGTGATTTGAATTTAGACCTCAGTACTCAGGAGCTATAGAATGGACCTTTGCGATTTGCAGGACACAGTGTAAGTTGTGGGATTCCTGCATCCCAGTTCTGAGGCAGCAAGAGCTGGGTGTATCTCTCAGATGCCTTTCTTGATTAACTTTATTTTTTTAAGAAAACTTGTTCCTGATTCTTCAGGACAGAGGGAGGGCTGGGGTCCCAGGATAGCTGGAGCCAGAACAGGAAGGATTGTCCAGCCTCCCTTTCCAACATGCTCATCATGCTCTCCTGCTTTCCATTCTCAGCTATCCCATGCCTCGAAACACAGTGCAGTTCCTCCATTCAGTGCCTCTCCACCAAATGTCCAGCCATTCTGAAGAGCGTGGTCTTCACATCACCAAAGTGACTCTCAGAGAGAAGTACATGGAGCCACAAAGACAGACAAATGTTCCAAAAAAGGATCCCCAAAGTGGGTGATATGTCCTGAGCTGCAGAGTTAGAAGCCCAGGCTTCAGTGTGCTCAGGTCTCTGGCCCCTTGTTCCCTTCATGTTACTCTGAGAGCTGGAGAGTAGGTGGGAACAGTTTCTCTCTCAGCGTTGGGTAGGGCTGGGCCTTTCAACTGCACTTGCAGGATTTCACCACCATGTTGGAGAGCTGCTCCACTCTGGGGGTCCTCCCAACATAGTACAAGATGGTGAGGGGCTCCAGGTCTTGGGGGACACAGCAAGGCGAGGCAGATGCCTCTGGATTCAGCGTGTGATACAGGCCCAGCACCTGCAGAAACAAAACACATATAGAAACTAGGCTGGAGATGCCTGAGGCTACTGGGGCTCCCATGTGATGCTTTTCCACTCCAGTGGGACCAGCAGAGCTGGTCTCTAGGCATTTATATCACTCAACACTATAGTACGTGACTGACTGGCAGGGACACTCTCCGGTAGGCTTTCTGGGCATTGGCATGGCTGATGGTGTCAAAAGTTATGCTTTTAACAAAGCAGGGTGTAACTAGCCTGGGGCCATGTTGTGCTGAGCTCCATACACAGCAGCTGAAAAAAATCAGTTGTTGATTTCAGCCAACTTCTCCAGATAGTACTGGATTTAATCCAGCCTTCTCAAATATCCATGATTCCCTCCTGGTTTTAAATCATTGGATGAGCTTGCTCCACTCCATCCTCCAAGTCATTACAATATAGTATTGGAGCCAGAACAGAGTCCTGTGCGACCTCACTGGATTCCTCCTCCCAGCTGGCCCTGAACCACTGATGATTATACTTAGTCACATAACTGTCTTATAGAAGTTGCCATGTTTCTCCTCAAAGGTGGCTGCATTTCAGTGGTCGGTGATGTCTACATTTACAAGGTGAAAATCTGCTCTCACCTGTCCCAGTCCTCTCCCACTGACTGCACTGGAGTTGTCCCTGTTTTAGATGAAAGGAAAGTTTGGCCCATAGTCTAAGTCGGGGTAGGCAAACTACGGCTGGGGGCCACATCCGGCCCTTCAGACATTTTAATCTGGCCCTCAGACTCCCTCCGGGGAACAGAATCTGGGGCTCTGTTACCATCCGGGGAACAGGGTCAGGGATTTGCCCCTCTCTGTATGTGCCATGGTTCTGCACGTCTCCCGAAAGTAGTGGCATATCCTCTCTCTGGCTCCTAGGCATAGGGGCAGTCAGGGGGCTCTGCACACGGTCCCTGCCCCAAGTGCAGCCCCCACAGCTCCCTTTGGCTGGGAACCATGGCCAATGGAAGCTGCAGGGATGGTACCTGCAAATGGGGAAGCATGCAGAGCCACCTGGCCATGCCTCTGGGTAGGAGCCAGAGGGGGGACATGCTGTTGCTTCTGGGGGCTGCTTGAGGTAAGCGCTGCCCAGAGCCTGCACCCCTGGCCCCTTCCTGCACCCCAACCCTTGATCCCCCTCTCACCCTCCAAACCCCTCATTCCCAGCCCAGAGCACCTTCCTGCACCCCAACCCTCTGCCCTAGCCTGGAGTCCCCTCCCACATCCTGAACTCATTTCTGGCCCAACCCGAGACCCCACTCCCACACCCTAATCCCCAATTTCATAAGCATTCATGGCCTGCCATACAATTTTCAAACCCAGATGTGGCCCTCAGGCCAAAAAGCGTCTCCATCCCTGGTCTAAGTGCTTTGTAATCCTTGGGATTGTACAGTGCTATGGAAACATCCTATTTTATTATATAGATCTATCTAATCCCCCATTCCTTTATCTTCGCTCTGGGACATCCCCGTCCCTGAAACGTTGCACACCCCCTGAGACAGAAATGAAGTTGGTTCAAAGTGATTATTTGTGAGGAATCTTCTGTTTCTCACAGTATTTGCCCCTAGGCACTTCTGACAAACTGCCTGACTAGATCGCCCTTCTCACAACTGACCAATGTTTTAATTAATCTTGTTGCTCACTAATTTCCTTTTTCCTTGTTCTTTCACAAACAGGAACCAGCCCAAATTCCCCTTACATTTACACTGATTCAGTCCCACTCACTTCCAGAACGTGCCCCTTTCCTGTGCCCTGGGATGGAGATCTCATCCCCATGGAGCCATTGGTCCCACCCACCTTTTAGTCTGCTTCCAGCATTTATTCTTTAGTCATTTCCTTGGTTCCAGAACGCCCACTGCTGCTACGCTTTCAGCTCAGTCAGGCCTTGCTGATGTGCGTAGGCTCAAGTCAACAAGAAAGTTTTAACCCTTACCCACTTAGCTTCCTGTTACCAGTGCCATTTTTAATAAAGCTTGAAACAAAGTAGCTAGTGAGCAGTTCTGCCTTCTTGCTGTCCTGCTGCCATCTCCTCTTCCTAAGCAGCAGCAAGCCCTGAATTCTTATTTCTTTTGTTCCCTTTTGCAGGCTCAGCATGGCACTAGAGTCTTTGCCACTAAGTCTGCACCATTGTGCGCACAGCCCTGGCATGTCTCCTTTTTCTTGTAGATATTTAACCTTTAGGGCTCTGGCCAGTCCCAAGATAATGTTCCTATCAAGGACTGACCATGTCCTAGGATCATCTTGAGTGGGTTACCTAGAATGGTAACCCACTAGTGACTTAGAGGCATTAGCCTTCTGCAGATTTTATATGTGGATCATCCTGCTTAGTGGTCGTCTCCCACAGCCCTAGTCCCTTTCTCCATGTGGCCCATGGTCATGTAGGTGTCCTGCAGTGAGGAAAGGTGCCTCTGCAGAGTGGGAAAGTGCCCATGCAACTCCTTTCCCCTGCTCCATGCAACTATCACAACCTTTTTATGGATTTGCTCCTCCCCTCACTGCACAGTGGGGGGAGGGGCTATCTACACACTGAATCACTTCACCCACCACTGGAATGCAGAGCATTCGCTTCACCCATCACTGGGGTATTAGGCAGCAGTTATTTACAAATGCCCAGCAGTGTTTAGTGACAGTTTACAACAGAAAGTGCAGAAGAATCCTATCTCCAGTAGAAACTGCAGGAGGAACATAGGAAGCAGAATATGATGACTGGAGTTGAAACTTGACCCGAGCATTTGGATTAACAACCCATCCATTACACACACACCCCCACTGCCGCCAAAATAAAGTACCTGGGGATCTTTAATGCACAGGTGGTCAGCACAGCTGTTTAAAATCTCATTTGATAGACAGCCACATAAAGCTCCTGAGCATTGGGCTGGGGCAAGGGCTCAGTAGTGACTCCAAAGGAAGAGTGGCCCCAACTGAACCACCCCCACCATTGCCTGCAGCACCCGGAGGTTTCCTGGCACTGGTCTAGCTTACCCCCACTTTGCTTGGGAGAGTGAAATAGATCAGCCCCGAAGGGGTTACAGCTGCAAGCCACAAGCAGCCGCAGCCATTAGAAGCCCGTCAGTATCAAATGCGTGTCGTACCGTGCTGTGGGTTGTGTCTGCGCTGTGGAGGTATGGGCAAGGGCCTGAGCAGAAGTTGGCGAAGTAGCCCTTGGGCTCATGGACCCATTTCCAACCCAGGTCCTGTCGGAAGTCGATGTAGAGACGACGCACACAGCAGTTCTCCATGTTCCTGACACAAAACATGGGCACAAAGTGAGTTCAAGGACATAGGAGAGATGGGAGCTTCTGTCCCTCCCCGACATGGCTCAAGGGCTTCATGCCCCATTGAAGGATACAGTCTTTTGAGCAAAAGGAGCTATTATCTCCAGTGCTCTGACTGTCTGACTAGCCCTGATACTACTGGCAAGTCCCTCTGAGAGAAACAAAGTTTTGGGTGACTATGCTGCATGGCTACTACAAACAGAGTTGGGAGCAGGAAGAGAGAGGGAAGTCTGCAAATATGGCAGTGCTCAGCTTCTACCACCAGGGGACACCCCCATCAACATGCGGGAAAGAACCTGGATACATAAGGAAAAAAAGCAGAAGTGGAACATCAGAAACAAACCATAATGCCCAAGAGTGGGCACACCATGTTCAACAAGCCTCAAACTATCCATCAAAAGACCCAGCCTTGGTTGGATGACATGGCAAGTTCCAGCTCAGATTGATAGTTCAAATGTGTCCTACAGGGTTCAAGTCCCCATAGGTCATACTCGCTGGCTAGCAGCTCAGCTGCAATAGTGTGGCCATTTTCCGATCTGTGTCAGTTTCTCCTGGGACTCCAAACACCACTGAGCTCTTGTCCTGGGATGAAGAAGCAGCATCCCGAGCTGGCCCGGCATAATTCTGCCCTTAAAAGAGCTCTGGGGAGCACACTGATGCACAAACATCTCAGAGGACCCTGCTCATCCCAGGAGTTGCCAATGGGCTGGAAGTTTCCAGGTGTTTCCATGCCACCTGGCAGAAAAAACAGCAGCTATCCCAGAACTGGTGATCTTGCTGCTGCTTGACTGAGAGGGAAGGATAACGCCAGGGGTAGGTGGGTCCTTGCTTACCGGGAGCAGTAATTGGTGTCGAGAGCTCGTTTCTTCCTGTAGCTTCCCAGAGCTGGACTCTCAGTCCGATGTGGGGGTAACATCATCAAAATCAGGTGGGGGTTGTGAAGGTCCTTCTGCTTCTTCAGCCGCCCCAAGTCCCCACGCCCATGGTCATCCTCACTGTCGATGCCTGAAGACAGAAAAAGGCACCCTCTGGTAAAGGGTTTGCCTCAAAGCAGAAAGGGGAGGGTATGGACCTAGGCAGGTGTGGAGAGAGACCCCAGAAGACCTTCCAGGGATCTCAACAGGAGTGTGCTCCCACTCCTAATCTAAGGAGAAGGGGACTCAGTCTCTCTGTTACATTCACTCCTGGACTTCTTCCCAGACTGCTCCCAAACTGGACCCTTACTTGGCCAGCATGAATTTGGTTGTCACTGGCCTGAAATAGAGGCTTGTGTGCCACTTGTTTTACTATCTGCAAACTGCTGGTCAGGCTGTTAATCAGTCCCCCTCTCTCTTGGCTTCAGTCCCAGGACAGGCAGAAAGATGAATAGTTTAACGATGTCAGATCACTGGCACTCTGCAGAAATAGCCTCAAAAATTGAGCTGGTGGGGGCTAGTGGCTACAGCCCAGGGCTCAGAGCCAAGAGATTCCTAGTTCTTAAACCAGCCAAGCCACTGTCTCTCTATGCCACCTCAGGCAGGATGTCCGACTCCTGGTGCTTCAGCTACCCTATCTGGAAACTAGAGTGAAAAACAGAATCTCACGAGAAATCTGAGAATGCAACAGAATCAAACTTCCCAGTGAGAGGTTGGAACTCAAAATTACCCCTTTCTTCACACATCCATCCACACACACATATATACATATATATCCACTCATGCACTTACTGGCACACACACTCATCTAAACACAGAATTCATGAAGTGAAACAATCCACATGCAAGCCCATATCTATAATCACTACATGTACATGGGGTTCCCTGGGTGTGAAATACTCAAATATTCAGATTCTGTTCTTCTGCAGTGGCTCCATGCTCCCCTCTGCCATGAGGTTCCCCCAACCCTTGTCCCTTGTCACCTTTGAACTTGACCTCCAGAACCTCGTTAAAGTTTTCCAAGATGTCACCATTGGGCTGAAAGGTGTGACATGGACAATGGATGCTGATCTCCAGACCCAAGTTGGACTCTGCAGAGGAAGAGAGAAATACATTCTAGCTATATGAACTGTCCTCTGACTTATGAAGAGAGTCCCAGGTAGGCCAGAAACCCCAGAACTCCTGGGATCTGGGCTCAGCTCAGGGACTGCTGGATGACGTGGGAGGTGGGGACTAGCTATCATTGTAAAAAAGAGAATGAGAAGATTTCAGTTGTACCAACAGCCACGCCCTTGTTAAAAGGAAACTTCTCCTGAGGGGAGGAGGACATTTTTGGCTAGATTTTCTAAAGTACTCAGCACCTAACAGCATCTGTTTTCTTTAGTGGATGCTATTGGAAGCGGAACCCTTTGTGTTCAAATCTGGCCCTAAATGTCTATGTTAAGTCAGTTTTCTTCCCCATCACTGCTCCATTAACAGGCCTCCATCTACTGCTGGAGGAAGAGACCTGAAGGTAAATGAGTTTGGCATGAATAAATGTTTCACTGGGAGCATTTTGGCCAGCCCTGATCAGAACAGCAGCTGCAGCCTCCTGTTTTTGTTGATTTTTCCATCCAGGTCCCACAGATTTTCCTGAGGTAACGTGTTTCTTCACATTAACAAAAACTTCCTGAGACCTGCCATATTGTGTGGTCATGAGAGAGGTTCTCATGGTAGCAGGAATCTGTTGATGCAAGAGTCTTACAGAAGCTCCTATTCTGTATCTTTGTATTAATGGAAATGGCTGGTTGTCTATGGTATTTCTAAGGTATCAGTCACCTTGATATATAAGCACCATCAACATTGTGACCACTTGCATTGCACAGTATCAGCCAGGATGACTGCCCAAAACTAAGTGACACACAGGCACTGAACTCAGCCATTAAGGACAGAAGTTGGACTGCTTTAAAAAAGGAAGAGTCAATAAACTCATGGCTCATCCTTCCCGAGACTGGCTTCATGCCAAGTCCTGCATTCCAGCTATCACTGACACCCAGGTTCCAGGTGTGAAGGGTAATCCAGCTGTGACTTATGGTACCTGTGATCCAACTATGAGGGGTACCGAGAATTACCCCATAACTGTTTGCTGGCTCTGCTGAATGGTAGCAGAGGCAAAACTATTAATATGTTCTCAGCCACAGCCTTTTGCACACTGTAATACTTTGGCCTCTATCTAGCTAAATGTGTCAGACAAATGCATTAGACTTGAAGGTGAGACTTTAAACAGGCAAGAGAATCAGGATTATTGATCCCACCACATTGTTTGCAGTTCTAAGGGAGCTCAGCCTCTTGAAGAGGAGGAAACCTAGCAGTTATGTCCTGTAGAGAATGGGAACTCCAGGGAGGGCTAGGTAGCTAAAGGAGCATGGAGGAGACACATCAGGGCAGCTCCTTGTGTGTAGTCTTGTCTCAAACTGGGCAGAACTGCTTTTGGTGAACTTCACTGCCTCAGACTGAGAGAACTACCCTTTTCTAGAGGGAGATGAGGTTCTCCTCTATACATTATCTGAAGGAATGGCACTGGTGGCTCCCCAAGCGAACCAGACCCTCCACCCAGGTCTGTCTGAGACAGCAAGACTCCTACCTCTGCGCAGGAGCCACTCACGCACAGTCTCAGTGACATCGAAGGACAGCCACTCAGCAGAGCCCCTCGTTTGCACATTCCTGCCGCTGAGGTAGCGCTGCTTTGCTATGTGTTCGTCAGGCCGGAGGATCTGTGTTGGGAGGAGACAAAAAGGGAATCAGCTAGTGCATCATGGCTGGGAGAGAGAGACACCACACATTCTCTGTTTCCCCACCAGGGTTAGGTTTATTATGAACTAATCCAGGAGGAGTGTGCCAGGGAGGGACACACTGGGAATGGCCCTATCTTTCCTTCAGGAATACTCTGTCCCAGGTGGGAGTGATGCCCACTCTTTAGGCACAAACTGGAGCATTGCATGGGGCCTTTACAAAGCATCCTTCTCTTAGAGGACTGGCCAGACGTTCTCCTGCTGTGTCCCAGTGGCAGGGGAAGCTTGAGGGAATGGTAGTCTGGGCTGTGGGAAAGCTGGGTTCAAGTCCTGCTCTCACCAACACCCTTGTGACTTTGGGCATGTTCCTTAGTCTCTCTGTGCCTCAGTTCCAGCAGTTAAAATGAGGATAATAGCACTTACTTGCCTCACGGGGTCTTGTAAGGTTCTCAGATACTGTGGTGATAGGGGCCAGATAAGTACAATAAATAGGGGTGTAACTCTGGAGAGGCATGGAACACTGGAATACTGCAGCAGATGGGAACCTCTAGAAGAGGGTACCCTGCCAGGATACCCATGGTATCTGAGAATGAGTGAGCAGGAAAAGGGGCAGCAAAGACCCAGGGGCAGCAAAGACCCACGGGAGAGAGAAACCTGAAAAAGTCAGGATGAGGTGGCTGCTTGCAATGCGGAATTAAGAGAGTTTTAGCCCCTGGCTTTGCACATCCTAGTTCTGTTTAGCTCTGAGAGCCACAGCCAAGCTGCCCCGTCATCCTGCCCCCCTAGGGCATGGAGGTGGGGGAGAGCCACGCACCTGGAAGAGCTCGATGCGCTGCTCGCTGCGTTTGGAGCTCAGGTTGGGCACACGCAACACCCGGAACTCAGCCCGGAAGAGATTGGTGCTGTTCTTCTCTGCTGAGGACACGTTGAAGCGGAAGACATTGGAGGTGATGCTCTTGGGGCAGATGCCCAACTCATCTAGGAGACAGAGAGGGAGGCTGAGAGCCAAGGGCCAGAGTAGGAGGGCCTGGGCGGAACAGCACAGCTAACCCTGTGAGCAGCAGTGGATTGGTAAGGGGCATTCTGAACAAAGCCTGCCACGCGAACTTCGGCCACATTCATGCTGCAATCTGACTGTCCTGGCTGAAGAAAACAGACGGGGGCAAATTCTCCATCCAAACCTGCTCTAAACCAGGGATTTCTCTGCAAAATTTTCCCATGGATGCTACCATTGTTTCAGCTCAACCCATCCACAGCAATAAAGGGCCCCAGGTAGACCAGTCACCAGCATTTTTTATTCCATGTCATCTAACCCAGCTCAGGACCAGTCTAATCAACACAGGTTTAAAATGCCAGTGGCCAAGCAATCCTCATCTGCACTAACGTTCCCACTGTTGCCACCAGGGGAGTTGAAAACATTTTCCTGGAGTAGACAAGGCATGAGTCCACCCCCCGAGTACCTCTGGATTTACATCACCATCTCTGAGCACAGGACCTGGTCCAGTTGTCTTTGAACCTTAGTTTCACAAAATTCTCCTTAGAAAAAACTATCTGGATATGGCGCTGTCTCCTGGAATGAAAACTGGTCAGAGGCCACAAAGCATGAGGCAAGGGGGGGGACTTTGGGGTGTTGTCTAGTGGGTACTATGCCTTAATGCCAAGCCCTAGTCTTCACTGATGGACTGGATGAAAGACTAACATCTGATACTAGCTGCAAACACCAGCAAAGACAGCAAAATAATCCCAAGGGACCTAGAGAGATTAGACAAATGGACTGGGGATAACAGAAAGGGGCAGCCTAATGGGAAAAAGTACTTAGACTCCAGATACCCAACAGGAAGGGAGGGGCCTGGAGAATGGATGTGGTATGAGACAGAAGAGAGGCCCCACAGAATGAGTCACCTAACATAGTCTACTGCCTCTGTTCTCCCTCTCCCCTTTCCTCTGCCCAGATTCCTCCTCTGCCCTAGGCTTATAGAAGGGCCCAGCCGAACCTGGGAGTGCAGCTCCCTGAACTCATGGTTCACCTTCGTCCTGGGTACAGAACAGTCCTCATGACTTCCGTCTCTAAATCCAGCATCACCCTGGCCCCTTCAGCCCCTGCTCCTCTCTGCCCCCATATGCCGGTCTACTGCTAGCGCATAGAGCATGCAGCTTCTCACATGCTGCAGACCCAGCCTAGTGAATTGGCCTTCAGTGAGCTCTATTGTGTCATTCGATGTGACATTTGTGTTGGTCTTAAGAACTATCCCATGTTCCTGCTACAGTCCCAGCGTGTGATGAACAGACAGGCGGCCCTGTTAATCCTGAAATAACACCCTGGTCTCAGACACTTCTCTTCACAACACCATCAGCTTCCTAAGGAAACAGGGCAGCAGGCTCTGAAGAGAGAGGCTATTGTGAAACCAGCACCTTGGAGAGGAGACAATCCTATCCACAAATGGACATAAGCTCCCACCACAAGTTCCCAGAGCCAAATTCTGCTCAGCATGCCATTGGTTAAATCCACAGTCACTCCAGTGAAGACAAAGACCCTTCTGTTGATTTACACCCAGACTCAGAGAGCAGGAGTGCAAGAGTTCATGGAGATTCACCCCCTGGATGCTCTGGCTTTCCAGCCAACCCAAGGTCTAAGACAAAATGCTGCTCCTATTGAACTTGCTTGGGAGTTTTTCCATTGGCTTCTTTGGGACCATGGTTGGAACAATTTCCCCATCAAGCAGGATTTATCTGATGCATTTCTTTCACCCAAGAAACGGATGCTTGGTGCATAATGGGTGAGTATCCCAGAAATGGCTCAGATCGCTACAGCAGCAGCAGACAGGACTGCTCATGCCCACAACTCAGCAGCAGACTGAGGACATGCCGAGCCATGCTGTGATAATGGGCAGGCAGGTTCTTGTAGCAAGGCATGAGTTCTTAGTTTCACTCCACAGAATGATGCTGTATCTCCAGTGACACATGAAATCAAGGCCTTGGCCCATTTGCTCGTTAACAGTCCCAGGACACCCTCCTGGAAGAAGCATAACTTGGTCAATTCCATTCTGCTCTTTGCACCACTCTGTGGTTCTAGGTGGATACTGTCTTTCACTTCACTTCCTGTCCTAAACGGTTTTGTAGTGTTGCTAGTCACTATTAGCCAGGTTGCACTTCCATTCCAGAGGTGTCTGCCTATCAGTGATGGGTGAAGTGGCTCCTATATCCATGTACATGCTTTACCCTATGTGCAGTGAAGTTAAGGCTTAATTAATGTGTATAACAGATCCTGAGATCCTTGGCTAAAAAGTGCTAGAGAAAGGCTATTGTTTTTATAACAATTCCTCTCCTGCTGTCACCACATCCTCTTCTTTCTGTCCATCTAATCTTTCTTTCTAGCCTCATTACCATATTATCTGAGCACTTCCCAAGTATTTACTGGTAGAAATAATCTTTCTTTCTTTCTTTTCAGCATGTAAAGGAAATAACTTGTTTATATTTGTTTCCATTTACTATGAGTGTGCTGTACAAAAAAGGCTTTGTTGAGAGAAATCTAAGCTGATGAGTTCTGTGTTTCATTCTGAATGCAATCAGGTCCATGCTCAGTCTTGTCTCTTGTAGTCTGGGCCCAACTCCCATGAAATCTCTGTCTCCAACACTCAGTAGCCTCACCCATGGATATGGTGGGATGGAACTGTCACTGAAAGTCCTGGACAAAGGAAGAGGTGATCGACCTCTCGGGAAGTTAGAGCCAGTCCCACCAGAGGTGCAGAGAGGGAGTTGGAATATCAGGACAGAGACTTCAGACTGGACTCTGGGCTTGATCGGACACCAGCACAGGGATCTACCTAAGCACACAGGCATTTGGAACTAGCTACACCTGTTCCAGAGTCTGGTGCTTCCTTTGTGGATCACATGAGTTGCAGTAACTGAGCCTGAAGAGCATGAATGAATGGATATCCCTGTGGCCAGGTCTGTGTCTGATAGGGTGGGGTGCAGGCTGAAGACCATTCATCATTGAATGGAGCATTTTTTGCCAC
The DNA here is from genome assembly GCA_007922305.1 of Dermatemys mawii. Classification (NCBI taxonomy): domain Eukaryota; kingdom Metazoa; phylum Chordata; order Testudines; family Dermatemydidae; genus Dermatemys; species Dermatemys mawii. The sequence continues at coordinate 59,798,115 of ML677332.1, forward strand.
CATTGCATATTTGAGTGTCCAGTAGCACCAAGAAACCCAAAAGGGCTTAGGGCTGTGGGCTGACTCAACAATCTGAAAGCAGATGCCTTCGATAGTAGAGGATGTGATACAGAAGGCAAGTTCTCCAAACTCAGCTTTGTCGCAGTCAGTATTAGGCAGCTGCTCTTATCCAAGTACTAATTTCAGAAAGGTCCCTGAATGAGCTGGGAGATGGTGCTGTTTGTTTGATACAAAGGAGAGGTGGAGCTGCATATTGTCTGATGACACTTCTGCCAATGTTGTCTCACCAGCTCCGCCAATGGCTCATATAGATGTTGAATAATATGAGGGAGAGAATTGAGACTTGTAGATATTGTCAGTTGAGGGCTTTGGACGTGGAGGGACAGTTGGCCATAGGACTCAGTAGGTTTGGTATAACTGCACCTCTCTCCCAAGATGGCCTCTGTTTTGTGACATGAGGTCAAGCAAGGTCACTCGCTGGCAGATATCAGTCCTTCTCTCTGAGACCATCCAGTCAGCACTCAAAATGTAGCTGGGTCTGAGACACCTGAATCTCAGGAAACCCTGGTTTCCTGGAGTAGAGGGACATGGATGGCTTTGTGCTTCCAGCATCTCTCTCTCTCCCACTTTCCCTAGGTAACGGTTGGTCTCTCTGGTTGTCTCCCTCTGCTGGTCTCCAGAACAGGCTGCTTGCTTTGGGTGTGAGAAGTGGGTGACTCACATTTGCCACTTATTAATTGCGGCATATGGCTGTGAACGCAGGCTGGGCTCAGACAATGGGATAATAGTGGTTTGGGGCTCCCTACAGCAGTGGTTTTCAAACTTTTTTTCTGGTGATCCAGTTGAAGAAAACTGTTGATGCCTACAACCAACGGAGCTGAGGATGAGGAGTTTGGGGTGTGGGAGGGGCTCAGGGCTGGGGCAGAGGGTTGGGGTGTGGGAGGGGATTAGGGCTCTGGGATGGAAGTGCAGGTTCTGGGGTGTGGCCAGAGATGAGGGACTTAGGGTACTGGAAGGAGCTCCAGGTCTGGGGGGGCTCAGGGCTGGAGCAGGGGATTTGGGTGCAGGATTGGGGCATGGGCTTAACTTGGTTGGCTCCCGGTCAGCAGCACAACAGGGGTGCTAAGGCCGGCTTCCTGCCTGTCCTGGCACTGCAGACTGTGCTGCGCCCTGGAAGCAGCCTGCAGGAGGTCCGGCTCCTAGGTGGAGGCGCGCAAATGCTTGGGATAGGGGGCTCTGGAAAGGAGTACTGTGCAGAGTCCTGTGGCACCCCTGCCTAGGAGCCGGACCTGCTGCTGGCTGCTTCTGGGGTGCAGCGTGGTGTCAAAACAGGTAGGAACTAGCCTGTCTTAGCCAGGAAGCATCACCAACAGGACTTTTAACGGCCCAGATGGCAGTGCTGACCAAAGCCGCCGTGACCCAGTGCCTTACACTCTGATCTGCAGTTTGAAAACCACTGCCCTACCGGCTGCATGGTGTGGATAGCATAAGTGGGCAGGGATGGGGAGAGGAGTGTAGTGGCACCACTGTCCCTTTAGAAATAAATTAGGAGACTCTTTTAAGCCAGTGGTATTCAGCTCCTCCCCTGTGTACTGCCTGCAAGGCTGGAGATGGGATAGGAACAGGGGCTGCCGTTCACCCAAACAGCCAGCTTGTGTTTTGGAGGGTTTTGCTGTCTACCTGGGACACAACATTCTGCTCTCTAGGAAAGTGAGACCTTCCTTGAGCAATGGCCACATTTCCCTTCTGTGCTCTGATCCCCTAAGTAGCACAGTAGAGAGAGCATTTCCTCATGTGACTGAACAGCTCCGATCATGGGTAGGGCCAGGAGCCTGCTTTTCTAACATAACCAGATTCACCCTGCTGCAAGCTCCCACCTCAGCTTTCCCCATTGTCAAGTTGGTGTCCCGGAGAAGGATGAGGTCTCCAAGCCAGTGAGTTGTTCAGCTGAAGGTTTGAAGTTAGGGAATTTTTGAGCATGGGAATGTGTGCATGTATGAGACTCCTCTGTATCCCTCCCTAAGATCCTTCACTGGAGGAAGACTGGCTTATGGCTCAGAATTTGCTCTCAGGTCACCACCTGAGGATGACTGAGTCAGGGGACACTTGAACATTAGCCACTTTTGAAGACACAGGGCCAAATTCAACCCTGGTGTAAGTGGATTAAACTCCACCGACTGCCATGGGGATGTGGCTGCTTACACCAGGACTGAATTTGACACGTTTCCCATGGCAACTCAGTTCCCAAGATGTCTCTCCCCAGGACACACACCGGCCAGTCCCAGGAATTCAGTCCAAATACTGTGGCACTTTGAACCTAGTGCTCAGTCATAAGCTGGGCATTCTGGATCTGGATGGGGAAGGTTAAATAATGTTAATGCTAATCAAAAGAAGAGACTAGCAGAATAAGAGAACTGGTAGTGATGGGGGCACTTTAAATACCCAGACATCTGTTGGAAGAGTAATGTGTCAAAACACAAAATTTCCAGTAAGTTCTTGGGATGTATTAATGATTGCACGACTGCAACCTGACTCAAAGGAAAAATAGGAAGAATAGTAGGAGGCCAATATGGATCCATCAGGAGCTCTTTAATGTCCTGAAAATCAGAAAGAAATCCTACAAAAAGTGAAAAAATGGATGGAGCGCTAAGGAGGCGTACAAAAGAACAGCACAAGTGTGTAGGGACAAAAATCAGAAAGGCACAGAATGAGATACCTAGCAGGGGACATAAAAGGAAATAAGAAGAGGCTCTTTGAATGTAGTAATAGCACGAAAAAGACAAAAGAAAGTGGTAGGTCCTTTTGTTTAAAGGGGAAGGAAGGCTAATAACTGATGACATGAAGAGGGCTGAGGAGTTTATGTCTATTTTGCTTCAGTCTGCATTAAAAAGGTTAAAGGTGACCAGGTACTTAACACAATACTACCAACAAGGGGAAAAAATATGTTAAGAAATAGGGAAAGCACAGGTTAAAGAATATTTAGATAAGTTAGATGTATTAAAGTGGGGGGGGGGTCTAATGAAATTGGTTACTTAAGGAACTAGCTGAAGCAATTTCAGAACCGTTAGCAATTCTCTTTGAGAACTCCTGGAGCATGGATGAGCTCCCAGAGGGCTGAAGAAGGGCAGACATTGCACCTATCTTTAAAGGGGAAACAAAGAGGACTCTGGGAATTATAGACCTTTTGGCCTGACTTTAATACCTGGAAGAATACTGGAATAAATGAGTAATTTATAGGCACCTAGAGGATAATTGGGTTTCAGGGAATAGCCAGCATGGATTTGTCATCAAATATGCCAAACTTCTAATTTCCTTTGACAGGGTTACTGGCCTAGTGGATGTGGGGAACCAATAGACAGGATATATCTTGATTTTAATGAGGCTTTTTATACACTCCCACATGACACACTCATAAGCAAACTAGGGAAATGTGGTTCAGATAAACTGACTATAAGGTGGGTGCACAACTGTACTCAAAGAGCAGTTATTAATGGTTCACTGTCAGACTGGGGGAACAAATCTAGTGGAGTCCCATAGGAGTCAGTCCTGGGTCTAGTACTATTAAATATTTTCATGAATGACTTGGGTGATGGAGTGCAGAGTATGCTTATAAAATATGCAGGTGACACCAAGTTGGGTGGGGTTGCAAGCATTTTGGTGGACAGGATTAGAATTCAAAACAGCCTTGAGAAACTGGAGAATTGATCTGGAATCAACAAGATTAAATGCAATAAAAATAAGTACAAAGTACTAAGGAAGGAAAAATTAAATGCACAGCTATAAAATTGGCATAACTGGCTAGACGGCTGCACTGCTGAAAAGGATGTGGGAGTGAATCTCAAACTGAGTATGAGTCAACAGTGTGATATAGTTGTGAAAAAGCCTAACATCTTTCTGGGGTATATTAACAAGAGTGTCACATGGAAGACACAGGAGGTAAGTGTCCTGCTCTACTGGGCTCTGGCTCAGCTGGAGTTCGGTATACAGTTCTGGTTGCTACTCTTCAGGAACGATACTGACAAACTGCAGAGTGTCCAGAGGAGAGCAACAAAAATTACAAGAGGTTTAGAAATCCTGACCTATGAGGAAAGATTGAAAGACCTGGACACATTTAGTCTTGAGAAAAGGCCGAGGGCGGGGGAATAGCCTGCAAATAGGTTAAGAGCTGTGATAAAGAGGCGGGGGATAAATTGTTCTCCATGTCCACTGAAGATAGGACAAAAAGTAATGGACTTAATCTGAAACAAGGGAGATTTTGTTTAGATAATAGTAGTTCAACTCTGGAATAGGCTTCCACAGGAGGTTGTAAAATCCCCCCTCATTGGACATTTTTAATAACAGGTTGGACAAACACCTGTCAGGGATGATTTAGGTTGACTTGGTCCTTCCCCAGCGCAGGGTACTGGACTTGATGACCTCTTGAAGTCCCTTCCAGCCCTACATTTCTATGATTCTGTGATTTAAAAGAGTCTGGCAGATAGTGGCCCAGTGATGTGGCAACTTTCCCCGACACCTCTTCTAATGCACCTCAGTTCTGGCCTGCACCTCCCCCTGCCAAGGTGTGCCAATGCATCTCAGATGCCAGCCTGCAGTCTCCTATTATCTTTTTTCACATTGCTCCTGCATTTGAACAGGCTCCTTCTTTCCTGGTACTAACCATCCTCCTCTTCCCCTCCAGAGATAGCATCCAAACCCTCTCCTTTCACCTCACCTTACCCTGTTGTGCTCCATGGTGGTGTTATCTGACACCATTTTAATGCACAAGCCATATTTGATTTTGACTGTGAGCTGAGTTTGACTCAGGGCAGGGATCTGGCCTACCGAGGTGTTTGCAGAGCACCGTTAATGACCTTATAGTAACAGCCCTCCTTCCTGCCTTGCAGTCTCCCCTGCTCCTTGAGTCATGGTGTCTCCTGAGAAGATAGCTAATCATATTACCAGATGGCATACTGTCTGCTAGAGATTAAATGAAATTAGTTGCATTACCCCATCATATCCCTTATTCCACTTCATCATGGTAAGAGTAACGTAAATCTGGCACTAGGGCTGCAATCTGAAACTGCCACCACTGAGACACAGCTCCTCCAGTACAGCAGTGCCAGGAATCTCTGACACCAAAACACATCCCCAATGTAACACTACAGCATCAGGAAACAGCCTGCATTGTGCCATGACTGCACGTCCTCCATTGTCTTCCAGAACTGGGGAATCTCCAGCACTGACTGAATGGATTGCTCAGTGTCTACATCTGCTCAGCTTCTGAATCTGCAATCTGCTGAGGGTTTATGTCTGCTCAGTATTTAGGTCTCTGTATCTGCACCTGCATCTGGTCACTGTCTGCATCTGCTCAACATCTGCTCTGCACTTGTTCAACGTCTGTTTTTCAATGTCTCCTTGGTGTCTGTGTCCCATTGGGATCTCCTCAGCTTCTGCTTTGGTGTCTGCTCTGCCCCTACTCAGCATCTATGTGATCTTCTGTTCATCATCTGTCCCCTCAGCATCTGTGTCTCCTCAGCATCCCCTGAGTGTCTGCATCTCCTCAGCATTTCCTCAACATCTGGGTCTCCCACACATGTATGCAGTGTCTCGTCTTATCTGTGTCTCCTTATTATCTGAATTTCCTCAGCATTTCCTCTGTCTCCCCTCAGTGGCTGAATCTCCTCAGCAGTTACATCTCCTCCACGTCTGTCTGCCTTCCTCAGCACCTGTATCTTTGTCTTCTCTGCATCTTATGACAGTCTGCACAGAGTGAATGGGTCAAATCCATCCCTGCGGTAACCACTGAAGTCAGCAGAGTTTTGCCACAGATGAATTTGGCCTGATGCCTGGGACTCTGTTGTCCACATGCGAGACACTCTTAGATTTCTGCTACTAGTCCTGGGGGGTAAATTCAGCCTACAAGCCTCAAGCTCTTTCCTCCTCTCCCCCTCCCCTTTTTCCTTTCTCCTCTAGTCTCCTGTGTGTGTCTCTCTCCTCCCTTCTTTTCTTCTTCAGGATCTCAGTGCTCCAGATGTTGGCTGGGCTTGCTATTCTCTGGCTAGAGTCTGGGCTGATGTTATTCCAAGACACTGAAAAGCCCATCCCCTTCCCTGCCCTGTTGTCAATGCTCAAACTCCTCCACCTGCTGCAGGGCTGCTCTCCAGCGAGCACTGGGACTTTTTAAAAAATTATGTTTTCAAAATTAATCTTTGGGGGGGGGGGGTTCCAGACCCCTGCCTCATCCCTCCTCCCCTCTCCCCTTACTGCTTCTCTCTAAACTCCCACACACACACTCTAGACAGCCGCCCCCGGCTCTCTAGTCTAGTGTTCTGTCCAATGACTCGCTCCCGTCCCGCAACACACACACTTGCTGCCCCCTAGCCCCAGAAGCTGTAATTTCAGAGCCCACGAGGACACCTAGTGGTAGGAAGGGGGCATCAGGCTGTTCCCAGAATTCTTTCTGTCTGTGCAGTCTCTCACCATTAGCCAAACTTCCTTCCCGCGTACTGCGCTCTGAAAATCTTTATTGTAAACACGAGTCACATTCACTGAACATATATGTTCAAAGACATGCAAAAACATACAGATCTCAACTTCCCCATATGAGCAAGTACACACGCCAAGAAACAAACACAGACTCTTCCCAAGCACGTACAAACACACCTAAAGATGTGCACATCTCACACCCACTCACTGAAACAAACATCTAGTGTCACTCCATCCTCACACAGGCCTGAAACACACAAGTACTCATCTCACTGGTAAGAAATGTAAATACCTATCTTAGTCACACACTGGTAATCACACATACATGTACACACACTTACTTGCACAAATGCACGTGTGCACACACAGATACATTGTCAGTCTGCATCTGCAGATATGTGCATGTATGTTGTATCATATAGGATGGGTTCACACATACAAGTAGGCCAGTGCACACACATTCACCTTTGTACAGACATCTGCATGACCATAGGTACATGCATACACACTTACCCCTAGCATTGTCAAACACACACTTCACAGCCACTGTGGCGTGGCTCAATCGCCTGAAAAAAGCAACAAAAAGGGGTTTGCAATGACTGACACTTTTCTCTTTACAAGAGGTCGTTCAGGCCAAAGCAGAAGTGGCCGCAATTATTCAGAAACCTGCTGCCTAGGTTGGAAACTTCGTCCCTTCCCGGTTGAAGTCCTGAGTATTTTTCCTGCGTTTCCCCTCCTCTGTCCCCGCCCGAAGGCTCGGGTGTCCTTTCCTTCTTCCCCTTACTCCTCCCGCCCTTTTCCTCCTGTGCCTAGGAAGCCCCTGGGCAGCCTTTGACTCTCAGCTTCATGCTGGGTGCCCGTCCTGCCCAGCCTTGGGTCCCTCCCAGGATGATGCCCTGAAAGCCTGGCAGAAAAGCAGAGGAGGACAGGGAACTTACTGTGCTCGGGGAGACCCTGGATCATATCAAATTTGTGGATCTCCTTGGCGTAGTATGTGGACTCGAGACCGTCCTGAGCGCAGCTCTCTTCCTCCATCTCCTCCAGGAGCTCCCGGGTGCTGTTATACAGGGCCAGGATCTGGTAGGGCACATGAGCCGGTCCCACCGTTTCGGGGGGGGGTGGTGAGCCTCAATTTGCTGAGGATCTGCCCCCTAATGGCCTCCACCCTCTTCTTCTTGATGTGGTCAAGGTCTAGCGTGGTGCAAGAGGAGAGCGAGAGGCTGACGGAGGCAAAGCTCAGCAGGCAGAGGACCACCAGAGCCCGTTGCAAGTGCATCTTCATGTGCGAGAGTAAAGAGGGGCCCACAACGGGGAGAGACCCCCGGGGAAGCACAAGTGGGCTAGGGAGACCAGGCAGGGCTTTCGGTGCAGCCTCCCCAGATCCTGCAGACTGAGGCTTGGCAAGAAGGTGCATGAACTCACTGCGCTGCGAGCGATTCAGGACTTCCAGGAAGTGCTGGCAACACTTAGGAGGGAGAAACAGGCTCTGTGCCTCGGCGAGCCGGGATCCTTCTCCATGTGTCCAGGCAGGACCCGCTGAGCCAGGGCTCCAGACAGACCAGGGCAGGGGAGGGGGCCGCCGCACGAAGCGCGCTGCCAGGAACAACAGCAGCGACGCTGGAGCTCGACTGTTCCGCGGGGCAGCCTGGCAGCTCCAGAGGCAGGTCCCCTGGACCAGCGAACTGCGGCGCGCGTGTCAGGCGGACAGCGCTGGGCCGCCCCCCGGGGCCGGGCAGGCGCGGGCTCGGCACTTGTTGCGGGGATGCACCATCCACGCGCTCCCCTTAGCTCACATCCCCTCGGGGGGCAGGGTGGGGTTTGTCATTCGCTGCCGCTTGCCTCCATTGGCTAATGACTCGGGGCTGCGCGCAGCTAAGCGACGGCCGAGCTGCACATCCCTCTGGCGTCTCCGCGGGGATCCAGGTAGGAGCCCGGGGCAGCCCTGCCCCGCCCCGCCCCTCTCCTAGGGGCTCTGTGGCGGTATCGCGCAGCCGGAGCCCCGTGCGCTCAGTGTCCCTGTCTCTCGCCCACTCCGCCTCCGGCCCCGGGCCCAGCCCCCCTCGCTCCCTCACACACACTGACTCTCTATTCCTCTCGGCTGAAATTTTATACCTCCCTCCCATGACGTCTGCGGGCCGGCGGGAGGCTGGGGGAGGGACCTGCCAGCCCCCCCCCTTCAGACTCAAGCCGGGTTTAACGCGATCCACAGGCGCGGGAGGAGCGGAGCGCGCAGGACGGACGCTGCTGGCTCCCCCGTTGTCCGGGCTGTCTGGCGTGGGGCCTGTTCCCCACCCTGCCTTGCGGGGTGTCGCTGCTTTGCCCGCAGACGCAGTCTCCCGCTCGCTCCCCTTCTCCTGCCAGCGCCCGCTGAGTCCTCCCCAGTCCTTGATCGCGATGTTCCCGCCGCTCCGGTGAGCAGGGGAGTGGCGGGGCGTGGCAGCGGAGCAGCGCCACCCTTGTGCCTGGCCCTCCCCTCTCAATCCCTGGGGGTGACCCTGGAGGGAGGGAAGCCCCCGCCCAAGCCGGGCTGGCAGATCCCGAAATGGGACGTTGGCACATTGCTGGCCTGTAAGAAGAAGTCCCTGTCGCTGCCCGGCCGGGGGGTGGGGGGGTTCAGCGCCCCCGCGCCCCGCATTGCTTTAATCGCGGTCAGGGGCAACTTCGCGGACAAGCCCCGTACGTGCTGCCGGGGCTGGGTGGGGATTTCGGGAAGGTCAATGGCGCTCTCTGGTGGGGAGCACATGCCGGTGGCGCGGCTCCTAGGCAGCCCACTCACCCCCGCCGTTCCCAGACTGGGTTCCTTGCAGCCCTCGCTGGTGGTCCGCAGAGAGCTGGCGGGTGACTTGGTGCTGGCGCCTCCGCCGATTTCCAGCTGCTAAATTGCATTAAAAGAAGCTAAAAATACATGACATACTTTGCTGATGTGCTTTTTTCCATGTGAGCAACTGCTGGAGCTGCTGTAGGGATGGGATACAACGGGGGAAGGGAAAGGCACAGGAGGGATGGCGGCGGAGGGGGGTGTGGAGGTGAGGGATGGCAGAACTGGGCAGGGAATGGCAACTAGGAAGGGAGGTGGATCCAAGAGAGGGCAGCAGGGTCTGGGAGCGGGGAGATAGGAGGAGGATCCAGGCAATGGTGAATGAGTGGGGAAGGGGAGCTGTCAGATATGGTTCCTAACTGTGGGTAAACTGGATCAAATCTTATGATCTAGATTAAGAAGGCCTGGACAAGCAGAAGTGCTATCTATTCTAAGTGCCTACATGGCCCCTCTCACCATAGTGTCTGAACACCCCACAATCTTTCTGTGTTTAGCCTGTGAAGTAGGAAGTACCATTATCGCCATTTTCTGGGAGGGGAACTGAAGCACAGAAAGTCTTTGGATATGTCTACGCAGCAAAATTATCCCCACAGCAGCGAGTCTCAGGGCATTGATCAACTGACTTGGGTTTGCACTATGGGGCCAAAAATAGCAAAGTGGACATTTCCACTGGAGCTGGAGTCCTGGCTCTGAGACCCTTCACCCTCCTCAGGTTTCAGAGCCCAGGCTCCATCCCAAGCAGCAACCTCTACACTGCTATTTTTAGTGCCATAGCACCAGCCCCCACAACCCTAAGTCAGTTGACCCCAGCTCTGAGACTTGCTGATGCAGGGTTTGGGGTTTTTTCCCCCACAGTGTAGATGTGCCATAAGTGACTTGTCCAAGATCACACAGGAATTTTGCGGCACAGCAGGGCATTTACCTGAGTCTCCCAAATCCCACACTAACACTGGCCTGCCCACAGGACCATCCTTCCTTTCTCTTTGGAGCTCTTCTATAGCACTTTTCATGTCTAGATCTCAAAGTGCTTTACAAAGGAGGTCAGTGTCATTGAAAGTGTCCGGGTTTCTGAACACAAAGACACTAGGAGGCCAGGGGGCAGGCTGAGTAACAGCAACTCTGGCCTGGCAGCCAGGGAAGAGAATAGTGTGAACAGCTAAATGGGAATGGCGTAAGAAGACTACAGCTGCCTCAGGAGTAAAGGAAAGAGAAGAGCATGGCAGAGCTATAGAGTCGAGCTGCCAGTCAGGGTCTGTAGCCTGGGCAAGTTGTATTAGCTGGTTGAGGTGAACCCTATGTTGCCTAGACACTTCACTTCGACCAGTGATCATGTGTTAAAATACAACTTGTCCTGACAACACCCCTGCCCCAGCCCAGAGCCTGCACCCAGCACCCAAACTCCCTCCCAGAGCCCGACCCCCACACTGTCCCCTACACCCCAACCCCCTGCCCCAATCAAGGTAGTTCACTTTATTTTCATTTACTTCCCATTACTTACAGGAGGTGGTTGAAGAAAAAAAAGAATGAAAAATGGAGCCGGGTCAGGGGGGAAGATAAGAGAGAATGTTCTTTTTCTTGGCTGGGTCCCGGGGGTGGGGGTGGGGCTCCCCAAAATGAAGCTGTGCACAGGGCCCAACTAAGTCTAAATCTGCCACTGACAGGAAAGTAGTTCAAAGGCAATCTTCTTTGTTAGAAAGATTGTGCTTTAATTTCCCAGCCAAGCCAGAGTAATATGTGGTGATGTGGTTTAGAGACCTCACACTAAGGTTAAAGGAGCGGTGGAGCAGTATTGAGCTAAGCAAGCCCTGCCCCATAGCAGCTCCTGGAGAGGCTCCCTAAGGAGAACTGGTTTAAAAGAGAGCTTTGGCAATCAAGGAGGGTGACGGAAGAGAAGGACAGACTGCCTGCAAGAAGATAAACAGGCTGCAAGCGCTGAGGTAGAATGATCTGCAGGGGAAGAACCAAGCCTGTAAGACTTGGCTAGGAGCCTGACCATCACCGCCCTCCCCACTGCCACCACCATCTCTCTCTGACTAGGGAGAACAACCGGACTCTGAGAGAGAGCTGGGAAGTCTCCCACCCCAGCTGAGGCTCTGAATTACTGAGGCCTGGGCTACACGGGCAGGGTAGGGGGTGGGGTTGAACTAAGGTACGCAACTTCAGCTATGCTCTTTGCGTAGCTGCAGTCGAAGTACCTTAGTTCAACTTACCTGGCCATCCCCACGGCGGCGGGTTGACCATGGCGGCTCCCCCCGTCGACTCCGCTTACTTCTCTTGCAGAGCTGGAGTTCTGGAGTCCATGTGAGCGCGTTTGGGGATCGATTTATCGCATCTAGGTGAGACATGATAAATCGATCCCCGATACATTGAACACTACCTGCGGATCTGGCGTGTAGTGTAGCACTACCCTGAGACTGTGCAAGCAGAAGGTTGGGGCCAGGCCATAAACTGAAGGGAAAACAGTTAAGGTAGAATTGGGAAACGGCCTAGAAGAGGCTGATTTAGAATGCCAGTCAGAAGGGACTGAGCCATCCCTCGCCTCATTCTCCTTGGGCTCTAGGCTGTGACCTTGTGGAGAATGAGGCGTAGATATCCTTCTGTCCTCATCCAGCTGCTTGAGAGGACCCGGAGGACTCCAGGTAGCAAACTGTGACTTGGTATCTGGACCTCCCAGAAGAGCCGTTCCAAGACACAGAGAGACTGTTTGGCTGTGGCCTGACCACTAGGCCTGCTGGCCCCCAAGCAAAGCTAGATACTAAGTGGTGGAGAATGTGAACCACCTAGAAAAGAAGGAGACTGAGCTAAGATGGATTGGACAAGCTGTTTAAATGGGTTGTGGACCAACAACAACAGGAGCAGCAGACACAATTGTCCAGCAGTTGGCTGCCCAGCAACAGCAGCAAGCCTCATAACAGCAGAAACAATTTATCAAGGAATTATCAGCCCAGCAAAGAGATTAACAGCAACAACTGGTGCAGCAGATGGCCATGCTGTTTCACCCCTAGAGTATGCTGGGGAGTATAGCAGTGCGTGGCTATAGCCTGGACTCCACCCTAAGTCCTCCACTGAAGCTAAAATAATGGGGCTGGAGGACATCTCAGAGGCATTCTTGGTCAATTTTGAAAGGGTTGCCATGGTGGCTTGCTGGTTGCAAAGAGCCAGGCTGCTCTTCTAGTGCCCTGCTTAGCAGGAGCAGCCTAGCCAGCACACAGGGGTCTCAATGTGATGGCTGAACAAGACTACATTCAACTTAAGGCAGCTATCCTAGATGCTGCTGAGACATACAGCCAGCAATTTCAACAAGCAAGGTTCATACCTATGGCACAAGCACAGGTGTGGCCCAGTGCCTGTGAGAACATTGCTGATGGTGACTCAAGCCTGATAAAAATATGGGAGCCCAAGCAGCTGAAAGAATTGGCCTAGAACAATTCACACACAATCTCCTGGATGGAGGACAGGAGTGGGTAATGCGCCACTGTCCCAAAACCCTCTCTGAGGCTCTCACCTTGGCTGAGAATTACCAGTTCCCCACAAGGCTCATGGCAGAGTCCCCTCAGGCTCATCTAGTCTCAATCAACAAAGGTAATGGAAGGGAGAATGAGAAGGTGGGAGGGGGAAGAGTGCCAAAGGATAGGGCCACCTAGGCCCCGCAATGATAGAGGAGCAGATCCAGAGTGGCAGGTGCGGAGATGCCTCTACCAGGACCAGAGTTTAAGACGTGCTGGGGACCTGTGGAGCAGCCTCTTCCGGAAGCTGCAGGAAACCAGACAGGGGCCCCCTTGGCAACAAGGACTTGTTTGCATGGAGCAGCCGGGACAGTTCCACCATGACTGCCTGTACATCATCTGCCTCCACAGCCAAATAGAAGTGGCTGAATCCAGGGCTGTTAAGAGGGAGGCAACGAAATATTAGTGTCCATATGAGTCAATGGCATGGAGGTGCAAGGATTGATATACTCAAGGTGCTGCTGCACTCTGGTAAAGGCAAGTCTGGTAGTGCCAGAAACGGTTCTCACGGGCAGCATTTCTTTGCAACTCATCCATGTGGCTGTGTGCTCTTACCCATGCAGAAGGTGCAGCTGAGGGTGTAGAACCATGCTGAGGAGATCTGTGTGTGGATAGCCAGGAAAGTCGCGTATGCAGTGATCATTGGGAAAGATTGAAGGCTTTTTAGAGACTCGGTGAAGTCCAAGAATGGGGAGCTCCTGCGAGGGACCGACAGTGTCACCAGAGATGTTGGAGCTATGAGCTTTAGCAGGCAAAGGCAAGCAGACAGATGTGGAAGAAGGAACATCAGCCTCTGTGGAAAATGCCTTTACTGGGGGGATGGACTTTCCCCAGGGGGCACAAACAACAGGAGAAATTACATGAGCCAGCAGTGACCAACATATTTTCAGACAATGTGGAAGAACAGAGAAACAACACTGGGATGAGTCTATGAACAGCTCACCAAGATAGCACAAGGACAATAAGGAGTTTTTAAAAGTAATTAGGAACAAAAGGAATCCCAACAATGGCATTGGTCCATTACTAGATGGAAATGGTAGAACTGTCAATAATAATGCAGAAAAGGCAGAAATATTAAATATTTCTGCTCTGTATTTGCAAAAAAGCCAGATGATGTGTTCATATTAATATAATAGAAATGTAGGATGGGAAGGGACCTCAGAAGGTCATCTAGTCCCCTGCACTGAGCAGGACTAAATTATCTAGACCAACCCTGACAGGTATTTGTCTAATAACCTGTTTTTAAAAACTCCGGGGACAGAGGTTCCATAGCCTTCCTTGGTAATTTGTTTCAGTGCTTAACTGCCCATACAGTTAGGAATTTTTTTCTAATGTCCAACCTACATCTCCCTTGCTGGAATTTAAGCCCATTACTTCTTGTCCTAGCCTCAGTGATTAAGGAATTTATTCCCTTCCTCTTTATAACAACCTTTTACATACCTGAGGACTATCATGTCTCCCCTCAGTCTTCTCTTCTCCAGACAAAACAAACCCAATTTTTTCAATCTTTCCTCATAGGTCATGTTTTCTAGACCTTCAGTCATTTTTTGTTGCTCTCCTGTGGCGTTTCTCCAATTTATCCACATCTTTCCTGCAGTGTGGTGCCCAGAACTGAACACAGTACTCCAGTTGAGATGTTATCAGTGCTGAGCAGAGTGGAATTATTACTTCTCGTGTCTTACTTACAACACTAATACATCCCAGAATAATGTTAGCTTTTTTGCAACTGTATGACATAGTTGACTCACCCTTTACTGCAGTAGTCCTTCCTGGGCAGTCATTTCCCATTTTGTATGTGTGCAATTGATTATTCCTTCCTAAGTGTAGTACTTTGCACGTGTCCTTATTGAATGTCTTCATATTTATTTTGGATCATTTCTCTGGTTTGTCAAGATCATTTTGAATTCTAATCCTGTCCTCCACAGTGCTTGGAAGCCTTCCTAGCTTAGCGTCATCCACAAACTTTATCATATCATGCAGTGATGATGACATACTTACCTTTTCAACGGGGGATGTTAAACAGCATCTACCAATGTTAGATATTTTAAAATCAGTAGGTCTTGATAACTTGCACCTGAGAATTTTAACAACTGGCTAAGGAGCTCTCTGGTCTGTTAATATTGGTTTTCAATAAATCTCTGTACACTGGGGAAGTTCTAGAGGACAGCAAGAAAGTCAATGTTGTATCAGTAAGGGGAAATGAGATGACCCAGTTAACTGTAGACCTGTCAGCCTGACATCGATCCCAGGTAAAATAATGGCTGATACAGGACTTAATTGATAAAGAATTAAAGGAGGGTAATATCATTAATGCCAATGATCATGGGTATATGGAAAACAGTTCTTATAAAAAATAAATTGATATTTTTTGATGAGATTACACGTTTGATTGATAAAGATAATAGCGTTGATATAATTCTTAGACTTCTGTAAGGCACTTGACTTGGTACTGTTTGAGAATTTGGTTAAGAAACAAGAGAAATATAAAATTAACATGCCATACAATTAATGAATTGAAATCAGCCTAATTCAAATGTGAAATTAGGCACCAATTTTTAACAGTGAGGTTAATTAATCATTCCAACATTTTACCAAGAATTAGGGTTAGAGCTGAGCGAATAAAGCATTTTTCAGTTTGGGAGCCAAACCAAAAAAAATCCCAAAACACATTTTAGTTTGATTTGATTGGAAACAATTTTTAATTTTTTTTATAAAATAGAAACATTTTAAAAATTTCATTTAAAAAAATCAACTGAAATATTTTGAGTCAACTTGAAACAAATTTTTGTTTTGTTTTTCAATTTGTTTCAGCCGTTTTGGGTGTCTCGCCCTTTTTTATGTGTAGGTGTGTTGTAGGTTTTTTTATTAGCTATATTTGAAATCAAAACATTGTTTCAAATCAAAAAGTCAAAACAAAAGAATTTTGTGACTTTGGAATTTTTTTCAACCAAAACCATTTGTCAAATTGTACGCAAATTGAAAGATTAGTTTCAGGCCCCCTCAAATTCATCTTTTGACAAAAAATCAGTTTGATAAAAAAAATGTTGCCTAGCTTTAGTTATGACAAATTCTCTATTACTAGCAATCTTTAAATCAAGACTGAAGGTTTTCTAAATGCTAAAACAGGCATTAATTCAGGGAAGTTCTATGGCAGGTATAACACAGGAGGTCAGACTAGATGATGACAGTGCACCCTTTCTGGCCTTATGTCTATGAATGTATGACTCCATACATGTACATCACTGTTTTGCTTCTCAGATGAAAAGCACGGAAGTAGAAAATATCACTTTTTTCACCAGAGGCTTAGCTGCCAGCTTTGGAGCCACTACTCTGGTGACATTTGTCACAGGAGCGAGTTCTCGTTAGGGGGCTGCAGTGCAGGGATGCCTCCCCGAAGGAAAATTGTAATTTTTCTCTCCTCCCTATCGCTCTTCTAATCTTCCTGCTGTAAAATACACTGCAGAAGCCACTACCACCTCTTCCTCTACTATCCTAGCTCTTCGATACTGCCAGCCAGGGAGCAGAGGAAGGCAGTGGGAACCAGTGATAGAAGAAGCAGTCTGGATGCCCATCCTCTCCATAATCTCTAGAGGAATTCAGCTGCCCCAAGCATCCACCACAGGTATCCCACCATCCTTACACCCAGCTGCCTCAGACATTCCAGAACCCACCCAACATCCCATCTCCAGAGAAAGAAGAGGAGGCTACTGAATGGGGAGTCTGAGGCAGCTGGTTTGCCTGGAGTGGGTGCTATGTGGGTCGGTGCTGGATCCTCTGGAGGGTGGGACATGCCTGGGGCAGATGGGGAAGGCTGGGCCCAGCGTAAGGCCACTTGCTTTGTGTCTCCATTGACATCTCTTCTGGTTCTGGTCACTCCTTTTAGACTGCAATCCAACCAGTGTAGAAGCATGGAGGACACCTGGTTCAGCAAGCACCAGAGTGGTCCCTGGTGGCTGGAGGATAATTGCTGGGAAATCACAGCTGTCAGAATCCAGCTGGGCTGAGAGGAAGCATGGCAGGGCAGGGCTTGCTAAGTGTGAGTTTCACCAGAAATATTTAGCACTTGGCAGCCCTGAATGTAGAAACCAAGTCCAAGTTAAGGCTATCCTTAAGGAGATCAAAGCAGGCAATGCGATGGGTACCTTATATTTCACTTTGCGTTTGAAATCTTTCTGACTTTTCAAGCATGTGACCCCTCCGCCTTTCTGGATATATTGCTTTTGATGGAAATATTGTTCTCTTTGTCCTGTACTACTGCAATGGTAGAATGAGGGTTTTCCACAATTAATTTAATTAAAGCAAGTGCATGCATATATATGCAGTAAAGTATGTTCTGGGACAAGAAGCAGATATGAATGTTTGACTGTAGTTAATTTCCAGACCGATCAGGTCTGAAGGAGGACCAGGAACAAAATATAGTCAAAGGCTCAATCACAGGGAGTTTTCAGCAGCAGCAGTAGTGGAGGACTTGTTCTGTGTAATCACATGAGATTCTTAAACCAGATGGATATTACCATTAGTGTTATTTTACATCTGAGAATTTGTACTTGTACTTGAAATAAAATCTTACATAGTTCTAACTGTATCAGATGGGTGGGGCAATGACATTTTAATTTTTATTAAAGTGACGATGAAATGAAACAAATTAGACAAAGCGAGAGTTAGACATACTAAAAAGAAAAGAATGGTACAGAGAACCTATGGCACAACAGACCAGAACTGAATAAATAGAATATATAATAATGCCTTTAAACAATCAGACCAGCAACAATTGTTCATTGTCATTTAATTTAGAAAGAGACCACAGCCCCAAATATGGGACAACCATGTTTTCGTGAAGAAAGAGTGAAGTTTTAGCTACACATGGACAACAAACCAGAATTTTCCCCCTCAGCCTGCCCATCTGTAACTTGTGAAGGGAGAGATGAATGGGAGAGAACAGCACAGTGCTTAAAGTAATTAAGATCCATTTTAGCGCCCATTCTCTCTTACTACCTCAAATGACAATTACTGACTGTTTGACCATTATGATGACACATGGAGGGTGTAGGATGATAACACTCTTCACACAGTCCCATAGATATCCATGGAAACTGTTTGATGAGTGAGTGTAAAGAGAGAAAGATTCAAGACAGTGCAACATTCAGATTTTTATTACTTCTTCCACATATACTGGCCTCTCTCATCAAGCACTTCTTGAAAATAAAGTTCTCTCAGTTCTTAGACATGGCCCTATACACAAGCATACTATAATGCCCTCTATTGGGAAGCTACTTATAACATCTGTTTAGTTACATATATTTGAGATAGCAAAATTAAACATGAATACCATATTTGCTTACATGATTAACTTTCTGTTATACTCACAGAAAGTCTGTATCCTCATATATATGACTTAACACCAACAATTTCTTTTTCAGTAGACCAACTGTTAATTTGCTTGGCTACTAAGGTATTTTCCTCTGGGTTTGGGAGGCTGTTCTTTCATGCTTCTGTATTGCATAAAGTCTTGTGTATACCTTGTAGGAGATTTAATATGGGAGGAACTTCGAGTCTTGTGAGGACAGATACTGTCTCGCACTTGTTTCTTCTAGTGGTGCGGTGTCTTGAGAGTCTGGTCTGGATATTGGTCACTTGTCAGCCTGTGTTCTTTCTGTGCTCTGCCGATTAAGTCCCAGTGGAGTATATATTTGATCAGGAGCTTCTGTTCTCCCTGTCTCATAACACAAGAAAAAAGGGACCAGCAAGGAAATTAAATGATGGGAAAATCAAAACCGATAAAAACAAATACTCTGTTAAACAATGCGTGATTAAACTGGCGCGCACTGTCTCGGTAAGTTGGGAGCAATGGGTAGGGCTTTGGGGGAGGGGACAAGAAGAAAGGGCTTGTGTGTCACGGGGGTGGGATGGGTGCAGTGGATCCTGTGCGGCGATGAGCAGTTAGGTGGGGTGAAGCAGGACTGAGAGGGGCCCTGGGGACCCCCAACAGGAGATGGGGTTGCAGGAAGAGCGGGGAGGGGGGCAGAGCCACGGAGAATGTGGGGCGGGCGAGAGGGGGAGGGCAGTGGGGTGCCGAGGGAGGCTGGCGGCTCTGGAAAGCCCCTCCCCAGGGTGTCAGGCCTCCCTCGCGCGGGAGGTGTTTGAGCGTCCGGACGGCAGAGGCCTCACCCCATTGGCGTCTTCTCCCTCAATCGCTGCGGCGGCCCCTTTAAGGGTGGGCGGGGTTTGGTTGTTAAGGACGCCGGAGCTGGTCCCGGCCTAGCTCGAGCGCGGCCCAGCTGCGGGATGGAGGCCGAGCTGGGGCTGGGGGAGGAGCCGCGCAGGGCGGGAGCCGGGGTAAGAGGGAGCGACCCCGGGGAGCGCTCGGCCCGCCCCGGGCCCGCGCGGTGGTGCCGGACGCCAGCCCCAGCAGGGCGCTGGGGGCTCTTCCCCCCCTTCCCCGGGGGTCAGGGCTACTTCCCGCTGCTGGGCCCTGGGCGGGCAGCGAGAGCGGACCCCGCCGAGCCTCCTCAAGCCCCTTCCCCTACGGAGAGCTCTGCCCGCCGCCCCCTCCGGTCCCCCCCCCC
>ML677332.1:59822469-59964428 GCA_007922305.1 Dermatemys mawii
GTATCTTCTATATTTTCCAAGATATTCAGTCTTTTTGGACTCTTTCTAGAAAAAAAAAAAATATAATGAAGACATTAAATTTATAGCTTTTTAAAATGTCTTTTGAATAGTCTGCAACTTGTACTAGCGTTAGTTGGAGTAGATGGCCCCTTCAGTGTGTATAGGAGAGATTAGGGTTACACTTTTGAATGAGCAAAGTCTGTACTCCAGCATGTCATCCAGAGAAGTTTGCAGCTCCATCAAATGCACAAACAGCCATCTGTTTGGGGTCCAGCTGACAAGTGTTTAACTCTTCTATGATGTGGGTTGTCACAGATGTAGCTGCTGTGTTTTGTATAACTTGAACATGTAGAAATGCATCTACTGGCCTACCACACTGACATCAAGATAATGAACACAGTGACTTGATGCTCATTTGCATTGGCGCATTCATCAGCCGTGTATGCAAATTTTCTGAATGCGGTGAGAGAGTTCTTCACTTTTTCAATTGTTGAATCTTACACTGTTGCACCACATGCTCCTAGCCAGTCAGTTGAGTTTCTTGCAGAAAGATTGTGAGCATTTGCTAGTCTTGTTCGGAACCAGTGTTCAACTTCAGGATGAGCAAGTGACTATGCACTTACCATGGCCCTGTGTCATCACCTTCTGCTGCCAGCTGCCACTGTGACCTGTGTGTTTTGGTCTCTTGAGGTTCCACCCAGCTCTCAGTGATTTCAGCTGAGCTGTCAGGGGGGAAACCTCACTGCTAGTGCAGGTTGGACTCTCTCTTCCACAGAAACACTTAGAGTGATTTCAGCTGTAGGGGTCACTTAACAAAACAAGACTATCTGTGGAGCCTAATCAGCTCTGCCTTTAAAGAGGGGCACAAATAGTACTTGTGACTCAGGCAGACCATCTAGCTCAGATGCATGTATTTTATCATATACTTTATATACTACACACTTTGAAAGCAATGTTTCAACTTAAATTCAAATTTCCAAGCAATCACTAAATTGCCAACATTGCATGTAACTAGTTCACAAAATGGGGGTGGAGGGGAAGTTTTGGGGAAATTCAGAGGGGTGTAAGGAAATCCCTGCTCGTGGGAAAGGAATACAGTCCTTCGATATACAGCGTTCATCTACATCTGATTTATCTTGTCCTTACATTTATTTTTTGTAAGTGTTGGCTCTCCCCAGCTGCCCCTGATACTGTTGCCAATTGATTGGGTTTTTTTTAAAATGCACCTTGCTGCTGAGGTGGGTTTGGAGGTGGGACATGGGGGAGAGTTTACTGGCCTTGTAGATCAGTTCAGCAAGTGTGTGCCAGACAAAGGGGGCCATTTGGAAGATGGCTTGGAGGTGGCTGTATAAGCAGTGAATAAATGCTGGTGCTGGTATTGTTTTTGGCCTGTTTGTGAGTCTTACAGTGCAGTGCTAATGTTGCATTAGGGAAGTTATTTGGATTCTGTCTTCTCTCTCTCTCTCTCTCTCTCTCTCATCACCATGTACATTTTGCCCTCAAGTTGCTACTGTCAGTAACTGTGCTGTCTGCCCCCCTCTCCCGCAGATGGCAAAGATGGGCCGACGAGCTCGCCAGAATTCATTTCCAGAGGAGAATCGTCTTGGCAGGAAGAATTCCTCTGCCACTTCTACTGGAGAGGTGGGTACCGTGGACAGGATAACATGCTTGCAGCCAAGGTGCCACTTAAATCTGACATTACCCGTTGCAGAGGATTCTGCATGTATTGTGGGGTCCTGCTTCACCAGTTAAGGTCTGCCCCTGACTAAGTCTTGTTCTTACCGCTGGGGCCCACAGTGCCATTCCATATTTCCCATTACTGTGCAGTCGAATGTCTGACTAAGTGCAGTCCTAGCATCTCCAACATGTGTAACTGTACTGGGGTGGGGGAGGGCAGACATGGTCTATGATGATTTCCCATGGAAGAGATGTGCATGGTGATATGGAACATGCTGGTATGGGGGAATCTGCGAATCTGCACAGGAGTGCCTCCCAAAAAGCAGTGTGATGAATGTAGCTGCTTGCTTCGAGTGATCTTTTCCCACATGGATTCTACTCCTGTTGCTCATGCGCCCCATGCTCACAAGATCAGATTTTTGGCCATCAGGGTCTGTTGGGCCTGTGTCCTAGGTGTCGTCATGTTCCATCCCAGGGCATAAAGGTCTGAGGGGGCTCAAACCATCGTTCTTCAGTCCTTCCTACCATCCATGGCAGTGAGATGGAACCCTGCAGTGTCTGCCTTTTCTCTGTGTATGGTGCTGGTGGTGGTTAAAACAAGAGGTAGTGAATTAATTTTTAGTTCGTAAAAACTACTCATAATTTTTCCTTAAATTTGTTAAACTTGAGTCCCCTCCCCTACCCAAGGTACTAGCATCATGGCAGAAGCTTGAAGTCACTAGGCTTTAAGACCCATCCTTCTTGTGGCACTTGGATGCCTATAGATGATGGACATTCCCAGTACCTCCTCTGCTGTTGTATTTACAGGTATTCTGATGGACTATATGGGCCCAAAGAGTTAAAGGTGTTAACATGCTCCTGTCACTGTCCAGACAGTGGACAGGCAGTAGAACTTACTTAGCACTGTCCTGTGCACCAAGAATGAAAGTTGTGTGGGTAATATATCATGCAGAACCACAGTTACTGTAGGGGATCTGGTTATACTCAGGAGGCAGTGGCTCCAGAATACATAGCTGGCAGCCTGCTGCACATATAACTCGATTGTGTGACTTGGAGCCCTTTCTGGGCTCTGGTGCTCTTGAAGGTGTATTTATTCTCTAGAACCCCCTTTTCACTACTCTACCCTGCACCTGTGTGTGGTTTGAGACCTTTCATTCTCTAGAGAGAAATGACTATCCTCTGGCCTTTTTTGTAACTTGGCTTTCTTCTTAAGCAGTCCCTGGACAAGCATCTGGTTTGCAGCAGCTTTCTGTTGCCTTTGCAGTTGAATGTTCATGGCCAAACTCTCTCCTGTCTTGGACTGTTTCACTGACACTCACACAAAGCAGATATAAAATGTCATCATTGTGAGTGGGGAGAGTTGACACTCACGCTCCAAGCGTGAATGATTACAGGAGGTGTGTGGCAGGGGAGAATGAGGCGCACAGTGTCCTTTAGGCGTTGCTTCTATTAGTTCCAAGCTGAAATCCAGAGGCTTGTGTTGGGGGCCTTTCATGGTTTTTCTTTTTTTTTATAATTTCTTCCTCTTTCTTTTTCTTCTTTTTTTTTTTTTTTTTTTTTTTCCCCCTGCTGATCATATTGTGGGATGAAGACACTGAGGAAAAGGTAGACCTTGCGGGACTAGAGGCTTCTGGGTAGATGCTGGTTTCTCCTAGGGAAACTGGCAGGGCTAGTGCCAGTGCAAGTGGAGATTGCCTTAAAGGGGACTTTAACACAGGAGAATAAAAGATGGTAGTCTCATGCCTCAGGCTCAATGATTTGCCTGCTTTCCCTTGGCTCTTACTGCTAGCCTGTGTTTCAAAGGGACTTCCCTCCTTCCTAGTTGACGCATCCTGCACTAAGGTCACACTCCGGCATGTTGTCATAGAAATGGTGAGGACGTCAGATTCCATGTTGAAGCCAATGGGAGTAAAGGAGCTGGGAAGGTGCCATGCCCTCACTGAAAAACATATCAGCAATTAATGACCAGGGTGTCAAACTGGAGACAGGGTTTTGATTTTATCTATGCTATGCTTGGCAGGATGCCCTAGTGTGAAAGCTCCCCTTTAAGAATCACGGAGTCCTGCTGGTGTCCTTCAGGAAGAGGCCAATCAATAGACAAACTGGATTCTAGCTGGGTTGTGTGCCTGTACCCTTTCTATGATATTCTTCTGCCCCTGGAACTTGGTTGCATCCCTTGCATTCTCACTGCACCAGCTTCTTGGGAAATGTTATTGCCCAGAGGGAATTGGGCGAGTTGGGTTTCATGCTGAGCTCCTGAATTACATGAAGGGAGCTGCATTTTCACTAGTGCTCTTCTGTATGGATTTACCATAACTAAAAGGCATTCCTGCAAATTTCACAGCATTCGTTTAGAAAAGGGGATCCTGACTGCTGTTCAGGATGTACTAGAAACTCATAAAATGGGCTGCAAGTCTTGTGTAGTCTCTGCCTATGGCAGGAGTCATTATTGCGCAGTCCTCCTGGCTAAAGCTGCTTATGTGTATTAGATACACAAAAGCTTCTTTTTGCTGAAGAAAAGTAGAGAGGAGAAAACACCATCCCAATACCCTACTGGGAGCATGGCATGTCCTAGCTGGTATCTCACTCCCCTCATCAGAAAGAGCTGGGTGTTCTGCAAGGGCTGAGCACCCTGGAGGGAAGTTGGAGTGTCCCTCCTTTCTTCTCCCTCACTGCCAGCAGTACTGCTCAGAAGGAGTGCTTCCTGCCTCAGTCCAGAGATGAGGAGGAAATGGGTTGCATCCTCTCCGAACAGGAAAGTCTTTTCAGAGTAGATGCTACCTTTCTCCCAAGGCTTCTCTGAGCTATCTGGCTAAATATGAGCTGATAAACACAGTGTCTTATTGGTCAGTGTCATGTGAATCTCTTCCTAAGGCCAGTGCCTCTGGGCTTGGTCCTACAAGGTACTGATTGCATTGAAGTCAGTGGGAGTTGAGGGTGTTTAGCAGCTGAGTGTCAAGCCCTCTGCATATGATGAGCTGCCTCATGCACAATAGTTCCCAACAGAGAAATGACTGTCTGCCACTAACAGTCAGAACACTACCGGTTACCAGGTCCTCAATTGTCTGCCGAATCAAAGCTATGGGGGATCAGCCCTTTCTTTGGGTTTTTTATTCCAATCCTAGGAAACCTGTATGAAGTCCCATTCTGGAGGGGTGGTTATGTGTGAAGGCTAAAGTCCAGGAAGGAGACTTTACCTCGCATCTCATTACTTCTAGCCACAGGATGTTACTCTCAGTTGGTCTGATGCCTGTCGTAGAGAGCGAAACAGCACTGCAATTCACAATTTTCTTTTCATAGTATAACAATTAATGGTAAGAAAAATCCACCTAGTTCACTCATTCTCCTACCAGGGCAGGGCAGGATTGTTCCCTATATTAGAAGCCCCATGGCTGTGTCTCCCAAGTAGTTTTCACTGTCTCAAGTGAAGGGACTTCCCTGGGAGGATGATTCCACAGACTTTCTTCTTGCTGCTGTGAAGAGAATCAGCCTAAATCTTCATCTTAATTCTGTCTGGTTAGATCTCATTACATCCCCCTGTTTGACTCTAGATCGGCGGTTCCCAAGCCACGTCCTACTGAGCACTTGCTAGGAATCTGTGGAGAGCTGGCTGATCACATGGTAGTAGCTCCTCCTGGCTGCTACATTTCATTAAAATGAACAATATTTTCCTGAGGGGAGTTTTTTCCATTTGAGTAGTTGTTGCTACAGAGATGTATGATGGAAAGGAGGTGATTGTTCTAGTGAGAAGTGATCATTACTATGAAATACTTTAGGACACCTGGCCTAAATCCCTGCCTTTCCTGCTTAAGGTTTACACCCTTCCAATACCTTCATTCTTTATATTGAGGTTACATTTATAAATAATTTTAGAATAGGAAAATAAATCCCTAATTGCTGTAGGGTCTGATGGATCAGTAAGTTGCTTATAACCATCTGTAATGCCTACTGCTTTTGTCTTTAAAGTGTTTATAATCTCTATTAATCATTTGTTAACCCTTTATAAGACCATTATAAATGGAACCTAACTATCAACTGTTATCACAGACTAGCTACAATACATCACTCTCTTAGTCATTGCTCAGCCAAGCTGAAATACTTCGTTTCTTTAATCATCTGTTTGAAGTTGGCCCTTCCATTGCCCTGATGACTCATATAGCCCTTCCCTGAACTCCCTTTGGGCTGCACTGAGTGTTTATAATCTGGACTCTTCCTGTATTAGATATGTCCCCCACTGGGGGCTGAAGATTATAGAACCAGCAGCATTTGTACTCTTTGTGTCAATGTGCCTGCTGAAGTCCTGCCCTCTGTCCTTCTGCCTGCTCCAGGATGTGTTCTGCATCCCCTGGCTCAGATCTGAATGCCTGACAGGTTCAACCAGTCATTGGGTTTCACTTTCCAAGGCTGCCTAGGCCACATAGCAGAGGGATGTGAGGCTGGTCAATGGACTAATAAAAGGTTTATCCTAGTATCTTTGCTTTGTGGCAAGGAAGAATCTGAAGGGGCAAAGTGTGTTGGAGAAGTGAGAAAAGAGGTGAGAACCAAGACTCCTGGGTTCTGTTCCTGCTCTGCCACAGATTTGGTGTGTGACCTTGAACAAGTCCCTTCTCCAATCTGTGCACATCTTCAATGTGTGGAGATTGACTAATATTTGTAAAGCAGCTGGAAAAGTGCTGCTGCTTATTTATTATTATTTAAATTAAACTGCTCATTATCAGGAATGCAATCGTGATTAATAATGTGAGCTGTTGCTGGAAACCCAGGTGATGAAAATATAAAGCAAAGTACTTAATATGAGCCTGATCATGCAGGTGAAGAGCCCCATTAAAATCAATAGCGTTGCTAATGTGACTGAAGCTTGCTCACCTGGGTGAGACTTTGCAGGATCAGAGAAAGCAGAAAGTGAAACAGTGTTGTTTTCTTCCCCAGTTCTTGTTTAAGCACCTCACTCCTTATTTAGGTTCCCAGCCCTGTTTACATGGTAAACTGTAATCTGATTCCATTAGCCACCCCCAGACTTTCTCAAAACATAAATACTGACCCTATGGCATTCCACTCTGAGAGTTACAGAAGTCTGAGTAAGATGCTTTGGAGCTCACTGTTGCATATGCCTAGCATCAGGTTTATTCCAATGGGGATTATTTATTTATTTTGATGAAGCACCTGCTCTGTTCTATGCTTTCCCAATACCCCCTGCTCTGAGGAGTTTAGAACTGAAGGAGTCCTGTCTTGCTCCCACAGGATACTTCAATCCTTCTTATTAATTATTATTTGTATTGTGATAGTGCCTAGGAGCCCCAGACATGGACCAGAACCCCATTGTCCTAGGTGCTGTACAAACAGAACAAAAAGACAGTCCCTGCCCCATATATCTAACAATCTAAGATCTCTTGCTCTATAGGGTTCTGCTGTTCCCCATGGTGCTAGACTATGGAGGAGTCCTCAGTTAAGGCTAGTCCCTGTTGGAATGGGACGTGCTACCAAAGCTTTGCATGGTTTGGTGTGGTATTGGGGGTGGGAGTTGATAGCTCTCTGTGAGAGACATCTCAGCAGAGCCTGAGAGAAATAAGTGCCAATTCCAAGGCTGTATTTCTTGGCGGTGTTTTCGGTTATGAATGCCCTCCCAGATTTGCTTGGCAAACATGTTTGTCCTGGACTGGGCTGAACTTACCTGCCATGTCCAGGAGATTCTGCTGACTATCTGGATTCTGTTATCTTCTGCTGTTAGGAGATGCATCATCCACCAGAGGGGAGCCAGTGTTTCGGAAGTCATGGGCTGTTACGCCTGTATGCTTTTGAAGTGGATTTGCTTCTCTTTCCATGTGGTTCTCTGTCGCCTGCAAAGATGCTGGACTCCCAGCCATTCCTGGGCCTGCTCAGCTGGAAGTTGGCCAGATTCTCCAGGAAGAATCTGAAAAATGCAACTGAACTCATGTTCCCTAATTAGGCCAACTTCCCCAGTGTGAGCCCCAGCATCATATGGCCTGGTGCTCCCCAAGGTCCTGTGTACTGCCTCTCTCCCACTCCCCACAGCACCCCAAGTGGCCAACCAGCAGGGCAGTTATTTTCAGCCCATTGAGGTTATCTATTGGCCTTTCAATGACATCTTCCTTCATTCTCACCAAAATAGCTCTTCTCATCAGCCACGTTTTCCCAGCCTTTTTTGTAGCACCCTCTCTGTTCAGCTAGCCTTGCTGTTGAGTTGCTCAGCAGCTCCCTGGGTGGGGAGGAGGGACAGACACTGGGAATCCCATGGGAAATAGTTTTATTAAAAGATTTTTTTCCACACATTTATTTCATGCTTTGAATGCTTCCATCCTGAGCCCGCTAAAAGACCTGATGGAGGGATATAGCTGGATGAGAACATTTGCTGCCAGTACATAGCCCTAGGGAGGAGCAAGCTGATAAAGGGACCTTTTTGTATATAGCCAGGATGGATGGGAGGGGCATTGCTGTGTAGCCTTGGGGTGAGGTGGGATATTGTTCTGTAACCCCAAGGTTCAAAAGGATAAACTCTTGAGGGGAGTGCACTGATGTATAGATGTGGGGAGAGAGGGAAGGATATAAGACATAGGAGGGCAGGATGCCATATGCTTCAATGTGTGTACTTTATTGAAAGGACAGAAATATGGGCCTGATTTACATACCTGGATATGACAGTTGTTTTATGGAATGAAATCCTGGCAAATGTTGTACAGCATGGGCTGCTGTGGCTTATCCCCTTTGAAAGGTGGTGTAGATCTAATCTTTTCCTTGCCATCTTGATGCACCTCTGACCCAACTTTCCTAGTAAAGGGAAGAGAGCGGCTCTTAGGACAAAAGGGTCCTGGGAAAGTGAAGACCCAGTCCTCCAGGGATTTAGGATACTCCTGGGAGACTGATTTGCTAAAGGCAGCTTTACTTCTTTCTAAAAAAGGCCTAATAAAGAGAGGGAGGCCCCTGTGGGGTCTGATAGTGGGGACCACTCACCATTATCCTAGGAAGCTAGGGGAATTGATGTGGGCAAACCAAGGAATCAGGCCTTCCCCATGTCTTGTTCTGTGTGGTGGTTGTATAGACTGGTTTCTTTGTGTGCTGCCCAGAGGCAGTGGGGCTAGTTGAGTCATAATTATTTTGTTTGGTGATAATTAAAACTAATTCATGACCCTTCTCTGAGGAGGCAGCTTTTCTTAGCCTTGGGTGACTTATTGTGGAGACTGAAACTGAGGCCTGGCTCCTTTTTCTCTCCACTCTGTGGCTGTTCTTAAATGAAAACAAGGCATCTACATACAATCCCCCTCTCCTGCACATGTACTGGCCCTCTACCCCAAAAACTATTGACTGTGGCAGGGAGCTGGGCCTTGTGCTTCTATCAGATGTTGGGTAGGAGGTATGAGATACATGGGCTGGACCACTGCTGACCTGTCGTCATGGCCTCTCAGGTTGGGTTTGAGGCCCATGTGCCCTCTGACACACACTGTCAATGCCGTTTGAGTTGATATTTCCTGCTGATGGCTCCCAAGGGGTGTCATGATGATGAAGGAAAGTGAATCTACATTTCCAATCCCTCCTGAGAATCTGTTTATGGGTGCATCCATAACCTGCCTCTGTAACACTAATCATCTTCTGAAAGGTTTGCTTGTTCCTCAGGTTCCGAAGAGAGGCAGCCGAGGTGCTTCCAGCATCCGCACAGCTCCTTTACCTCTGCAGCTGTAGAAGTGCAAGTTAATAGGAGTCTGGAACACCTTCCCTCCACCCTCAGTCATGTAGGGAGCAGAGGAGAAGCCACCCTAGAATTACTCTTATCTGACAAGGAAGAGGAACTAACTGAGAATAGTAGGAAGGAGCCAGTGATCACTAGGTGTTTGAACTCAGTATAGAGAGGAATAGGGTTCACAGCTCTTAGCAAAGAAAGACTAATAGGATTCAGGTAATTATAGAGGGCAGTGAGCAACATGCAATGGATTTAAACTCCTACTAGTGAGGAAGGAGGTTTGGGGAATCCTCGAAAGGCACCATCAAAAAGAAACAGTAAACTGAATCCCTGTAGGTTAAAAAAAATTAAAGGACCGAGCCATGACCAATGTGCAAGGGACATTTTCCAGGGACTGAAGGTGAGAAATCTTCTGGAAGTGGGTATCTGACCAAGAATGTATAATTTAGTTAAAACCTGGAAAGAGGTAAGAGATTCAAGAAAACCAAAGTAGGCTATGTCTGTACTAGAAACACTATGGCGACACAGATGCAGCTGCACTACTATAGCGTAGACACTTTATACAGCAATGAAAGGGGTTGTTCTGTCACTGTAGTAAATCCCCCTGTCCAAGAGGCAGTAGCTGGGTCAATGGAAAAAAGTCTCCTGATGACTAACAGTAGCTGCACCAGGTCTTTGGTCAGCTTAATTATGTTGCCCAGGATGTGAAATTTTTTGTAGATGTGGACAATGTATTTAAACTGGTCTAACCTTTGTAGTGTAGACCAGCTCGTAATTAATGCAGCCAAGGAGACTAATGAGAATGAAGTATTCTATAAACATGCGAAGAAATGGGGAAAGCTACACTAGAAAGTTGTCCACCAATAAGCCAGGGCGACACCCTTTGAGAGCTGCTGGATGCTCATCATTTTGAAAGTCCATTCACTTATTTAGGCACCTAACTATGAAGTTAGGGGCACAGAGGTCTTGACCACTTTTGGTCATTAAAAATCCTACAGCCTGCTTCATAAAAATTGGGGTATCTAGGCTGGAATTTGGCGATTACACCAGAACTATATCCCTAAATTCTATGTGACGTTTCAACTAGACATTACATTCATTTTAGTTTTGTCTTGAATTCTTATTTAGGGCTGCTTGGGGCAGCCAGATCCACCTCAGAAGTGGCTGTATTTTGGTGATGTGTGACAGGATGCTTGCATCTTAATTTGTAAAATACTTTTTGGATAAATGATGTTATATAATTAATTAATGTTTGCAACAAGGGATGTGGTAGATTCACCCTTACTGGAAAATTTTTAATCAGATTAGATTTTT
The DNA here is from genome assembly GCA_007922305.1 of Dermatemys mawii. Classification (NCBI taxonomy): domain Eukaryota; kingdom Metazoa; phylum Chordata; order Testudines; family Dermatemydidae; genus Dermatemys; species Dermatemys mawii. The sequence continues at coordinate 59,833,154 of ML677332.1, forward strand.
TTTTCCTAAGAAAATGAATGTTTCAATTAGGCATTAATTCACAGAAGTCCTCTGGCCTGAGTTATACTGGAGGTCAGACTAGATAATCACAGTGGTCCCCTCTGGTCTTAAAACCTATGAATAAATGTAAATGATTATTTTTAAAAATGTATATGGTACAGTAACCTAGTTATGGTACTTTACAGACAAATAGACAAAGATAAAGCCAGTGATCCTCAACTGATTCTTGGCCTGGCCATCATCATGGCTGTATATTCCTTGTAGGTAATCCTGAAAAAATTACTGGTTTTATTGCAATAGGAATAAAAGGGCTGTGGGAATAGTGGAGGGTTAGTGTTCTGGACATTAAGAGCCATATGGTCTATGTGTTCAGTGGGGAGAGGTTGTAAGGAGAGTGAGGCAATAGGGTTAAACCCCAATTACACAGTGAAGTCATGTGTTGGTCATAGACCAGAACATGTTTTCAGAAGTACCCTCTAATGTTGGGTGCCTGAGGTGAAGCAACCTTGAACCTGAATGTTAACCTTGATAGTTTGGGATTAAACCCCAAGTACTCTACGAAACACAATCTGGGGCAGAGACTGGAGGTATTTGATCCTTCCTCAGTTCTGTCCCCTTGAGTCTTTGGCAGCATTCATGTAACTCATGAGACCCATGAAGTGTTTTTGAATGTGACTGTGCTGGGGCTGTATGGTTGGGGGACATGGGCTGTTGGCTGTCTGTTGGATTGTGTAGAGCTGGGGAGAGATCCGAGCAGGGGGGTCAGGGTTGCATGTATGGGGACAAACAGTTGTGTGAGGAGATGCCAGGGTGGGGGGTGTGTAGGGTTTTTTGTATGTGCGTGCCCATATGTGGTGTGGTTTTCCCCCTTTTTTTCTGGGCTTGGGAGCACGCAAATCATCTGAATTCAAAATGCTCCTTTTTTGGCACTGCAGCCTCTTCTGTAGTTTGGCATCTTAAGAATCTGGGGGAATCGCGTAAAGATCAGAAAACTCCATTCACTTGGGGCCTTGAAGGCTTTGCATTCTGTGACATGGTCATTCCAGTCGACTGAGCTCTGTCCCCTGTGGATGAATCCATATAAGGAGGCCATTTCCTGCACATCACGTTCCCTGCCTGTCCCTCTGCCCTGCCGCGCTCCCTTTGCTGAAGAAAGCCGGTATTTTGGGACCGCGGCTCCCAGCTCATTTCTGTTCCCTGTTTATTTTTGGAGAATGCCTATTTTTGCTCCTCCTGAGGAGCTATGCAGGGTCGTGCCCCCTCCTTATAGCAGGCAGCAGTTGCCCCTGGCAGGCTGTGTCCATTTCCCACACTCTCAAACAATACTTCTGCTTCTAGAAACAAACAGAGGAGACCCTTCGCCTCAGGGTTACCACCAGCCTTTCCTCATTGAGAATCAAGAGACCCTTGGCTGGCCTTGTCTCAGAGTTATCTTCCTCCCACACCCCTCACGCTGAGACCAGGAAATCTTCAGTATTCACTCATCCCTTCCCCCTTTCTTAACTAAAGTTAAGTACCCCTGCCTAAGGATTGAAGCTCCCTTAGGGTTACTGTGCTGCTCTCCACATTTGGTGCTGTAGTCTTATGAATTTCTCTAGCACACCTGCTTTTCCTGCACAGTGTCCTTTGGGGCTATGAAAATCTAAAATTGGTTGCCTTGCCCTGCCCCGCCCCGCCCCATCACAAACACTACTGCATGTCATGCAAACTGCTAAAGCTTCTTCCATATCAGGTACGTTATACTTCAGTACCCTAGGAGAGGGGAATTGAGCCCAAAGCTGCAGGAGGCATGGGTTGGACACACAGAACAGTGGCCTACTGGCTCCCCTTATGGTCTCGGAAATTCTTATCCCAATCCTTGAGCTACATCCCCACCTGCCTATTGCCGTGGCCACACAGCCCATCGTAGGAAGGAGCAAGATAATAGGAATAATTATCTTTGAAAAGTCCAGTTCAGTCTCCTAATGTGCCTTAGTGTGTCTTGTTCTGTCCGTTTGCCTGTCTTCAACAGAGAGCTCCTTGGGCATAGGGAATGTGTTAATTTGATGTGCATGTATCATATGAAACAAAAATGAGTGCAGTTTAACAATACTAAATTACAGATGCACCGTCCTGGAGAGGGCAGCACCCACAGGCTGGACTGCCACCATACCTAGCATGTTTTGGCTAGGCGTCATCTGAGCCTTGTGTATGTGAACTTGAGACTCAGCTAGGTCCCTGAATAGAGTGATAAGAACAGCCGTACTGGGTCAGACCAAAGGTCCATCTAGCCCAGTATCCTGTCTACCGACAGTGGCCAATGCCAGGTGCCCCAGAGAGAGTGAACCTAACAGATAAGGATTAAGTGATCTCTCTCCCGTCATCCATCACCCCCCTCTGACAAACAGAGACTAGGGACACCATTCCTTACCCATCCTGATTAATAGCCATTAATGGACTTAACCTCCATGAATTTATCCAGTTCTCTTTTAAACCCTGTTATAGTCCTAGCCTTCACAGCCTCGTCAGGCAAGGAGTTCCACAGGTTGACTGTGCACTGTGTGAAGAAGAACTTCCTTTTATTTGTGTTAAACCTGCTGCCACTAATTTAATTGGGTGGCCCCTAGTTCTTATATTATGGGAACAAGTAAACAACTTTTCCTTATTCACTTCCTCCACACCACTCAATTTTATATACCTCTATTGTATCCCCCCTTAGTCTCCTCTTTTCCAAGCTAAAAAGTCCTTGCCTCTTTAATCTCTCCTCATAGGGGACCCGTTCCAAACCCCTAATCATTTTAGTTGCCCTTCTCTGAACCTTTTCTAATAAGTGTATCCTTTTTGAGATGAGACCACCACATTTGTACCCAGTATTCAAGATGTAGGCACACTATGGATTTGTATAAGGGCAATAAGATATTCTCTATCCCTTTATTAATGATTCCTAACATCCTGTTTGTTTGTTTTTGGACTGCCACTGCACACTGCATGGACGTCTTCAGAGAACTATCCACAATGACTCCAAGATCTTTTTCCTGAATAGTTGTAGCTAAATTAGCCCCCATCGTATTGTATGTATAGTTGGGATTATTTTTTCCGATGTGCATTACTTTACGTTTATCCACATTAAATTTAATTTGCCGTTTTGTTGCCCAGTCACTTAGTTTTGTGAGATCTTTTTGATGTTCTTCACAGTCTGCTTGGGTCTTAACTATTTTGAGCAGTTTAGTATCATCTGCAAACTTAGCCACCTCACGGTTTACCCCTTCCTCCAAATCATTTATGAATAAGTTGAATAGGATTGGTCCTAGGACTGATCCTTAGGGAACACCACTAGTTACCCCTCTCCATTCTGAAAATTTACCATTTATTCCTACCCTTTGTTCCCTGTCTTTTAACCAGTTCTCAGTCCATGAAAGAATCTTCCCTCTTATCCCATGGCAACTTAATTTACATAAGAGCCTTTGATGAGGGACCTTGTCAAAGGCTTTCTGGAAATCTAAGTACACTATGTCCACTGGATCCCCCTTGTCTACGTGTTTGTTGATCCCTTCAAAGAACTCTAATAGATTAGTAAGACATGATTTCCCTTTACAGATTTCCCTTTGCATCCTGGTATTGTCTCAGACGCTTTAAAACTGGCCCTGCAACATTTCTGTTCTTTTGTTTTGTAAAGCACTGTTAAAAACACCACCTCAGTGTTGGACTCAAACTTCTTGCCAGGTAATTCTCTGCAGGGGTCAATGTGAGTGAACCTAGCGTAAGGTGGTCTGGTTGGAACTGGGTATAACGTATCATCTTTCTTGTGTGTGTCTCTCATTCTTAAAGGGCCCCCCACCCAAACCCCCACGTCGGCAAGGAGGCTGGGCAGATGATCCTGTAATGGCACCTTCCAAGTGAGTACCAGCTTCTTTCTTTCTCAGGGTGGGTTTAGGCATAGATTGATTGAACATCACCTTTTAGGTCTTGCTGTCACAACCACTAGGGTGATCTTCCTGAACCTCATACACTGCCTCTGTCTCTAATGCTATTGTGAGCCAGTCCTCCAGAGTATCTGTCCTTCGGGGGGCAGCTGACTGGCTCTCCTTATGTGCTACTCTGCTCAGGCTTCCCGATCTGTGTGAAACCAGTGACAGCATATCCCTTGCCTGCTGCAGTAATTAGGAAGGAGTGTGGAGGTGGGTTTAGGAGCATGTCCAGGAGAATACTCTTCCTGGCTGAGCTCTTTTCACCATTGGTGAATGGTGGAGTCCCTCTGGCAGCCAGGGCACTCCACAGAAGGAATCAGGATTTTGTGCCCAGCCTTGGTGGAAGAGTGAAATGGATCAGAGTTTGGGTATGTTTGGTTGGGGGAATGTAATGTCTAGGAAGAAGTCCTTATGGAGGGATCCCACATTGCTGGGGATGGTCAGGGATGGAATTCAGGGAAGAGATAAATCGGGAAAGAAGGCAAGACTCGGTACAGCCAGAGCGTCCAGGATGAAAAGTGTAAGGAATGTAGAGGAAAGGGGAGATCAGGACATGCCAAGAGTCCAATCAGATTAGACACAAATCTGACAAAGAAGCAGGAGAGAAGATCAAGAGGGACAGCCCATCTCTGTGGGAGACCTGGTTAGCTTGTCATCTGAGGCACCTTCTAGATTGAGTAACACTCCAAGACTCAGTGGAAGTGGCTACTTGATGCAAGCCGTTATTGATTGGCATTAAGGGCCACAGAAAATTTTTTTATGACCATGTCAGTTTTAGGGGAGTTATTCTGATTTTTTTTAAAAAAATCAAAGATGGGAAGGAGTGGTTTGGATAATCACTTGTTGTCATTTGTTTTTTCTTTGTGACTCCAGCTGTGGATTCTTTAAATACTGATTTCTTCATCTGTCTCCATTTCTTCCTTCCAAGATGCCAGTGCTACTAGGGCTATTTCTCTAGCATATCTCAAACTAAATTTTGCTTGTGAAGTGTCTGAGTCATAGGCTGATGTCACACATGTTGCTGCAGCTGGGTTGTCTTTATTTTCCCAAGGCTTATCTATGCACAGTTTTTGTACCAATCTGACTGACTATATTGGTTTGGAAGGCCATCTAGTTAAATCAGTACAACATGCTTTCCCCCCACGTCCTCCCCCACTGTGTGGTTGTGGTATGCTGTTATTGATGTGCTTACATTGGTATAGCTACTGCCAGTATAAGCACCGTTGCAAGTTGAGGGTAGGTAGCCTCTGGTTCTCACCATACTCTATTTCAGGGGTAGCCAATCTGAGCATGGTAAATTCTGGCTCCTTCTCAATGTATATTGCCAAAGAGCCACAGTAATATGTCAGCAGCCCCCTATCAACTTCCCTCCCCATTTCTAGTGCCTCCCACCCAGCCACCAGCAGCCCTGCCAATCAACACTTCTCTCTCCCTCCCCACACCTCCTGATCAGCCTTTTTGTGGCCTGCAGGAGGATCTGGGGGGGGGGGGGGGAAGGAAGGGAGAGGTGCAAGGGCATGGCAGGCTCATGTGAGGGGGCAGGAAGGGGTGGAATGGGGGTAAGGCCTGGGGCAGAGCCAGGGGTTGAGCAGTGAGCACCTCCGGCACATTGGAAAGTTGATGCCTGTAGCTCCAGCCCTGGAGTTGGTGCCTGAACAAGGAGCCACGTGTTAACTTCTAAATAGCCACATATGGCTCCGGAGCTACAGGTTGGCAACCCCTGCTCTATTTCATTTTAAAAATACTTTGCATGAATAGGGTCTTTCATCACAAAGGTTCCAAAAGCATCTACAAATCTGTCACTTAATTTCTAGAGGCCACCAAAGTGGCACGTTTTACAAATAAGGTTACAAAGAATCAGGCATGAAAAGATTAATTAGAACTCACAGTACCCCATGAAACAGATATTCTTGTTAGTAGCCCCACTTTTATAGATGTGAAAGCAAGTGTGAAAAATCAGGACAGATTTGGGGAAGGGATGGGGTAAAAGGCACCTATATAAGAAAAAGACCCAAAAATCAGAACTGTCCCTATAAAATCAGGACATCTGGCCACCCTAGTGGAAGCTGAGACAAAGAGGTTAAGTGGCAGAACTGGGACTCTGCTATAACACTCCTCACTATTAATTGGCATCATCTGTCTTTCTTCCACTGGGGTGTCCCTGAAGTAGAACTTCCTCTATTATTTAGTTTTAATTTATCTGAAGAGAGAAAGGGAAGAAATAGTTTTTCTTACTGTTAGCCCCAGTGCTACTTATTCCAGTCCTAGCACTCTGGTGATGGGGATTGTTTAAGTACCTAGTTAAATACTTGGGGCCTAATACTGTGCTATACAAATGTATAGTAATATCATATTTTTCCTGTGAATCTGCTCTTCAGCCAGCAGAGGGAACCCAAGCTCTGCTATGAGAGCTGTGCTGATGCCCTTGATGGCATCATTGCTAACACTCCTGAAAAACAGTAAATGGTTTATTGCCGTATTGGCTCATGCATCATAAGAAGCAAAAAGAGGGAAAGTGTTTACCAATGGGAAAATCCCAGGCTTCAAGCAAAGAGAATTTGTTTTTAAGCATCCACAAGGATTTTATAAGTGGAAGTATTTTTTTTTTTTTTAAAGTACTTGCCAGGGTCCCTTTCCATCAAATAGCTGCTGTCTTCACCTAAGACATTTTCTTTAGTGTCTCTTCCATGTCTATCACTGCTAGTGTCTGTTTCTGTCCTTGCTTTGCTGTAAGGACATTTGCATGAATCTTGGGTCTGTTTCCCTTCATTCTCATCAGCCCTTGTGATTTAGTTTCCACAATCCTCTCCTCAGCATCTAGTGGTGGTGTTGAACAAATACAGCCACTTCTACCTTGGGAAGCAGCTTTCATCAGGAAGTCACCTGCAACGTGTGCAATATGAATCTGTTGTGACCTGGTGGATATGGAGGGTCCATGATGGTGGCATTTTGGGACCAGGTGGCCTTAGGAATAACTGAAGCTGCTTCCTTTGGAGAAGTGGTGGCATGTCCTGGAGAGTAGGTGTGGGCAGGGTATGCCCTGGAGCATGGATATGTTGAAATGTCCTGGGGAAGGAGTGGCAATATAATGCCCTGGAAAGTGCATGTGATAGCAGGGAAGCATTGGTGGACATCTGAGACAGTAGAGGCAGGTGAATGCACTCTACAGCATTGCAGTGGTGGTGGCATGACCAGGGAACAGAAGTTGTTTGGGGCTCTGGAGGATGGAGAGTGGCAGTACTGGTTCCTGGAGCTGGAGGAATGTGATTTTTGGGATTAAGAGCTTCACTGTATTGATGGCTCTGGAGACAAGTAATGTTAAAGCCGTCTGTTACAAGAAGATGGGACTTAAAATATGCTCTCTTGTCTGTGTGAAATGGCCCTTGAGAGCAGCTGGTTTATAGAACCTCTGGCCACCCCGGTCTAGCAAGTGGGAATAGTAGTGTCTGTAAGATTTTGCATGTGGGTATGGCAAGGCGGGAGGCCGTGTCATTTCCTCCACCCTCTAATTTCAATACAGTGTAGTGGAAATAAATCTAAGCTTGTGCTTCCCTGTGATGCTGCCATGTTAGGAGTGGAGTAAGGCTCCTGGCTTTGGGGAAGCCTGTGGCAGGGTTCTGTCACCATGTCTCTCTGCCACCTGTAGCAGTTCTCAGCAGAGTGGTGAGAGCAGGCAGAGGAGAGCAAGGTGGCCGAGCGAGGGAGCGGAACTTAGAAGGAGAAAGAAGGAACGGAAGTCTGATTAAGTTTTGTCTTGAAGTGTCTGTTTTTGGGTTTGTCCCTGCATTGATCTGCAAGGGAATGAGGCAAGTAATGGCCCCTTGGGGACCTTCAGGACTTTCCTCTCAATGTCAGCCGTCATTTTCAATCACTCTCTCCCTCCCAGCCATTAATTTTGGCCCAGGATCATGGGGACTTGTCCATCTATCACTCCTAATTGACACTAAATGATCTGTCAGTTTATTGATGAACGGCAGGAGTGGAATTGTCACAATATATTTTACTTTCTAACAACTCCTCCTGACAATTTTACCTTGTCTATCTCACTCTCCTCACATAAATCTCCATTGGCCTCTCGTTCTTTCTCTTGGGCTGTACTGGTGCCAGCCGCCTCCATGCCATCAGCACGTGTCAAGGACATCAAAATGGCGATAGAGCTATGGTGTGCAGGCCCAGGGGGTGTGTGAGGTTTTATTTTTTAAAATAGGCTCTATGTTCTGGGAAGGCTAACTGGTTCCCGTTCTCTTGTCCCTCCGTGTCATTGCCAGGATAGTGCTCTCCTTGCCTCTAGCCACTGGTGGTTATGTTCAACCCCAGCAAAAGGCAAAAAAACAATGGGCAGAAGACTCACAGTAAGACTCGCAGCAGGGCAGTAGCAAGTGGTGAGAGAAATATTTCCCATTTTAATCCAGCACAGTTCCTGGTTACTGTGGGCTTGCCTATGAAGGGACATAATTGGACTTTTGCCCTTTCCTGCTTCTTTGCAAAGGGTATTGCTGGCCTGAAATGGAGTGTGGGTTTTTTTGTGTTAAGTGGTGGTTTCTGTTTGTTTGTTCTCTGGACAGGTAAATCTTCTCTAAACTGTTTTTCCTGATGGATGCTCTGCTTGATTGGAGAACCAGTGGTATTCTCGTATCACCTGGTGGAGTTGAGAAGGGAATAGCTTTAAAAAAATCAAACATCATAGTCTCCTCTTCAACTGGGGGCAAAGAAAGCTCTCTCTCTCTCTCCTTCTCTGCTCCTCCAAGGAGTTCTCCAGCAAAACTAGGGGGGACACAGCCCAACTTGATGTTCTTAATATAACCTCCCTGCAGCCCGCCGCTTCCTGTAGCTCCTATTGCCAAGAACGGTGAACCGCAGCCACTGGGAGCTGCGGGGGCCGTGTCTCACTGCCTGCCAGCAAATTACTCTGGTGGGATGCGTGCTGAAGGTTGCTAACCCCTAGCCTAGAGTGAGGCAGCAGCATGTGTGTCCAGGGAACTTCTATTGCAAAACTGTAGGTGCTGAGTAAATTCAGGCACCTGAATGGGGCTTTTGTGGATCTCAAGGTACCTAAAATGGGACTTAAGTGCCTAAATCTGGAGTTGAGGTGCCTAAGTACCTCTGAGGCTCTGACCTCATTTCTTCTGAGACAGACAGTCTGTGCTGGGACAAACATGTTTTCAGTATTTTTGTATGGATGCAGAGAGGAAGAACGCGGGCCAGTTTGATTAGAATTCTTCTAATGTAACTGTTCTCTCTTCTCCCTGTGATGAATCCACTCTCTCAAAATAAAATATATCTCTGAACATCACATCTTCCCCTTTTCTTCTTTTTCTTTTTGTATTTTTTTTTTTTTATAAAGAGGGCAGCTTGAAGCAGTTTTGGTTAGAGGTGATTCATAAAAGAGCAGAGGCTTAGACATGCCAAGAAATATGTTAATATGCAGACTTAACCCTCCCCCCCCATCCCAAGTCTGCAAATACTTCTGCTCTGCATGTGTACGTATATGCACACGCACGCACACACACCCCTACCTTTGTACTTCTCCAGTGGTGAAAGTCAGGTGGAAAAATAAACAAGTCTTCTGCTCTCCCAATCATTTTTCGTTCGTTTGGGAGGTGTGCATTCTGGAACACTTCCTCCCTCTCAGGGCTATGAGGACTGCAGTGCCACGTGTGGAGAGACTTGGTGCTCTGTTCTGTCTGTTTCTGCAAGATGTCTGGTCCTCCCCAATAAAAACATTATTTCTAAAAGTAGCTCCTCTCGGAGAGAAAGGTGCCACATGTTCATGGTGATACATCTGGTATGGTGCTGTTGTGATGTTACTGTTGTTCTCCAGAGAGGGAATTGAACAAAGAAAAATCATGTGGTTATTAGGGCAAGTCCCCCAAGGAAAACAGTCCCCTTAAAACTATGCTGGACAGAACCCTGGAGAATAGACATAGGGGCTAGTCCTCTGCTGGCCAGGGGTGAGGACCAGAGCTTTTCTGTCAGAGCTGTGTTGCTTGTAGATCTGTGAGGGAGATCAGCCTCTTATCTAACCACCGTGAAGGGGCGGATGCCTGTCACCTAGGCCTCTCCTTGCTTTCATCCCCTCCATTGCAGCTAGCTGTGCTCACTGGGAGCTTGACTAGAATGATATGCAGCCTGCAATGACACAGGTATTGGCACTGCTGGGAGCTCTGCAAGTTGCACATCTGCCTCACCCAGATACTTGCCTTAGCTTACATTCTCAGTCCAAGGTTGGGTTTGGATGCGGCAGCTCATATAGTGGCATGTGGGGCTTCTAGATCTGTCATCACCCTAAGCCATGTCACAGCCTTTTTGTAAGCAAAAAATGAGAGTAAGCAAGAGCACAAACAGGAGCCTCAAGGGAAGAGAGGTGCGTGTCCTCTCCATACAGGTTATGCTGCATTTGATTTTGCACATGCTCTCTCACTCTGTCTCCCCTCGCCCTTCAGTAAGCACCAGCGGACTTCTCCTGCTCTGTTGTCCCATGAGCCCTTTGCCTAGAGTTTCACCTTGAGCCTGACAGGGAATGTTATTGCAGGTGTGTCCAGCAGGGGGCAAACTTTACACGGGAATAGGCCTACTTTACACGGGAATAGGCCTACCTTCCAGTGCAGCGTGAGTCTTACCCATGGAATAGCCTGACAGCATTTTGACAGGTCTGGCTCAGTTGTTCAGATCTCCTTGGAGCGCTATAGAGAATAAGTGCAGATGGAAGCTGAGTGCAGCATAGATGTGACATGAGTAGGGAGCAGACTGAGGAGGGTTGTTTGCTGGATCCCTAATGAAGGGAGGATTGGTCAGCAGCTATCTTGTTGCATAGGAGCTGTGATTTCCTTGCCCAGGAAGCACTGTCCTGTGAGGATGAGCAGAAGGGTCTGTGCTCTCAGTGCAGGAGGGGAAAAAGCAGAATTGATTTTTCCAACAAAAGTGCCTCTGAGCATCAGCCTTTCAGTGGAACTTCTGCTCTTATCCATCTTCACAGCTATGTGCCTGAGACCTGATCTGGGGCCAGACTGCCCCTATGCTGTAACCTCTGTGGTGGAATGTTGATGTCTCTTCATTCCACATCCCTGCTGCTAGTGATGGAGGACAGATCTATTGGATGTTGAGGCAGCTGGGGCTCCAACCCTGCACACAGTCCAAGCCTTGCAAAATGACCCCAGCAAACAAATCCAACCAGGCCCAAGCTCTGCCTGCCTGCTCTTTCCTGTAAAGCTGGTGGAAACTTCCAACAAACAATATTTTACTTGCCCTTCAAATATGTACCCTGGCCACCTGCCCCCAATCATCCTCAGCAGCCCTTCCCATCAGATTGAGATTTGTTCTTTCCCGAATGATGCCTTAGTATACCTGACAGGTCTCCATAATCACTTCCTTTATTCTTACTCGGCTACCCCACTCTCCTGCCTCCCACGCTAGGATTACAATGTTTTGCTATGGTCCCTGTGTGCTGAGAAGTTGCAGGCTGACCTCTGGTGCTCAGCTGCAGCTCAGGGACATGCTGTCCTGTGGCATAGAAGTGTAACAAGGGCCCTCCATGAGCTGTGGACATTTAAAAGATTTCAAGGACATTTCCCCCCATTCATCCCAGTTATGTCCCCTGCTAAAATAGGTTAACGGTGTCTAATTAACCACTGAACATTGTCATGCTGCATAAAGAGAGCATCCTTGCTGTTCTCTGAGCCCTGCTACTTTATCTCCATTTAGAGCTCCGTGGTATTCCATTAAATGAGAGAGAAACAGTTTAACAGAGATGTCTACATTAGAACTGCCTTTCACCCTTCAGCACATAACTCGTAAGAGGCTCCACAGCAACTCCGGACACACTTCCATGGGGGTTGAGAGTGATCCTCTCACCCAGTCCCTTGGAGACAGAGGAGATATAGAGGCTGATATAGAATGGCTTGGGACAATGAGATATTTACTGAATAGGAGCAGATTTGTCTCCCCCTCCACAGCAGGTGGATGGGACGGGGTGGATGGGATGCAGGAGTGTATAACAAGGGGATCTCAAAACTGCAATGCAGCCCTGCCTCTACTTTCTCTTCCATCAACTCACTTGAAACTAAGGATAAGAATTGACAGCTGTCCCGAGCTGTGGAGAATATTCCGGGGATATTGAGTAAATATAGGAGTAATAGCAGCTCCTAATGTGAAGGAGTTTGAGCTGAGCTGGCCAAATGACTAGGCCAGCCGGTGCCTTGGTGTTCCTGGGAAGGAATTTGGTTTAATCAGGAAAAGTTAGAGGGGGAGGGGATGAATATGTGGGTGCCAAGGTGCCATAGCATTGAGCAATGTCTAAAGTTACTTAGCTATGTAACTAGAAATAGCTGTCTGAGCAGGAGGCCTGTTTCATGGGAGCTGGTGATCTGTGGTGTTTTAATACTCCTGAATGACACCTAGTTCTATCAAAATGCTGCCTCACTTGCATTGTTCTAAGTGTCTTTATCTGAATAGGTGAATCTATGGTTACTGATTCTGCATGTGTTTAATGCCCTCCTTGTGCCATGCTTGTTGCTGGAGTGAGGGGAGCTGGTAAGTGCAGAGTTCTCAGTGCAGGAGACTGCTGGGAATGCAAGATTAAATGTATCAGAAACTTCCTCAAACATGGCTGGCATGTTTAAACCCAAAGCTTGTCACTTCTCTGCCTTAGCCCATCCATGGAAGGCTGTGTTCTTGTGATCGATAAGAAGGATGTTGTGCACCCAGAGCATTAGCATCAGCATCACCCAGAAGGATGAAATGCTTGTCCCAGCCTGATGCAACTGGCATTGAGGCAGAGCCCATTTTCAGGAGGGGGCACTCTACAGCACTGAAAACAGAAAGATCAAATGCAAATTGCATGTGTGGCGTCCAGTGGCAACTGGGGAGCTAAAAGACAAACAGGGATAGTTTCCCTGTGTTTGCTAAGCCTCTGGTGCCAACAGGTCTGGAGATAGGTCGTCCTCTGACAAGGACCTTTGAACTGGCAACTTGCTTCCCCTACTGTTCCTACTGACTTCTCTAGGCCCCAGTGGAAGGCTTGGCTTTTCTTTCAGGCTTTTCCTGAGGTGGTAAATGTGGGTTATGTATCTGGGTGGGTCCAGTTTTGTTGGTGCTTTTATTATTATGTATATCCCATTAGCACCCAGAGGCCCCATTGTGTTGACACTGTACAAACATCCCTTGTCCCATAGACTTTCAATACTTTGGGGCAGATGCTGATTTTTGTGTTGCCTGTTTGTAAAGTGCCTAGCCTGATGGGGCCATAATTTCTGAATGCAGTCACCAGGTGCTACCACGGTACAAAGAATAAATGATAATGGTGCTTGGTCTCTCTCTTGTCAGTGTAGCAAGAGACAGTTGTGCTTGGGCACATATAACTTCAAAAAATTTCCTTGGATCCATTCCAAGCTCCTTTACCATTTTTCTATGGGAGGAAATGGTCTAGTCTTGTGCATTTTCACCCACTTAGTTTTTTTGCAGCCCTAAACCCTTGTTTAGAAACCATCCTGTTGTCCTGGGGTTTTTTTTATATTATATTGATGCTATATGTATTTAGCCTTACAAATCCCTCTCTACAAACTGTTGTTTGTCTGCTTCTCCTGGTAGCTGCAAGGTGGAAGGGTTTGTGGTGATTCAGTGATGTGATAAGAGGTTAAACAAGCTAGGTATGTGTTGAATGGCTGAGGGGACAGAATAGCTGTGTCCAAGGATCTAAAGAGTATAAACCCCAAGACCATGAAATGGCTATAACCAGGAGTAATGGGATGAAGCTAAGGAAGGTTTAGAAAATTTCACAGAATTTTCCTGTTGTCTGAGATTGTGGTATTGTCTCTCACAAGCAAGAAATAGAAAGGCCCCTTGCTTGGGATGTTTAATCCTTGAGTGGGCAAAGCCCTGGAAGATAGGCTGGAGGGAGCAGTCCTGCCTGGCCAGAGGAGATGGATAAAATGGGACATAATTCACATTTACATTCCCAGATTCTTCCCTTTGAATTCAGATCCTCTAATCTGAGCTGCCGATGGATTTTCTGGGCCGATTTCTTGCTTGTTTTGTGTTCACTGGGGGATGATTGTATGTATTGGTGCGTTGTCCATCTCCATCCCTCTCCCTGTAGGCAGTTACACCCACCCCACCAAGAAGGCTGTCCTCTAAATGCTACAATCCCATTGCATTGAATGGCTGCCCTTAGGCTTGCCGCACAGAAGGGGCTTAGTAAAGACCGAGATCAAGTCTTACTTAGGTTGCTGCAACTCTGGTCACATCAATGGAATTGCACCCACTTGCTTTGGGCCCAAAGTGTCCATTTCAGCTGCAGTTCTCTCTAATGTCTCTCCAAGTGAAAGCTCCATCAATGGCAGTTGGGGCAGTCCCCCTTTCTCTCTGTCTCTCTCAGACAGTAACCATCTCTCGGCTTCCTCTTCTCAGAGATGGGAATCCTGTGTCCCCTGCTTTCTGCCCTCACAGGGGCAGATTAGGCACTCAGAGCTAGTGGAGGCTCAGGGCCTGTTAGAATGGAGACCTGGATGGATGAAGGGAGAAGCCTTTCCCATCTCACTGATCTACTTCGATGGGGAAAGTGCAAGGGAATGGAAGTGACCACTGCTTCTTGGGAGGGGGTGCTTGGGAGAGGAAGGCTCCATGTATCCCTTGTCACAGCGACCTGAGCCCAGGAAGAGGGGAGAATTTTTATTCCCAGCGCACAGAGTTAAAACTTCATTCTGCAAAATGGCCAAAGCAATCAGCGAATGATGGAGTATCTGCTAAAAAGAAACCTGGCATTTAATTAACTTCTCAAAGTGCTGGTTCAGCAACCTCCATGTTTTACATTTTGAATATTGAACAAGCATCCCTAATCGGAACTGAATTACTTCTGGGCTTGCTGGGGTGGAGAGCAAGAGAGCTGCCATTTGCCTGCACCTCCCCCACTGCGTTATTATGAACTCCTGTTAACTCAGCCGGATCGGCCCTGATTTGCTGCAGCGACAGCATTTCTGACCTGAACTTGCCCAGGCCTGGGTGGGGCCTCTGGCCTAGAAAGGCAACTAGACAATATTTGTCTATGGCGGAGGACAGGAGGAACCTATTGGTGTCTCAGGGATGTAGCCCTGGAACTAGCATGACTTATTTTTCACCAGTCCCTCGTGTATTGGCCTTTGCCCTTAAGTAGGGGAAGCTTTGCCTGCAGCTCATGGGCACTGGGGACAAAAGAATTTAGAAGAAACTCAAAGAGCAGTGAGAGCTCTTGCTGGTATTTTTCTAAGCTGCCTCTCTGGACCAAATTGGCTCTAGTTTAACTGTGTGCAGTGGGTCAGCACCCACCTGCATGCACTTTTCAAAGGCAAGGCCTGTTGTATTGTGCACGAAGCAACTTGTGTCACCAGGGATGTGTGGAGGCTGCTTTGCAGAATAAGAACAATGTGTTGAAAGACGTTTGTCTGTCTGTCTCACCCTGTAGCCCTGTCTCAACATAGGCCTCTTGTCTTACAGATCAGGACGGAAAACTGCAGAAGAAGTAGAAGAGTAAGTTCTTCTTGTTGCTAATGAAAGATTTGACTCTTCTGTTATGGACCCTTAATTCCCAGTGGGAGTGTTGTGTAGTAAGGGCATGTGAATGTGGGCACTGAATTTTGGATCTTGCCATGCTCAGGGTCATGGATGTCATGCCTTGTCTGAAGCCATGTGATGTGCCCACTGTCCTGAAGGAGGGGGCTGGTAGTCAGACTCCTTGTTTCCCTAGAGCTAGTGCATGTAGTTGCTTTGTCACTCCATGAAGACCGAAAAAGACAAGAATTTGGGTGAAAAAAGTATGTCTTTTCCCAGCTGCCCTGGCCCCTGAATTTTCAGGTCATGCTGTCCACAGAATCCAGGGGTTATGCTCTGTGTTCTGAAGAGTCCTTCCAGGTGGCTGCAGAATGAAGCCTTGTGAGAGTCAAGCAGTGGAGGGTTTGGGAGAGGAGATGAACTGAGAAAATGTGCTTGCTCTTCCCAAGTGTTCTGCAGCATAGGAAAACTGGGGAACTCCTGCCTTAGATTCTGGTGGGGACTGCAACCCCCCAGGCAGAGAGAGGGGACATGAGAATAAATGCTTCTATCTTTGAAATTATATTTCTATTGTGCTTTGTTGTAGTCATCGTCTCAGGCAGCAGAGCCTGGAGGGATCAGATGATGGAGGAGGTAAGACTTCATCTTCTTAACTGCTAGAAAAAAATGTCCTGTGCTCTGTAGGGGTCTCCAGAAGCACGGGCAGAATTGTCCTGGAAGAAGCAATGGGAGAGTGTCACATTTGTGAAAGATGGTGGGGTAAAGGTCTCCTTGACTGCAAAGCTGGAGAAGGTGTGATGGAGATCAGTACTCTATGGGAAGAGGACCAAGGAGGTTACCCATGGACTTAGCCTTGATCGTCAATAATGTAGAAATCATCAAATACTTTTTGTAAGAAGGAGAGATCCTAGAATATGTTTGTATCTCTCTGCATAGGGAGGGAGGCTGGAAGGCCAGTAGATGGTCAAGGGAAGGGGAAAGAATCACAAGTGGGCCCCACATGTGAAATGGTGATAAGCTCCACTGCCAAATCCTTCCTGGGTCTTCTATTGACACTCTTCCCTCTTGTGCTTGTTCAGGACTTGCACTTCTGACACCCTCCTGTGTGCCCCATATCCTGTTCTCCTCAGCTGTCAAGTCATCTACCTCTCTCCATGGCCATATTAATGAAGACTTAATGGAATACTTTTACAAAAAACTCATCACCCTAATCTGGGATTGTGTGTATATGTGGGCTGAGCACATGCACCAGTGAATTACCCCTTTCCAGCAGTGTACTGGCTGCTATGAAGTACCTCAGATTTTTGGGCAAACCCTAGCTCTTCTGAGCCTTGTCGTTAGTGTAGCCTGCTCCTCCAGCACTGGGCAAACAAGAGAAATAGCTGCAAAAATCCAAAAGGCAGAGTCCTACACGACATTAACCTGATATACCAAGAGGCCTGGGCAGGCACAGACACTCACCCACGTTTCCTAGGAGCTACATCAAACTTCCAATGACAGAACTTTTTTACACTGTTTGTTTAACCTGTAAAACTGAGGGCCACAAAATATCACTTACAATAAGAATTTAGCAGGATTCACTAAGGGATCAGTGTCATGGGGCATGGCCCTCATCGCCAGACTGACAACTCTTCCTGCTTGTGCTAGGAATCCGCTTGAGGCAGACGCTCACGTCTGTGATCTGCACACTGGCGCTCTGTCTCTGCTCCCACCTACGGTTCTCCTCTCAACTGCCAGAATCACAGTGTTGTCTTCTCGACTCAGCCTTCTGGCTTAGTCTCGTCGGTGTTTTTCCCACCCCTGGGGGCAGTATCATACAACAGTCCCACCTCTTCCCCAGTGGCAAGGTGGAGAATCCAGGCCCTCCTACTACTCCAGGCCCCAACTCAGGGACCCTGTAAATAGCAGCCTTCTACTGCTCCTCTGTAATCACTGTCAGTGTTGCTCTATTTCCATGGGACACTTCCCCATGGCTCCAGCACCTTCTTTGTCCTCACCTCAGGGCACTCAGCTGCTCAGTTCTAGGAGCCAGGCACTGCTCTGTCCAAGGTGCTTGCAGTTCTCTCAGCCCTCTGGGGACACAGCCCTTACTCCCTGGGCTCCCAGCAGCAACTGACCTTGTTCTGTCCTCCCTGTGCTCTTTTTTTATATGGGCCTGTGGGACCCTGATTGGCTGTTCCTTGCAGGACCTCTCTTACTGGCTGCTTCCCACACAGCTTCCCCTGGGCTCTATTAACTCCTTCTCTGCCAGCTGGGTAATGAGAATATCCACCATTACATTAGCCAAGGTAAAAATATAAGGCTTATTCAGATCTTTCAGGGAGATGATGCATTATATATGTGGCTACCAATCCTGGCATCTTTTTAAGCTCTAGTAGCTACCTCCAGAATAGTCTTAGCTGTCCCCCTGGGAGATTTACACAAACTCAGAAAACTCATGATCACTGAGTCTGAACATATGAGCTCTCCCTGCGTTCAAATACCTGAGATCCCTCATGTTATACACTTGCCTCTGAGTATTTGAAGTTTCTTTGCAGACAGCAGAAACTTCCCTTGCCAAATGTTTGCACCCCATGGCATCTGGTACTCAGATACCATGTGCGGGAGATACAGTATAAGAACTGAGATGGACTGTCATCTGGAGATATGTCAAATCACAATATAATATATCCAAAGCCAAACTGCAATTGACAGTCATTTTTGTCATTTGGAAGCCATCATCCAAGACTGTGTGTGTGAGTAAGTGTGAGAAAGAAAAGAAAGATCATGATATTCTGGCTAAGATTTCAACCCATTCAGGTATCTGGTAGAATAATATATAATGGAGTGGGTGGAGCCACTTTAAACTGTGCACTGAAAACCTCTGAATTATCAATGCCCCAATATTTCTCCATCGCTTTCCTATAGTCCTCCTTACAGCAGAAGGTAAAACATGGAAACTATATGTGATAGGACTCAGGGATCAGAGTCTCTCAGCAATTCCAGGGAAGGAAAGTGGATGATTAAAAACAAAATCCCACTTGAACTATAATGACTATGTTGAATAATCAGTCAGAGGGGAAAATGAATAATACACAGTGTGAAAGTAAGGAGCAGCACAGGTATCTAATATAGCCATGCACTGAATTGAGTTACTGTCCCAGACATCTTGGGATACATAATACAAACCTGTACTTTGGCTTGTGCCATACAATACAGCATTATGGCTAGCACTTTAAATGTCCAAAAATCAAAACATTGGCTTATGGTTGCCCAAGAAATGTGCTGTGGTCTTTTTATGCTGCATATCGTGTTGGCTTGTTATACCTTAATGTGAATAGCTAGGGTTGCCTAATAATTTTGGTTGTCAAACCATATATTTGAATCTTCTGTTTTTAATGCATTAGAAATCTTATCCATATGGTTGCAATAACATTATTTATCTCCTGTGCCACTTTTTCATTAAAATAAAAAAAACTGTAGACTTAAAAAAAGAACACTGTGTGTTCAACAACAATTTTGATGTCCAGGCACATTTTACTACTTATTTATACTGCAGTTGTGCCCAGACACCCCAGGCAGGATCAGGGCCCTATTGCACCGGATGCCATAAACACACAATTCCTGCCACAAAGAACCTCCAGTCTGGCCTGGGAGGGTAGAGGGAGAATCAAATAAAAACATCTTGTATACTTGATAGGTTTTGTAATTATATTGTTGAAATAAATATGGACTTCACCAACTGCCATTCCACCTATTATGTAATGTTGGGCGATTTCTTATACCTGTCATGGCTGTGTTGGATTCTTGAGGAGAGGTTTGAAGTAGAATATAGTAGCTTCACAGATTAGTTCCGTGTGGGCATACCATGTGTAAAGGACTGAGTGGAAGGAGGCCAGAGACAGTTGTGGAAGGAGATGGACTGAATGGACATTTCTTCCTTCAGTGACTCTTTAGAGTTACATAAAGAAATGCACAGCACAGGTCACACAGACAGTGCAGTAGAAAAGAGTGAAACATTACCAGGAGAGAGAGCTTGTGGAAGATGGAGGAGATCAGACATTGCAGCTTTGACCCTCTGTTTTGGAGTATATACAGAACCATGCTAACAATTCATTTTCTCTAAACTTTATTTCTCCAGTCATTTTCCAGGTCTCTCTTCCTCACTGATAACTAGTCCAGGACAAGTGAGACATCTTAAAAAGAAGCCATTTTTTTAGTTATTTGGGAGCCAAGAAATGTATCTGACAAAAAGCATCATTTTCCCACTTTAACTCCAAATTAGGGGAACTTTTCAAAAAAGCTAGTCACTTAAGAATATTGCCCGCAACTCCTCAGCTGTAACTAGTGTCTCTGTGTACCAATGTTGGGGTTTTCTAAAGCAGTTTCTCTCAAAGACTGGTCCCTGGGATCTCCCTGACACGTTTAGTAAGGCAGCAAGCCAGTCCCTGGTATCAAGAAGGTTGAGAAACACTGTCCTAAAGCACACACCACTGAACTATCTGAGCTCTTGTGCAGTGCTCTGTACAGCCCACACTGGCATATACACCTATTTGTACATAAAACATGGTCTCAGTAAACAAGCACTGCTCAGTTGCTCGGTTGCAGAGTGTGCGCCTGAGCCCTTGTTTGTGGGGCTCTAATAGGAGACTCTGCCTCACTGCACAATGGGAAACCTGTTTTAACAGGATTTAATATATTGACAACCTTAGGAATAATAAACCTTCATGAGCAACAAAAAAGTGTTTAATTCCTAAAGGACAGGCCTACTTGAGCCACTTTTGGCCAGGGGCGATTGGGGACTTAATACTGTGTGTAGCAATCTGGGTGATCTGAGAGAGAGAGGAGTTTAAGGGTAATTGCTCAATTTTCTGTCCATGTCAACAGGGAAAATGGGCAGAAGTGGCTGAGCTCAGCGCAGCAGTGATGCTGGATGAGATGAGAGATGTGAGGCTGTCAGTGGAATTAGAAAAGAGCTATCTGCAGAGAATTGCCTTGTAAACACTGGCTGCTCTGTGCTGGGGCTAAGCAAGGGAGGAAAGGGTGGTTATAAATAAATTCACAATGAAAGGGACCCCTTCCCCTGTGTACCCAGCCCCTGCAGATCAGGCCTGGACTCTATTTTTATTTTGCCTGGTATTTTACTTGTTCACTTGGCTCTTTCTAACCAATGCAGCATCTGTCTGACCGATGCAGCAATCAAATGGCCATCTCCTCGATTGATTTTGGGTACTGAATGCCCTGCCTCTCAGAGATGGCACCTCCCTCAACCAGTGAACCTCTTTAGCTTTTCAGCTGAGAGTCCTCTCTTTGTGCCTTCCCTGCCATGACCTGTTCTGCAGTGTGGTCCCAGAAATGTCCCCTCAGCCCCACTTTACCCCTTGGAATTCCCTCCTGCTTTGCAGCTCCTCAGCCAGTGATGCTGCTGCAGCTCATTGGCTGAGACTGCTGCCTCTATCCTCCTGGCCATGGCCACCCACACATGCTGCTCACCCACTTCCGTAATGGTAGTTCTGCTCCCCAGGAGGAGCACAGCTTCTGGGGCAGGGCAATTGCTGGAGGATGGGGACAATGGATGTGGTTTTGAATGTGGGAAAAGATGGTATGTACTTTTAGAGCAGGTAGTGTGTGTGAACAAGGGAGTTGATTGAAATGAAGGGCTGACTGTGCTGTACAGACCAACCCCACACTGACCTGCAGGGAGAGTAGCTGCTAGGAGGAGGGGAGAATATTATAAGATGAAAAGAAGGAAGTGCCATGGTCACTGAGTCTTTCTGTCTCTGGAGAGCTGGGCATCTGTCTGTCGATGTGTTAGCTACCTAGAGCCAGGACTTCACAGCAATACAGTAGTGACCTCTTCTTATGAGCACACTCTGAATAAAAGGAATACTGAATAAAGTGCTTGGTCTACAAGTGGCTTAGAGCAGAGCTGGGACCACAGTACAAGCCAAGTTAGTTCTGTGCAGCAATCATTAATGATAAAGTATCCTAGTTGCCGCCTTGGCTAGTTAATCTGTGTGGGGAACACAAGGAGATGGTAGATTCCCATCTGATGTAAGCTCCAGGGAGATTTTGGTGGTGAAGAAGATTGCAATGGCTGAGCATTAGGCAGAGTGGCTGAGCAAGGGGGGAATTGAAAGATGTGGGGAGAAAGACCAGGGAATAGGAGGATCTAGAGGTGGGAAGATGTGGAGGGAGCTTTGTGGGGAGAACACTTGCCATTGGTGAAATGGAAAGAGGAGCAGAACTGTGCCTGGCATGTGAGGAGCTGAGTGAGTAGGCTGAATGGGGAATGATAGTCTGAGGCAGAGGGTGATGATTATACTTGTATGTTGGTCTGTCCCACTGTGACTCCATGTGTCCATGCACCTGCCAATTGAATGGTTCCTGGAGGAGCAGGCATACAGCTCTGCAGGTGCACCCGAGTCCTGACCTGCTGCCCTTTGCCGTACCAGCCCTGATCTTTTGTTTAAGAGGGACTCTGCATCAGGCCAAACTCTGTGTGGTGGGTTTGTGATGTGGATAAAAATCCTCCAGGGATTGGGGGAGTCCATTAGCATATGTGAGGCCAGTGATGAACAGCCTCACAAACAGCTGCTGGCTTCAGGTGAGAGATTGGTCAGGGCTAGCTTAACCTCACTTTGACAGCTGACATTACAACCTAGAGTTGCCTTGGTCTGGAGAAGTCTCTATCTTTTCAGTGGGAGTGGAAGGGGAGAGCAGAGTGTGTGTATCCCCAGGGATGTGGTAAAAGCCCTGTTTTTGAATAATTTAAAACTGGACATGGCAGTGAATAATACAGCTGTTAGGGAACAATCCTGGCCTGTTTGGGGATTAACTTGATGGGTTCTGGTAAGTCTCTTCCATCTCTAAATTTTGTAGTATGTTAGACACATAGTCATGTTGGGCTTAGGATTGCTGAGTCCATAAGTGTAGTTGACGGACTAGGTTTACCTAAAAGACCTGTTAAGAAAAAGCTCTTGAAAGATGATTACAGAACTGAGACTCCATCATTTAAAACTGCCTGAGGCAAACTCCTTTGAACATTGCAGCAGTGGAGGGACAGAGAGAGAACCGCGTAGCCCTTGATTGTAGCGTCATTCCCTCAGGACCCATCCCCACTCCCCCCTCAGTTTGTCATCTGATATGAGAAAGGAGCAGTAAGACTCCTCATCTGTCTTATGAAAATCTGATTCGGAATGGCTGTGATCAAACCCAGCTGGCTGTCAGCAGTGGTGGCCTTGTGCAGAGGGAAGGAGGCTTCTGAGGAGTTTCTGGATGTGGAAATGTCACAGGTGCTGCTGATCAAAGAGGCATTTTTTTAATAAATATATATAAGAAATTTTTTAAAAAAAACCTAAGGATTTAGCATAAAAGAAATGTAGTTTGTCTTGTTTTTTCAGCGTAACATGAAGAGGATGAAATAGAATCAGATACGCTTGCTCCCAAACATACTTCCACGGGACTGCTCTGAGAAGCCACTTTCCCTGTCACATTTAATGCTCTAAAGCAAAATCACTCATCTCTAGTATTATTGAGGAGGGTTTTGTATTTCTGAACTCCCCCCATCCCTCCCCCGTGTGCTTCATGCCCTTCTAGGCTGTAGCCCTGCCAGTGCCTAAATACCTTTTAGAAGGGGGAAAAAATGAGTGGGAATGTGGAGAGAAGCCTTTGAAAGGAGAAAAGTGGAAATCTCCAGGAACTGAGGCAGGCACAGAGTTCAGACAGGAGTATCTGAAGTTTGGTAGCTGTATGATGATCATGGCTGAACGTTAGAGATTAGAGATCTTTGGCAGTTTGAGCCTCCCAGAGCAGTGCCCTACTAATGCCAGCTGTACAGTAGCACAGTCTCAATCCTGGTCTCCAGGTTCCTGGTGCTTCTATTGCCAGTGATCATTCTGGTGTCCAAAGGTCATAGGTGCATAGATTATAAGGTCAGAAGGGATCATTATATCATCTAGTCTGACCTGTATAACACAGGCCATAGAATTTCACCCAGCTCCCCCTGTATTAAGTTCAGTAACTTGTAGGGCACTGTCTTATTGTCCCCTGTACCACAACATCGTTATAACACTTCTGTGTTCTCCCTCAAGCATCCAAAGGAAGATGTGTGCAATGGTGATTCCAAATTGGGAAGATACTGTATGTCAGCACCAACACCACACATGGTGGCAGTTGCACTGGATTCCAGTCTGCTCTGAGCCTATCAGACAAAGCTGGAGTCTCACACCATGGTGAGCATCCTGGGAAAACAAATGCCACAACCTGGTTACAGTGGTACAGACCTGTGCTACTTTCTGGGGCTCTCGTGGCTAGTTGATGATCACTTTGTCGCTTGGAAGGCTGAGAAAAACCAAAACCCTTTGCTCTTGTTCTCCACTAATATGGTTGTCTCTGTAAAGCTACTATTTGGCTTTTCAGTGTCGGGGCCACTGAGACCTTTCTGTAACCTGGAGTTAGAAAGCCCCTTTATTATTGTGACTTTTCACACAGACTGTGCGGTGCCACCATCATAGACCCTCACTATGGTTCTCAGGGAGATGGACTCTTGTGCTGTTTTTCATTAGCTTCTCCTCTCAGCTTTCATCCTCCCACTGGCGACAGGCATGGCTCCTGATCAGCCATCAGACTGACAGCAAGTCAGGTAGGATCCTGCAGAAAGCATCCCAGTCAAATGGAGTGGCCAGGGGTCCAGAGGGCTGTTCTTTGCCCTCTCTGCTTGCTTGCTGCTCTCATCTTCCAAGAGGCTTTGAGCTTGTTTGTGTGTTCAGTAGAAGCTGTCTCTGCATCTTGTTCCTTGTGGGTTTTTTTAAGCCTGTTGCTTTCCACTTTTCTTATTCTCCATTCTTTTCCATTTAGAGGGGGGGGAAAATATTTATCGGATTGAGATGCGCTAATTAAAGCCATTTTCTGGTATTTGGTTAATGGAGTGTTTGATGTCTCTCTGACAAGACCATGAAATGCACGGAGTGTCCACAGGGACGGAATTTGCTGAACATGGCGCTTTGTAAATGAGGGGACACAGTGTCGCAGCAGCTCATGAATATGAAACGCCCATGATGCTACCTCGGTGGACTTGGGAACACAGATGAATCCTGTCATGTGCTAAATGAGACCAATTTCTTTCACTTAACTTCATCTTCAATCAGACCTTCTTCCATTTGCCTGTTTAAAATTCCCCAAATGTGATGCAGAAGGTAAAAGCATTCAGTAAAATAAAGTTTTGCAGCAGCAGAGAAATTATAATTATCCCTGGTTTAAGCTGCATGCTCATAAAATGTAAAATTAGGTTAGCTTCTGTCATTCTTTAAGTGAGGAGCCTGTAATTCTGTGTGCTGTGGATAAATAAGCCTCCTTTGAAGGGGTCAGCTTGCCCCCAAAGCTGCCACACTCTGGGTGGTCTGCACTCTGTAGTCTCAGTAGCAGCAAAAGTGTGCATGGCATTGTGTGGGCATTGACGATGCCTGCCTCACTGCTGTGCGGAGCTTCCACTCTGAACTGGCCATTGAAAATGTCATGTGACTAGGGGGAGAAAATGCTCATTAAGCATGAATGACGAGATTTTTAGTGTGACTCTCAGCACTTGAGAGTTGTGACTCCAGAGAGAATGGCTGTGCAGCTCTTGGGGAGGATTAGTGGCTGTAAAAGATGTACTTTAACTCAATCAGTGTTGGCACTGGACTGGCACTTAAGAGACAGGGCTTCCAATCCCAGCTCTGCCTAACCTGCTGTCCGGCCTTGGGCAAACCACTTCTCTCTAAATTTGTGTTCCCCCCCACATCCACTCTGTATGTCTTGTCAATTTAGCCTGTAAACTCTTTGGAGCAGGGACTGCCTTACTGGGTGTTTGTACAGCACCTATCACAATGGAGCCTTGGTCTCATTTGTGGCCTCCAGGTTCTGCTGTAATACAAATAACAAGCAGGTGTGACTTGCATGTGGAGGAGGGAGGTGCAGTAGGAAAAGCAACTGCCAGGAGTGTGGAGGCTATAAGGTAAAGTGGGTTCTTACCCTCCTAGTAATTGCTTTTCCTGCTGCTACTCTGTCCATCTCCTCTGCAGATCAGTTACCTGTGTAAGAGGCAGAAAGGGAGATGGTCACAGTAGTCCAGGCTGGACTACTGCCATCACTAGTGTCTCTTGTTTCTTTATATCTTCTAAAACACTCTCCCTGCTAATCATTCAAGTACCCAGTCTGAGTAAGCATGTGTCCTTCTTCCCTTCCGAACGCCTACCTTCTTACATCAACTTGCGTCACCATAACGTAGATGCGATGATCTTTAGGGCCTGGACTGTTTTTTAGTCTTTGAGTGACCAGTGCCTAGCCCACTGCCAGCCCTGACCAGACTAGGGTCTCTGATGCTCTTGTCATGGAGATAATAATACACTTAATTAGCCATTAACAAGACCTCTACATTTGGTCTAGGAATTTATAACTTAGTTGTTAACTATCACTTGGGGCTAGTACCACAGTAGTTCTGGGTTTGATGAGCTTAGTTTGAATTTCTTCCAAGAGAGAGCTCCTGGCTCCTTGGGAAACTTAAAACCAGACTAGATGGAGGCATGGAGAATAGACCATAGGAAACAGTTCTGTGTTGGCCAGCATGGGGCTCAAATATTTATTTTCCATTTCTGCCTTGTTTGATTCCTGAGGCCGGGCTGGCATGGGCCGAGGAAGAGGATGCCAAGGGAAAGTGGGTCTGAAGAAGAGTCCCATCTAGGTTTCCTTAAGGTCACTCTGGGAGCATGGGGGACCTTGAGTTGTTTTCCCTGACTTACAGAAAACCCATTTCTTCTGTTTGCTGTCCATAAAACATTACCTAATGTACACCTCTTCCACTCCTCTTCCTCTTTCTTCACTGATTTTACCAGGAGGAAAACTGGGTGTATTTTAACTGGGAAGGAATGAGTGCTCTTTTTAAGAGCAGGGTACAGTCGGAACATTCTCCATGGTGTCAAAACTGATACCAGAGGAACACTGGTGGAGGCTGTGGTTGAGGGCGGACCTGTGTGAGTTACACTGAAGGGACCTAAGTTCTAGTTGGGAGACCAAGTGCTAAGAGATGGCTTGTACCTGATTTTATTATTCTTTGTTTTTGTTGTTGGTAACTGGCATTTGATTTTACATTATTTTTATGTTCTGGGCTTGGGAGGGAAGGGTGTGCTATAGAGGGAGGGAAATCCCTTGCTGGAGAAATTCTATCTGGGCTGTAACATGGCTAGTGTAGTCTCCACCCAGCTGCAGACTTGTCTGCAATATTTTATTGAAATTGGCAGATGTTAGCGATCAGGAAACTGTCCTTCCTTCTAAAACACAGGTATGCATTGTGAATCTGTTTGTTTCCAGATTGTGGTGTCATCCTTTGTTCTCTGTTTCATTTTACAATGTGCAGACCCTTCAGCGGCATCATGGCAATGATGATTTTTGTGTGTTTGATAAGATGTTCCCAATTCCCATTTGCACACACAGGGACGTGATTCCCAGCTGCTCTTCAATGTGTATTGACGTTATGAAGCCATGTATGAGGCTCATATGCAAAGGCCCTGAATTCAGATAGATTATAATGTGGACAGAAAATATGACAAGATTCCATGTGGAAAAATCAACATTAATTGATTTGGTGGAAAAGATCTGAAATATAGACACTTCATAGGAGGCAGGACCCAGAGAATCAGGGATAGCTGAGAGAGACCAGGGTGATATGGGCAATACACTATGTGAGAGATTTGCAGCTGTAGAAGTAAGGCCAATTCAGTTTCTGGCTGTGTGAGCATGGGTTCTGCATTGTAGGACAGAGAGGACATAGTCCTGCAAAGATTTACTTATATGCTTAACTTAACATGTGTGTAGTTTCACTGAAGTCAATGTGAATGCTTAAAATTAGCATGTGTTAGCAGTCACAACACAGCCATGGGGTGCAACTAGAATATTGCAATAACTTCTCAGCAGAGTGTCACCAGAAAGATACTGGAAAAACTGAGAAGAGCAAGAAAAATGATCAGGAGGGTGGATGGCTTGAGTAAAAAAGATGCTTGGCTAACTGATGACAAAGGAATCGCTGTGATGGTTTACAAATATGCAGAGTGTGTGAACAGAAAGAAGGAAGCAGAATTATTTAGAGTGACACAACAGGATGAGGCAGGAAAGGAGGAAATTACAAGTAGTGGGTTGAAATTTTAAAAAGGAATTTTATGCAGAATAGCATTTAAATCTTCTAGTCAGTGAGATCTGTTAGCCTGGCAGCTGGGGATGCCCCACAGTATGGGACATTTCAAGGTTAACTGGACATGACCCTACATGGCATACAGTAGGGAACAATAGTGCACTGGCCACCACAGGATGGGCTGACGAGAAACTAATAGAGTACTTCCATTTATGTCTAAATTCTACTGTCTATGATTCTTTCAAAGTACCTACGTGGTGCTGGAGCCTTGAATTCCTTGAGAGAGAGAGTTTCTACCTGGTAAATTCATTGGCTTTCCGTAGCCCATTATTTTGAGAGTGCTGTGTGGTGCAATGCTCAGTAAAGGCTCATTCCACTCCAGTTGCAGTCTGTGGGAATCTTTCCATGGAATTCAATGGAAGCTGGATTTGGCCTTGTGTCAGCAAGTCCAGTAGCAGGATATCAGTTTGTAAAACTCTTTAGGATCCTGCAGGGTGAAAGATCCATTGCTGATCTGGGTCTGACATTTATGACCCATCTGCAAGAAAAAGGGAGCAACAAAGCCCAATGGAATCCAAGAGAGCAAGACCCAACGGGCGAAGGAATCAAAATAAATAATGAATGGGGAAGCTAGGCTCTTGGTTAGCTAATATAGGGAGGGATCTTGCAGGGGTTCAAACACCCTCAAATCCATTGGAGTCAAAGGGGAAGGAGGACACTCAACTCCTTGCAGAACTGGATCCCTTCTGCATGTGACACAGAGTGCTGCTCAGTCGAGAAGCGTAGAAATGCTCCCAGTTAGTTTTACATTAATTTCTATTAGCAAAGGAACATTTTTATCATCAGTGTAACATCCAGTTCCAGTCTCTGCCTATAGATTTGTGTGTGTGTGTGTGTGAGCAAATGTCTCTAGCAAAGAATAGACTAACTTTCAAACATCTTTGAAAGTCTCCAGCTCCCCTTAACCGCTGAGCAGCGGAATTGCTGAGCAGCACTTCAGAGAATCCGAGAAATTAGAGACCCAAAAGACCCTCCAGGTCCCATCTAGTCTGGCCATCCCCTTACTTCTGCCCATGCAGGAATGTTCCCTAATCCCTAAGGTTACTCTCCAGGCCCTTGCCAAGTCCTGCTTCTAAATGACTCCAGCCATGGGAGTCTCACATCTTCTGATGGGCAGTTAGAGATGTCCCCTTAGTCCATTTTGCCTGTGATTCAACAAAACTTCTTTTATTTGCTCAGCTTCATCTCCTTACTTGTAAACTAATCCCCTCAAACCAGCATACACAGTCTCTCTCCTCCTTACTCTTTGCCCCTTATCCACAATGACTCTGCTCTCATAGCTATCACTGAGCTGAGCCTTAAATATTCAGCACTTATTATCTCTCCATCTAAGTCCATCACTCTGTCAGCTGAATCACTTTTGTTCTTTTGTCCCTTCATTGCACTTTGCCAGCAGCTGGGAGCCCCTGCTGGGAAGAATCAGTGCAATGGCAGCTTCCACTGTGAGAGCGGTCTGGGCTGTGCAGTGAGCAGAACAGTGACAGGCCATTGTCAAATGGTGCGGTGACTCAGTGCTATGGAATCACCAGCCTTTGCCTTCCTCTGTCTCAGGGATGGATCGGGCCAAGTTGCTGAATTTCCCTGCTAAGGTCTTTATGAAGTTTGCTGTAGTCAAAAAGCTGCTCCATAGGCACCTGTTTGCTGGGTGGCTGGGGAGCTGGATGGCACAGCTCTGCTGAGATCATCCAAGCTGTCACTGCCTCTCACCTTGGCCTGCCTCTCGCTGCAGCCTCTATCCTGCTCAGCCCTTTCAGCAGACAGCCAATTAGAGAGAAATCCCACTGTGTGGCTAGTTCCAAACAGCCACCTCGCCAAGGCCTGGGCTGACCCAGGCACTGCTGCAGATGGGCCAGCGCTGCCTCCTCTGGCTGGGGATGGGGGAAGGGGAGCTGGGGGAGCCTGTAGGGATGTTTTGGGGACATGAGGTAGGAGCAGTGCCCTTTGGAGCTATGGGAGGCTGCATGGCACTGGCAGGAGGAGGAAGCTGCTCAGGAAGGCCCTGTCTGGAGCCTCAAACTCTTCAGGTGGGGCTGTCTCTCCAGCTCCTGAATATTCATCTCCGCCTGGGCTGCAAACAGGGTAGAGCTAGAAAGAGCCAACTGCTGAGTTCCAACGGTACAATACCAGTGTTACAGATGGAGTCAGGCGGAGCCTGATTCCTCCAGCCCCTGGGGTGCCTGCTTCATTCAGATGCCAACTGGGTGAAGAATCTTCAGAAAGCTGAGCCATTCTGCTCCCCTGCTGCCTAAGGAACAGGGGCCCCTGGAGCAGCCTTCCGGCAAACCTTAGGCCTTTAAAGGGACACTACACTAAAGCCTGATCTACACTACCACAGTAAATTGATCTAACTTACATAGGGTTACCAGATGTCACAATTTTATAGCGACAGTCCCAATATTTGGGACTCTTTTTATATAGGCTCCTATTACCCCCCACCCCATCCCGATTTCTCAGACTTGCTTTCTGGTCACCCTAAACTTACGCAACTTCAGTTACGTGAATAACGTAACTGAAATCTACATAGTTAGATCCACTTACCATGATGGCTACACTGTGCTGTGTCAATGGGAGACATTCTCCCGTCGACTTCCCTTATGCTTCTTGAAGTGGGGTGAGTGAGTAGAGTACACAAATTGATGGGAGAGTGCTCTCCCATCAATTTAGTGTGTCTTCACCAGACCCGCTGAATCAACTCTCGCTGCATGTCTACACTTACTGGTAGATTGACACTACTGCAATTGATGCAGTGAGTATTGATTTAGCAGGTCTGGTGAAGACATGCGAAATTAATAGGAGAGCATGTTTTGCTCCTATATTCACCTTCCCCCATCTGCTCACTCCTGTTATACCAAGGAATCTGCCTCAGAGAAAGGCAGCTCACCTTCTCTAAGGGGCATTTGTTTGCACCTAGGCTTTTCTACACCCTTTCTCTCTCCCTTCTTCCTTTCTCCTCTCCCTTCCCTCCCAGATGTAGTAGCTGTGACTCTAGTCCAGGGAGTGGGCTGGAGACAGACCCATAGCACAGGCCAGCTACAGCAGACTCTCACTTCAAAATCATAAATAGGTTCCAACTCACTGTGTCTGCCAGGTCACCTTGGGATTATTTCATACCTGAATTTATATAAAGCTAGCTGAACACTGCAGTGGAATATCTGCAACAGGAAGTTTTCCATGCTCTTCAACCTGACCTCTTCTCTTCTGGCCCCTTTCCCATTTCACTTCCAGCAGTGCAGTCCAGGTGTGGTCGGTGCTGGAGCACTTCAGCGAGGTTCATACTTCATGCTCTCTCCTGTCTGCATTTGTGAGCAGGGAGGGTCTAGTACAGGGCTGAACATACTGATAGCCCTTAACTAACTACTGTTGGCTAGGCATCTGGCAATTCTGGTATGCTCTCTTCAATTTATTTTGGGTTGAGTGCATCTCTCTACCTGATTGGGGAGTGCACCAGTCACTGGCATCCTGGGTTACAACTGAACAAAACCTTGTCCACCTGTGGCTTTGCTGTCATGTCCTTGCCCTCGTTGGGCAGGGGAGCCTCTCCTGATGAAATAAACTCTGCATCCATGCTGACCAGCCTTCTTTGCAAACATCCACAAACTTAAATGGGAGATGGGATCTGGGGAGAGAGGATACTGGAAATGCTCAGAGAATTGTGCCCTTTGGGAGGGGAATCCGCTGTGAAGCTTCTTTATTTTTGGCATTTTGGGTTTCATTAAACATTTCCCCCCCTTAATTTAAATGACAGTTTTCTGAGGAAAATCTGATATTTTTGATCTCTAATAAAATGTGAATCTGAGCTGGACAAATAGTGATTCTTGTGTGAAGGGAATTCTTGCCATGCTCATGGGATGATGGCAAATATGCAGCAGGTCCGTGTTTGAGGTTTGCAGCAGCCAGCCAGAACTCAAAACTCATAAGGTTCAAGGTTATTCCAGATGGAGAATCCATGACTGTTGAGCGAGTCCTAATGCAGTACAAATTTGCTTCTCTCTTTGGATTTATTTTGCCTGCAGGTTTCAGAGCTTTATTGGTTTGTTTTATTATTAAACTATATGCTTTTTTAATCATTGCAAATAACCTGCCATTGTTTTCCTGCCATAAGGCTGTGAATGCGTTCACGCCCTATGTAGCATGAGAGGGTGGGACTTCTGACTTCTCTCTCTCCCAAGTGGGAGGAAAGCTCAGTGTTCTGTCATCTTCATGCTGCTTCCGCTTCTTCCTGTTGCAGATATTCCAGTGATCCCAGACTTGGAAGAAGTACAGGAAGAAGATCTTGCTATGCAAGTGGCAGTTCCACCCAGGTAACAGCACAGCCACATGATCACAAGTCTAGAGTCACTGCCCACAGCTGGGGATCAGCGGTGAGAAATGGCTGCTGAAATTAAATCCTGCATTAGCTTGTGTTCTGCAGAGATCAGTGGCTGTCCCATTCAGTAGGATCTGATGGCATGTACTGTATTATGATAGTGAGTCTCCAGAATAGTAAGGTTCCAGTGTGTTGTTTCCAAATACAAAATAAAGTAATTACAGTGTATTCTATGTACATAAAAAAAAATATATCAAAAGAACATGATTGTGATTACAAGTGAAACCTTCAAAAGTTAGGAAATGTCCAATTTAAGGTTGCCTGTGCAACTTCAACACTGCCTTCTTGTGCATATTTATTATCACACACTCCTTACTGATATTATCATAAATTGTTCCCCCCCCACCCCTGATTCAAGTGCCTAGTTAATTGGTATAGCGCAAATCCTGCTGGTTAAAAGTGCTAGTCAACATAGTTCTGGAATTACCTCAAAGATGACCAGCAAAGGGAAAAAAATAGTCTTTTTTTTTTTTCCATTTTATCTTAGAAATATCAGGGAATGGCAAGTCTGCTCTTTCCTGTTTTGTTGGAGTGATTTCTTGGATCATATGGATTGGGAGCCTTTGTGGCCCTTAACTGTAGAGAAAGGGTGCCTGAATCCTGAACAAAGATGTCTTTTTCTCCCAGATGTTTATTGGGCATTGAAATTAAATAGCGGTTATCAAAAACACTTTTAAAAGTTTCACTAAAAATCACTTTGTTTCTCAATCAGATTTTACTTCCTTGTTTTCTATCATGTTATGATCCTATCAGTTCTCTGAACATCCATGGAGTCTTCCAGGGTAGAAAAGACACACACTTCTCCTATAAGACAACAAGCAGAAACAAAATTGCTGCAGGTCTTCTTTATATTGTTACATCACACAGAAGGAAAAGAGAGCACAACACCCTCCCTTCTCTTTTTTTCTTTGCAAGTCACCTTTTATAAAAAAAATTGTATTTCATAATTATGACTTTCAAGCAGCCATGAAAACTCAGAGACCCCGGTATACTGGAAGCTGCATGGTAGGGCTGGTTAGGAGCCAGGAGGTGGAACAATCAGACAGATTTTCTCCTAAACAGCTAATCTAGTTTTTGCTGTTAGGCTTCCTGCAACTACAGCATCTACTGATCAGACGATGGCAGGTTCTGGGGCTTCCCTCACATTCATGGTACAGTAAATAATAATACTCTATGTCTAAATCATTGTTCTATCTCGTATGGAAACAGCACTCGAAAGGCTTGTGCCCAGAACTCTCTCCATCCATGTGTTTCTTTTCTCTTGGGAGACATGGACACTCAAACTGGATACTCCTAGACTTCCATCTATGTGCTACAGCTCCCTAGAGGATCCCACAATTAGCTAGTTTTTGTTTCTTGCCCCTCCCTCTTGCAGCATCCAGGTGAACAGAGTGCTGACATTCCGTGACCTGGACAATGACCTCATGAAGTATGCTGCCTTCCAAACCCTGGTGAGTGGGTGCCTTATGTAGTGGCCAGCATAATCTCTCTTTGCATCTCCCTCATGTCCTCCTCTGGAAAAACAGAGATACTTGGCTCCAGCTGATACCTAACACAGCCCCTGTCCCCACAGTGTTTCAAAGATCTGTTCCCTTCCGCTATAGGGCCCTAATGCTTGCGTGTATATGGGAACACCAAAGGTACATCTACGCTACTTGCTGGATCGGCAGGTAGTGATTGATCTATCCGGAATCGATTTATCGCGTCTAGTGTTGACACGATAAATCGATCCCTGAGTGCTTTCCCCGTCAACGCTGGTACTCCGTCTCTGGGAGAGGTGGAAGCAGAGTTGACGGGGGAGCAGCAGCGATCGACTTGCCACTGCGTGGACGCCAGGTAAGTCAACCTAAGATAAATTGCATAGTTTAGGTTGGCTTCCCTTCTCCCCAGTGTAGTCCAGGCCTAAGTGTACAGTGCCTGTTGCTCTGGTGAGGCCTCAACTGTGCCTCCAACACTGAATATAAATGTCTGCCTGGCACCCTTGTTTGGTGTCCACGTGGAAATCTTACTCCAATGGCCATTTATTTACACAGAACATCCTTGAGTTTTCCCTCAAGTTTTCTGTTGGTCCAATAAAGATATTATTTCACCCCCTTGTCTCTATAACATCCTGGGACCAACATGGCTCTAGCAACACTGCATGTGTCCCTAGAACACATTTCCTACCCATGTTTCACCATGCTCTGCCCCTTTCCCTAGGCCTAGGACACACACGGGACTACTCCTTTTCCCTTAGCCACGGCCATCTATGGTGCTGCTCTTTCTTGTGGTGCCTGAGGCATGTGTAACCCTGCCCCTGGTGTCAGGGCTGCTGGCTTTGGGGATAGGAGTTCTTCATGCTACTGTAGCCCAAAGAGCCATTTTCAAGTAGGAAGAAAGTTTCAAAAGCTGTTCCTGAGAGACAAACCCAAATGGTGACAGGCCATGATTTCCTGTCTCCTTTGGGATTGCCATATTGCCAATCCTAAGAATTTAAAACCATAAGTCAGAACCCCAAAATCATGTTTTAAAATTATGATGATGTTTTTGGTCTGGCTGCTGGTTTTTGAGCTCCCCTTCTCACCCGCACTGTTTTTGTGACACAGACACAAAATGTGTACACCAAAGTGCAGGCCCAGACTCCCTTGTGCACTTGCTGGGCAATACTCCCCTCTCATCCCCTCCATCTACAGTCACTGATTCACACAGTCCCTTCGCTGTGTCCCAGCAGCCTCCCCTGGCTGGTGCCTGTAGCTGGCACCTGTCTCCAGTCAGCAGCAGAGGGGGCTTCCCCAGACTTTAAATTAAATTTAACTCTCCCGGGCTGCGGTGGAGGGCGGTGGGAGGTTTTGTTGTTTCTGGGCTCTGCCCCACTCAGTTCACAGGGTCCTGTGGAGATGCAGGAAGCTGCTATGGGATGTCTGCAGGTCAGCTCCCTGCAGTGGCTGAAGGGGGAGACTTCCTGCACCCCCAACTCAGCCAGAAATCACAGCAGTTGTGACTGCAGTGTGTGTGTTGCAACACTGGGATTGGTCTCACATGCTCCTTCCCCTCCTCTGAGCTGTCCACATCAAGTTGCCACCTGCTAATCCTGTCCCATAAGAAGCCATTTGTCTCCAAGGAGGCAAGAATGCAGCTGTCACCAGCAACATTCTTTTCCTGGCTAAGATGTGGGGTTCCTTTTCTCTGTGCCTGGTCTGTTGGAATAAGTCTGTGACCCGTTGTGTATTCACAGGATGGAGAGATTGACTTGAAGCTTCTCACCAAGGTTCTGGCCCCAGAACAGGAAGTACGAGAGGTGAACCCATCTTGAGACAGAAACTAGTAGAGCTGCTCATATGGGCCTGCAAGTCCGTCAGTGAGGCTGTACATGATACCCATGGCCTTATTAATGGGGGAGGGGGACAGACTTGTTTCAGTTGGATAAAGTCTGAAGGGATTTTGGATTTCAGAGGCTTCTGGGCCCCAGAATGTGATACGCTTAGTGTGCCAGAGCTTGTGGTACTGATTTCAACTGGGCTCTCCCTCGCAAAACAGCTGACAACGGAATTATAGGGGACTGTCTCTGACCTTGGCCCAGGGCTCTGGACGCACTCAGCATCCTATTAAATTCTGCCTCTAAGAGCTACCACCAGCTCTGGCTCCCTTGAAGGGCGAAGGCACACAGGGAATGAGGGGGAGCTGAAGTCTGGAACAACAAGTCAGAACAGAGGAGCACTAGCAGAACTGGGGGGAGCCCAGGACTGGAATAGCAGGTTTCTGCAGGTTAGGACTGAGGTGCATTAGCGGAGTTGTGTAGGGGTGGAGATTTCACAGACTCTCTCTGCATTGTGCCTGGTTCAATCTATAACTTCTTTTTTTGGGGTGAATTTTAAAAATACAACCTGACCTGTCAAAATCTATAAATTGTGGCAGGAATTGAAGTCACCTTTTTCTTGGGATTTATGGTGCTCCTAATGGAATCTAGGGCCCTGCCCTCATGCTCCCTCTGTGCACAGAGCGGTAGCTCTCTGAGGCTTTTACAGCGTCTCTCTAGGGCTACTCACCTGGCCAGCCTGGCCATTTAGCAGCATTCAGGTACCTGTAGCAATTCAGTATTTTTCTCTCTTTTCTCTTGGTAGGAGGATGTCTGCTGGGATTGGGACCATCTCTATATGGAGGTGTCTTCAGAACTCGTGGCTGAGTGGGACCTGGGACAGTCTGAGAGAGACGAGCCCTTGGGTCAGCCCAAGAACATATGAGCTCTGGCCAGCTCAGCACACAGGCTCAGACAGCTGCAAATAGTTTGCACTAGTTTGTTTTTTTAAAATCAACTCTTGTATTTGAGATTATATTCCAGATTTGAAAGTAAAAGGGGTGGGAGCATGATAGGAAAGCGGGCTTGATTCCCAGGTATTTTGTAACAAGAATATTTATTTGTTCTCACAATGCCACACTGAATAATTTCAAACACAAAAAAGCATTTATGTTTAAACAATTGCTTCCATGTCGCTAGCTCTTCATCCAAAGCTGTTTTACAAGTTACTTTAGGGATCTTGTCTGCTGCTGCTGCAATGCCTCCTGTTTTGGGGTGGAAACATGGCAGCTGTTTAACAGCCACACTGCACAATAGGGTAGTACAGGAAATGATGAAGAACATGCTTCCTATTGAGGCAGCAAAAGGAGTTTGAGGTTGAATTTGCACAGGCTACAGAGGTTATCATCCTTCTCTCACATCACATGCCACAAGTGGCTCAGGTCTCAGTTTTATATCCCATCCAGAGGTATACCTCCAGCAACCCACTGTCTTCTAGCTCTGTGCTTGAAATAATATCCCTTTATTGAGTCAGAGGGAAGAGCACAACCTACTAAACTGTCAGCATTATGTCTTGCAACACCTGCTTTTTCCCCCCTGGGGTCTACCAGGGCTAACCCTACTTAGCTTGTCACCAGAGAGGGAAGCATAGCCTGAGCTGAGATGTTTTAAGGTGATAGGTAGCTTGTAAAGAAAATAGTGTTTGTACCACAGATGTGAAAGTGCCAGGCCTGCTGTTGTGATACGTACACCCTGCTCAGTGTTTCCTTAGTATGTGGCATCCCTCTTTCATTGCTACCTGAAAAAAATCCATGTAGCTATTTTTAATGCATCCACCCCCATACTATTAATGGTCATTGTTTGCAGAGAGCTAGTTACCCTCTAGAGTTTTGTGCTGCTGGAGCTTTAGACCATGATTTCTCCCATGTGGAGGAAGTCTAAACGCTCTTCTGTGTGGTGCAGATGGCTGGGGGAGGATGCTGCTGCTGGCTTTGTTAGCAGGCTTTGTGCTTGGTTCGTGTATCTTCATCATGCTCTATTCCTACTGCTGTGCTAAGAGCACAACAGGTCCCATTACCCCTCTGAATATAGCACATGCTAAATCTTAACATCAGGGCCCACTGAGAGAGGATGCTGGAGACGAAAGAGGAGCAGGATTGAGCCCTGCACCATGGCCTCCTTAGGTGTTAAGGGCAAGGTATCATTTTGGAAAATGGTGCTATTGCACCATAGGCTTGGGGTGGGAACAGCAGAATGGCGGATTCCTGAAAAATGAAGTTGGGATAAATGCTCCACCGGGCAAAGAGTCTTTTTCCAGCTATCTCTGGTGGTTGCAATAAAATGGATCCGCAGAACCCCTGGGGCTTCAAAACTCTTCACATGTGTAATTGGAGAAACCCCCATGCACACCCTGATGGTGAGCCCAGTGTGGGGAAGAGCCAATGGACTTTTGGAAAACTGAAGTATTAACCTACATAGAAATTGCTCCTCCTGCACTGCTGGCACACACACAGCTGCGGTATCCACCCACACTCAGGCTTCGAGGCCAGCTTCCAAAATCTCTGGGTTTTTGACCATGGGCAAGACAGGTGACCTTACTGTGAAAGTGACAGTGAGTAGAAAAGAGAGCTGCTCAGGCTGTGAAGATGACAGAGGTGCCCTTGCCCCCTCTCACAGACCTCACTCAAACTCAGGGAGATGTTAATTTTTTAAATCAAGAAGTCCCCCAAATGACTGAGAAATTGGGGTGGAGGAAGGGAGGGAGATTGGGAGTGCCCATGAGCACACAACAGGCAAATGTTTAGAGGATGAGGCCAAACTCTTTGCTAGAGTGGAGAAGCCTGTTTTGTATTAGCTGTTCCTTACTGAGACTTCTCAGTGGTACTACCTTCTCTCTCGGTCTTTCAATGAAGCCCACACAGGCTCATTGGCCAGATCAAAACAGGGTGCTTCTCACATCCCATTGGAAAACTTTGCTTTAAAATTCAGTAAAACAAAGCAGCTCAGAAGCTCAAATACACACCTTGGAAGATGGAGGGGGAAGACCTGCCTCCCTCCCCCAGAGATCTACACACAGAGAAGAGTATCATTCCTTTTAATTATAAGCTATAGGACTTACTGGTGCTGGGGTCCTCTCTCGAGTCCATGAAAGATCAGACTCTAGTGTACACCTCTCCTCTGCTGAGCTGATAGCCCACCGCTGCTATCTGTCATCCCTGGATCCAGCATCTCTGAAACCTGAAGGATACATATGTATACCTCAGCATGAGGATGAAAGGGAAAGGTTCTGTAGCCTCCGGAATGGACTCAACGCAGGCCTCCCAGTGCCCTCCACTGAGGCAGGTGTCTCTGCAACATGCAGGATACTGTACTCCCCTAAGTTGTCCCTCTGTGTCTCAAACCCTAAACTGTAGCAGAAGAACAACTGAAAGATAAAAAAGATGAAGGAGGATGCGGGGAGGGGAGAACAAGCATTGCAAGGGAGTGGACATGCTGTGGTGCTGATATCTTCCACAGCTGGAAGACTGGGCCTCAGAGCTTCAGATACTGTCACAAAGAACGGTGTGTCTCCCCTCCTAGCAGTTTGTTGTCCACATTACAAAACCACTCCACAGTTTGTGATGGTTGGAATAGCTAAAATTGCCCCAAGACCAGGGAACGTAGGCAGGAAGAACAGTGAATCTGAATTACCTAGTTGCAGGGGGTGATGCTAGGCCTCCAATATTAGATGGTTATGATTTTGTGGGGGCTCTATATTGGGGGAGACAGGACCAACATCACAGGGACCTGCAAGAATTTCTGGGGGGTTTCTGCTTCTGCCATATGCAAGGGCTTGAAGCAGCTGCCCAGCAGGCACAGGTCTGGGTTGCTTGGTGCAAAGGTTTTTCTCGTTCTTGCTCCCTCCCACCATAGGGGGCACTCCCCTGACTTCAGAGTGAGAGACAGAAAGCTGTGCCCAAAGCCACATCCCCTGTGTGGTTCCCACGTTGCGTGACTGAGGACAAGGCTTTAATTTTGTTGACTATGTTGTTCCTGTGTAATATGGACCCTGTGCTCACTTGGTGCAGGCCTTATTTTAGGTGAGGGGAGGCATGTCTCCCAGGCTGGAGGCAATGGGAGAGCCAATGTTATGTTTTTTTCCTCATAATGTTCAGTCCCCAGTATGAGCTACGGTGCAGACTAGAGGTTGCTCTGCCCTTTCTGGGCTGGCAGCATCCGGCTTGCCAGTTGAACTCCCAGGCCACAACTGGGCTGTGAGGAGCTGACAGGCCTCCAGAGAAGAGCCAGGCCTGAGAAGATGTCAGGTGGGGAGGAAAAGGGGCGGAGGGCGCACTGGGGGGCTCTGGAGGGGAGAATGGATGGTCTGGGTGAGGAGGTTTGGGGACAGAGGGAAAAGAAAAGGTCCGTCTGGAATGGGGAAGGAGGGACAAGGGGGCTGAGAGGAGACTCAGAGCATTTCAAAGGTTAGAGGAAGGGAGCCATTGAGGAGGGGAGCTTTGGGGGGCGGGGGGTTGGAGAGGGTCCAGGGAGAGTGGGTTACTGGGGGGAGGGAGGCAGGACTGGGCTGGGGGGTGAGGGCAGCTGGAGAGAGCCTGGAAAAGAGAAAGGCAGGCCAGGAGGAAGGTGGAGGAGGGAAGGGGGAGGTTTGGAGGCCAGGTGGGAGAGCGAGGGATGGGAGGAGGGTGAGACAAGCGGGAGAGAGATGGGAGTTTGGGGGACAGGTTGGGTCTCACTGGAGAGGTAGGAAAGATGGGGAGGGAGGAGCGTGTGAAGGGAAAGAACCAAGTGGTTTATAGGAAGGCAGCAGAGAGGTGTTTGGCATCAGAGTGGGGAATTCAGAAGTGTGCTGTGGCCACTTTATGCCAGCAGAGCTGTGTGCACCTGCCTGAAGTTGGCCCTGTGGAATTCCTTCAGAGGAGGGAGCCTCCCTGGGAGGTACAGAGCTGTCTGTCCCCTCACCAGAGCCTCTGACAGGTGTTCTGGGGTTAGAGGGTGTGACCAGGGCCATCCTATGTCCTGGCTATTCCCGGGTTGCTGACTGGCCCAGAGGAGTCCTGGGTAGCTGGGTACAGTTTTTACCGT
The DNA here is from genome assembly GCA_007922305.1 of Dermatemys mawii. Classification (NCBI taxonomy): domain Eukaryota; kingdom Metazoa; phylum Chordata; order Testudines; family Dermatemydidae; genus Dermatemys; species Dermatemys mawii. The sequence goes on from ML677332.1 coordinate 59,873,545, forward strand.
ACAGGCTGTTTGAAAAGTCATAGATTCACATGTCATAATGCAAGAAGAGACAACCGTAATCATTGACCGCCTACGTAATACAGGCCGGCTGGAGCCCAGTGACAAATGGTTGAGCTAGAGCATGTCTTGTACAATCTTGAATCAAAGACTCCTAGTGGTGGAGAACCTACCACATCCCTAGGTAAGTTATTCCAATGGTTAATTTTCCACAGTCTTACTAATTGTTGCTTTATTTCACATTTGAATTTTTCTAGCTTCAGCCTCCAATCATTGGTTCTTGTTATGCCTTTGTCTGCCTGAGTAAAAGCATGTCTTATATCCCCGCCCTGTTTTAGATATTTATATAGTGTAGGCCAGGGGTAGGCAACCTATGGCATGCGTGCCAAAGGTGGCACGCAAGCTGATTTTCAGTGGCACTCGCATTACCCGGGTCCTGGCCACCAGTCTGGGGGGGCTCTGCATTTTAATTTAATTTTAAATGAAGCTTCTTAAACATTTAAAAACCTGATTTACTTTATATACAACAATAGTTTAGTTATATATCATAGATTTATAGAAAGAGACCTTCTAAAAACATTAAAATGTATTACTGGCATGCGAAACCTTAAATCAGAGTGAATAAATGAAGACTGGGCACACCACTTTGGAAAGGTTGCAGACCCCTGATATAAGCTGTGATCAAGTTGTCCTTTTACCCTCCTTCAGTGAGCCAAATAGATTGAGCCCTGTTTTCATACCCCTCTAATGCAACTGGGAAAGGGAGCTGGGATTATCTGACTGCAGTCCTTCAGTCAGCATGTTGTTCCTGTTTTTCACAATCCCATTTTGGTTGCATTGCAACACCTGAAATGTGACTGAGAACTGCTGCTTCTCCTTTCACAGGGGTGACGCTGTTATAGGATGAACTGCTCATTATTGTACTAGACAAATGAAAACAATGCAGTGTGTTTGCAGGCAAACGCTGGCCAGTTCTTGGCTGGACTGGAATGTACCCAGGTATGCTGGCTGGGACAGAGCTGCATTGTGAGCTCTGATTTGTAAAATGCTCTGTGGAAAGTATCTATCCATGTTGAAAAGTTCGGAGCAAAATGTTCTTTGTAACTGATCTGGATGGCACCATAGTTCAGCCTCAGGGGATTTCTATTCCTACTAGGGTTGAGTCTACTTCTCAGAAGCATCAGCCCAACCTACACCAGGGAGATAGAATCAGTACCACAGATTGATGCTTAGCTGAGGATATTGCAGTTGTCCTGGTGAAACAGAGAAATAATAGCTCTCTGCATTCTTCTATCAGCTTCCCTCCAAGAAACTCAACATGCTTCATGTACATGGATGAATAAAGCTGCCCAACTTTCTCAGGAGATGGGACAGTATTGCTATCCCCATTTTACAGATAAAGAAACTGAGGCATGGAAAGGGGAAATGACATGCCCAAGTCACATAATGACAGAACTGGGATTAGAACCCAGGGTCCCTAGCTCTAAAATGGAGATTGCATACCCTCTTAGAGCTGAGAATTGAATCCCAGTCCCTTACTTGACCCTAGAGATTACACTTTTAATGCAAGTGATCTGACATGGCTGGTATCTTGATCACTACATGTTCTTTTCTGTTTTTTTCTGCTACCTACATGACTGGAGGAAAGCTGAACACCTGTCAAAGTGTATCATAAAGAGATAGGTTATCATACTGAGCCAGTTATTGGTGCCTCATTCTACCTGGTTTTACTGGGACTCTGCCCAGGTGTAAGGATCTATCCACACATATCTAGTTGCATTATCAGGATCCAATAGACTACAGAGGAAATGGTGAGACTGACTATAGACAAAGTGATTCAAATGCACACAAAAAACTGAATTGTAATTTCTTCCAGTTGTAGGGATCTTAGGTGTCACTTGTAACTATAGCAGGTACAATATTTGTAGGGGGGAAATTGGTCATCTGAGTAGATTATAATTTGCCATTGAGGAGGACCTGGTCGTAGAGACCATACACGTGGTGCCGTAAGATAAATAATCTTGATAATTAAAGCTGAAAATTAAGCATTAAAGTTGATTCTGTTTCCATACAGAAGTCTATTTGCCAGATAGGAACCTCTTAAAGGGACTCTGCCCAGCTGCTTTATTAAATGAGACAAAGTGACTGAGGGAGGAAGGGGAAAGCTGCTATGTTAATCAGTTGGAAAGGTACTGCTGTTCCTGTCGCTGGAGTGTCTCAGGGAAAGCGGAATTAATTCATCACATATGCTCTTAGCATCTGCTGCAGTGACCTGGAGTGGGGATCACAGAAAGAGGGAGTGAGAGCCAGAGCTCAGCATTCCCCCACTATTCCCTTGTCCTCACTCAGGCCTGGGTTCACCTCCTGCACAATGACTGCCTGTGAGAGCGGGGCACTTCCACTCCCGCTGAGTTGCATGGTACCATACAGCACAGCATGTGTTCTGTGAGAGGTGGGGAGTATATTATAGGGAGCGTGGTTGAGTATTTCCTCCCTGAAGGAGATTAAACTGCTTCAGGAGATAAAGAGCATTAAAATAGGAGAGGAAGCCCCAGAATTCCTCCAGCTCACTCCAAAACAAGTCCAACCCCCTGGACTCTCACAGAACAAGCCCTCCAGATCTCTTGCCTGCACTGCTGGTAGACATAAGACTCTGTGGCTTCTCCCTCATTTGTCACCAGCATTGACTATCTCCCCAACAAGAGGACAAGTTTGCAACTAGAAGCTGTTTCCTTGCATCAACCCAGTCCTCCTCCCCAAGGAGTTTTTCCCCTGCATTCTCACTGTGTTTGCTCCTAGGGAAAACAGGGTGTGGAGATGCCTCAGTGTGTCCCAGCACTACATATGCTGCCTAAATCTAGCCTTTTCTTCTCTGAAAATTGGTTCCATCAAAGCAAATCTCCTACCCTTCCCCATCTTGCTTCCTCTTCCCCATAAGATACATTGAGGCCCAAGGACCACATCCAGCCCTGGCTTTAATGAGTGCAACTCGCTGACTCCAGAAAGTATTGCTGGACTGGACTGGGCACGTGTCTCTATGCACTCTGCTCTGTTGGACTGTGCTTTCCTTGGATGAGGGGTTCAGGCTATGAGCTGTTGGCTCTCTTGTCTGCTGTTTCTGGTCATGACCTGAAAACTATCCCTACATCGGCTTCTCTTTCTTGGATCACGCCATTTTACACCCTTGTACAGACATATGCAAAACAAGACATCTTTTCAGTAGGCCAGGAGTGTTGCTAGGAGTAGCTTCTGCTGAGAGAGTGCCAGTACCATTTGGTGAGTCTAGTGGCCTGGGGATGGGGAAAGGTGGAGGTTATTTCACAGTAATTTCTACCCTCCCTCCCTTATTATTGTTTTATTTAACCTGTTTGTTAGGGTGGAACTTAAGAGCCAACCAAGAATGGGGTCTCATTGTTCTAGGCACTGTACAAACATGGAGCCCTGAAGAGCCAAAACTCTAAATAGACAAGACAGACTGCTGGTGGAGGAAAGTGCAGAACACATGAGCAGAGTGAACTATTGGATGGCAATACATGGCATGTTCGTTCCACAATATTTGTATTTGGGGAAGTGGGTCATATAAGAGTAGGTAAGCTGGAAGGGAAGGGAGGTGAGAGGGAGAGGCCCAGAGGGAGGAGGGATGGATTGAACCAGAGGTGAAGAGACTCTGAGGGAGAAGGAAAGGGAGGGTTGGAGCAAAGAACCAATGAGCACAGAGCAGAGAGTCCACTCCGAACTGTAGACACTTCTCCATATATCCAGAAGTCCCTGCCTTGGCTGCTTTTGCCCCTATCCACTAGAGTTTCTGACTGGCTCCTCTTTGCAGTTTTCTCCCAAGTCCACAAGTAGGGAGGCCACAAGTAGGGAGGCACCCCTTATATATATACACCACTTCTTCTGGTGTCTCTCTACGGGCTGAATCTTCAGGAGGAGCCTGTCTCCAGGGCCACTGGTTCCATGGCTGACTTGTGTCTGCTTTCCCTAATTGGAGCCATCTCCATCCTTCCAGCTGCAATAGATTTCCCATCATCGGCAGCAGACTTTTGGTCCTTTGTACCAGTGCCTGTTCTGGATTGTTCTCTCATCCCTGGGATGGGGTATTCCTGTGACCCAAAAATGCTAACAAGAATAAAAAGAAGAAACAGCCATGTAAAACAGTCTCTAACCTGTTTCCACAGCTGATTCCACTTTACCATTACTCTGTGGTATGCTGAGGAGTAGGTGTGATGGTCAAACTCCCATTTGCATGCAAATTCCTTGAATTCTTCTGAGGCAAATTGAGGTCTGTTGTTGGTGAATTCAGTGCCCGGAATGCCATATGTCACTAAGCGGCCCTTCAGTTTGCCACTCACTGACTTACTTTTTGTATCAGGCAGGGGATCAACTTCCCAAAAAATTGAGTAGTAGTCCGTAATGATCAAGTACTGCTTTTGACTGAAGGAAAATAACTCCTCTCCCACCTTTTCTCATGGTCAGGTGGGTCACTCATGTGGTAACTGTGTCTCTTTCTGCTGGCAATTATCACATAACCTCAGCATCACCACACCTTTCTGTCAAGGAGTGCAGTTGTGTATTCTTTAGTGGCCAGTAAACACACCCTTGAGTCCAAGATAGCTGTGAATGCTCAGGTATGAGGCATGTATTTTTCGCATGGCATCCTTGTGTAATGAGGCGGGGACAACAGCTCTTTGTCCTTGAAATATGATTCCATCCTGAACACTCAGCTCATCTTTAATTTGAAAATATGGTTCTGCTCCAATCAGCACTTGTCTTTTATATCCTCACCACCCTGCTAGTATCATTTGCTTGACTCCCCTGTTCTTGGATGTCTTTTTCCATAGTCTCTTTGATTTCCATCAGCTTCACTGTTGTAACTAGAAGATAGTGCAGCATGTTAATGGATTCAGTGTCCTGATCCCATTCCCCCAGCTTGCTGATGCCAGGTATTTATGCCCGACTCATGGTATCAGCTAACACCAGTAATTGTCCTGGACAATATCTGGTCTCTACCTGGTAATGCTGGAGGTGCATCAACATGCTCTGCAATTGCTTTGGAGGGGCTTTGCCATGATTGGCTCTAAGGATTCGCGGTCTGATTGTGCTATTATTCGGTGTCCTTAGGTGTACTGATGGAATCACTCTACTGCAAATACCATATCCAGAAGCATTCTTTCTATTTAGGTGTACTCCTTTTCAGTCTCTAACAGGGCTCTGCTGGCATAAGCAATGACTGCTCCTAGGTTTCTCTGATTCGTCATACTGAAGTGTCAGTGGTTCTCCTGGCTGGTAGTTTTCAGGACAGAAGCAACAGTTATTATTTGTTTTAGAATATCAAATGCTTACTGTTGGGAATTTGTTCCATCCCATTTAACATACTGCCTTGTGAGCAGGTGTGGACAGAACTTGGACAGAAAATTTATCATTCTTATGAAGCGCTGTACCCCTTTCACATCCACTGGAACTGTCTTCTCTCTGACTGCTTTGGTCTTGTTGGAGTCTGCTTTCAGTCCCTATGCTATGAGCAGAGATCCAGTGTATGTCACTTCACGTTGTTTAAGTCATTTTTTTCTGGATTGAGGTTTATGTTCTTAGTCCTGCCTTGCTATAGAAGAGCTTGTAGTTTTTTCATGTTCTCATTCAGCTTCTGTATCATTACTTCCTTTACCTACAGTGAGGATATTATATTTAATTATTTTCACCTCAGGCAGTCCTTCCATCACTTGGGTGAGTCTTCTCTAGAACCCCTCTGGTGCTGGGCTCATGCACATCGGCATATACAGCCATGTGTGGTGACCAAATGGTGTTGCAAAGATTGTCAGCATGCTGGACTCTTTATCAAGGGTTATATGGAAAACCTATTCCTCACATCACATGCCATACAAATTCTGGCGTTGGAAGATTCTAGCAAGATGTCATCTAAAGTGGGCAGTGGATAGTGACATCTTTTCAATGCCTGGTTCAGTGGCTTTGGGTGTAAACAGATGTGTAATGTGCCTGATGGCTTCTTTACCATGCTTCCTACCCAGGCTGTACTGGCCTCTACAGGTGCTGCAATACCGCTGTTCTGCAGACATTCAAGTCTTTGCATACTGGATTATATAGCGCCACTGGAATTTTCCTTTGTAGTAAGCACACATGTTCCTTTATGGGGTCTACATTCAATTGCAGTTTTCCTTTGAGTCACCCGTCCCCTTTGAAAACATCCCCATACATTTTTATATTATCTCCTTTCCCCCTTTAGCTTCTTGCACTGCAGCTATAAATTCTTACACTGCTCCCTGGTAGAATCCATCAAGTACTCTTCCATTACAAGAGGCCCCATTATCCAGCTGAAATAATCAAGGGCATTTCCCTATTAGCACTATTGCATGCATGAAGGCTGGTATTTTAACTTGTCCCTTTCCAGTCCTAACAGCCTGAACCTGATAGGCTCTTGGACTCCATCAGACATTGATCATGTCATCACTGCTGTCTGATGTGCCATGTGTCTCTTGTACAAGGCTGATGGAATCTTTCTGAGACCTTCCTCTGCTCTGTTGTGCCATTGCCTCTTAAGACTTTCTCTTGAGATTTCCACCGCACATCCCAAGTGTAAGCATCTGTCTAACATGAGATCACCTTCCTGGAGCAGCTGTTCTCGCAGGTGGTGATACCAAGTGCTGCAGACGATCTTGTCCCAAATCAGGGGGTCTGTCAAGTCCCCACAATTGCCTGTAGCAGCCAGTGTGTGTAAGGCTGCTGCACTTTAGAGAATTCACAGATCCCACTGCTCCCACCCTGTTGAAGAGCGAAGCTGAATGCAGATTATGTTCAACAAGTGGAAATCCTGTACATTGCTCTGTCCATGTGGATGAGTTGCTTCCAGCCTAATTTCCCACATTCCCTGTTCCGCTGGTGTCCCATCAATAACAGTCCCTTCAGGGAACATGGATCCTCTAACTCCAGCCCCACTGATCATGATACACAAGTGGACTCTTGTGATGTGGTACATCCCAGCTCCTTAATGCAGGATCTGAATGGCTCTCCCCCCAGGATTTTGGCCTGAGTGGAAATTGATTGGGTAATTGCTGGGGAGCGGGTTTGTGTTTAAGTTCTGAATTGAACAGTGATTCTGAAATAGGAACTGGGATGGCAGCAACTTGCAATTCCTGAAGTTCAAATGGTCTTATATTACCTGAGGTGACTGCAAGGAGCTGATATTAGCTACTAAAGAGTCTTGCAGGCATTAACTTACTACTTTTCACAATACTCCTAGGTCAGCATCAATATCCCATTTTACAGATAGGGAAGTGAGGTACATAGAAAGAAAGGGTCTTGCACACAGAGGAGGAGCCAGTGTCAGAACCCAGGAGTTCTGGGCTCCAAGCCCAGTGCTCAGCACAATGCTCACACACTTCTTTCATTGCTTCCTGACATTTACAACTAATCTTTTTTCCTCTTCAATTTCGTCCTCTTCCTCCCAGTTATGCCCTGGAGCTTAAATAAAAGTTCTGGAGAAAGGGGAATACTAGGAGGAAGGAGAAAGGTCAGAGAAGAAGCCGCTAAGGGAATGTATGTGACAAAATGGGCAGGAGTAGAGTTCCCCCTTTCTTTTATTCACACCACAGTCCCTGGCTAAAATCTACCTCCGAGAAGAGCACTTAAGAAGAAATGGATGATATATCCCAGGGCAAGTTCTCAAGTGATAGAAAGAGCCACAAGGGAACATCAGTCACCTAAAGACTGGAGCTCCCTGTACATCCCTCACCAGCACCCCTGGTATGAGGGAGAGAGAGAGACTATCCTTGTGGAATGGGTGTCACTAGAGGCATTCTAGCATCCCCATAAATAAAGCACCTATTCTTTGAGTTATGCCACCAGTGTCTCAAAACCAGAAACTAGCGTCTAACCTCAGTCTCCCTTCTCCAGACAACTCATCTGCCCCTCTAGGTGTATGACATTTATGCTGATGCAGGCCCCTACCCTTTGTGCTGTGTGACCTGTGGACACGTTCTGATTCATTCATGAACCCTATGTGACTCAAAAGTTCAGAGCTTTGAATCCATTGATTTCTCTACTGAGGTTAGTGTATGAGGTGAAACCCTTTCTTTCTTTCTCTTTGTCCCCTGATTTTTTTTGTCTTCCCTGCCAGCCAGTCCTGCATTAGACCTCTCTGGTGTGGGAAGAACACAGGGCTACAGGCCCCATTATCAGGCTCCATCTTCTGTCACTTTCAGGACCACTTCATTATCCCTTGATTATCCCTCTTCTCCTGCTTATCATTATTAATAATCGCCCTGGATTGGCTGGAGTGCTGACAGCTGCCCCTTGTCTATTCTTTCTGTCTATTTTAATCCTGCCTGCTTATCTGGACTAAACCTGATCCTTTTTTTTTAATTAAAGAAATCTGGTCAGCCCACTTTCCTCCCCATTCAGAGATAGGACGGATCACGTCTTCTGATATGCAGGGAGCAGGCAAAGAGGCAGATGACTGTGGGGAACAGTATTTTGCACAGCCTGGAGATATAGGACATCATAATGGGCACCAGGAGAGGTTAGGCTATGTGTGTATGTGAGAGAGAATCCCATCTTAATACAGTCACAGGAGCCTGCAGACGTGTGACTATTTACCCACCAGCATGAGTTGTCAACAGAAATGAAGCCAGGACCTTCAGCACAGGATGCGAATGCTTGGAGTTTACAGTACCCTAGTGTTGCTAAGAGATTCAAGTTACAGGTTTCCAAAGCCTTCATAATGGCTCTCTTACTTCCATGTCACTTAATAGCTGTCACACTCTTCAGCACTGACATTCCTTTTGTCTCTTAAAGTGGCCATTACCCTAAATGGGAGTTTCACTTGAGTAAAAATATTTGTTTTGTCTAAACTGCCGGGTCACTGTTACAATGGTGTGTGCATGAGATGGGGGGAGCAGGAGAGAGATTACTGTGCTAATTCATACACTTTGGGCAAAACCATAAAACCACATTGGTATATGGATAAATCTGTAAAGTGACTGGAGTGGGAACTGAAGCTAATAAATGATGTTAAGAAGGATTCTGTAACAGCAAAATGTGTTGAAATGAAGAGGGTGTGGCTTGGCCATAAACAGGAGATGGCGTTCAGCATTCATGATAAATAATACAAATTCTTTGGTCTCCAGGCCTGCTTAAGTGACATCAATTTCAGACATGCAAGTTGTAATGTGGAATTTAGTGCATATGTGCACCACTGAACTCTGCTGTGGAGCAACGCAGAAGATGCTCAAATATATAGGGGCATATCTTCCTCTAATGGCTAGAAATTCATGAAAGATATAGCAGAGATCACCTTTAGCTCAAGTGCTGGGATTTCAGAGCTGCATTATCAGAGCAAAAGGGGTTGATTGGGTCCTGCTGTTACTTGTGTGCAGTTTAACTGAGGACTAATGATAGACATAGGTTTGCAGCTGGGTTGTGTTTGTACAGACACATTTACTAAGAGAGGCACTGTAATACAACCCCCTGTGTGCGTTTTAGATGATCCCTGAGAAAGTGTGATTCCATAAAAATCACATACTCTAATCCTGAGCTATGATAAGCCTCACCCTGCTCCCATGTGAACTTTCCTACTATTTACAGAGAATCTCACCCCACTTTGCCTCACCAAACCTGGGCCATTTTTGTACTTGGTGTAACGGTATAGCTGACCCATTAAATGAAATGGGATTCAGCTTTCCTGTTCTAGTCAAATATCTCCTCCTTGGGCCAATTAAGAGGGTGGGGCAGTGCATGGGGAGCTGTAAGAGGCCTAGTGAGAGAACTCCAGAGAGTTAGAGCAAACTGCTTTGGTCAGGAAGGGCTGGAGATGATTGTTATCACAGACAGAAGATGTCCCTAAGCCAGAGCTAGAGAGCTGAAGGCAAGCATGGAAGTTGTTAGATGGCTTTAAGCAGGGGAGGTAGAGTTAAGGGCTAGAGAGGACTGAAGGAAGGGGGAAGAAGTTACCTGCTCTTAACTCCTTACTGGAGAGCTGGACCCAGGAGGGCTGTAAGAGAGCCAGGGAGAGGGAGGGATGCTCCCCTAGCAAGAATGCTCCCAGCAGAGAGACAGTGAGAGTTCCTTTCCTCTGGGAAGGGCTGTTGTGTCTGTCCTGCCAGAAGGACAGTGGAGGACTGACAGTCTTGGTGTGGTGAAGATATGGTATGTGACTCAGATGATATGTAATTTATTTTTAAGGACTATATGTATTGGGCTGATAGTGCAGAAGTCCCACATCATAATCCCTACGTATCAACCAGAAGATGAGCTTTCATGGGGTTCTGGGGACTTAAAAGAGGAAACCGAGGCAAAGGGCCACTGGCTGGCCTGACCTGAAGCTACAGGGTGAAAGCTGCTCGTTTACAATCGGTCATGGATAAAAGGTAGTGAATGGCTATTATTTAATCTTGAACAAAATGTTTGACAGATTAGAAAACTGTAAAGCTAGCCAAGATGAAGCCCTAATAACTGACCAGGGCTCTTATTTTCCTGACCCTGCTCCTTCAGCAAAAATGCTAACTTAATTCTGATCCAGCAAGGAAAATCTTCAGGACAGTTTTTAGCACTGAAATGACTAGGGGTTTTGAACACCCCCTTAAACCACAGTGCGACACTTTTAACAAACCAGAGTTGTAGCTCTAGCCCCAGCTCCAGGATGAAGTAGGGCTGTAATCAGGACCCTGATCAGCAAGCTGCCACTGGGAAATCCCCAAAAGAATTGGGTACAAGTTAAATAGCATTAAAAGTGCTCAGAGATCCATAACCAAATGGAGGTTAAGCACAGGGAGCTGTCTGGGTGTTGTGTTTCAGCCTCTGTGCACACTGGGGTACGTGCAAGTGGCTTTATGTGAGGGTGGTGAACTATTTACTTCCTTCAGTGAGAGCATTTGAGCCTTAAAATCCTCCCAGCCTTTTGTGAGGTAAATCAGGATTATCTCCATTGTGCAGAGGAGGAACAGATGCACAGATTGTTCATGTTGACTTTATCCAATTATACTGTCAGAGCCAGGAATTGAACCTAAATGTGTGAGCCCCTGTCTTCACCACATTATTTTAGTAACGAACTAACTAAATCCAGGTGTGTAGGCTTGTGTATGTATATATGTATTTTGATTTCTAACCAAGTGCCTACAACAGGCTCTACAATGATTTTACCATTTAAAATATACAAAATAAAATTAATAATCTCAGTTCAATACACACTTCAGAGTAATAACACAGTGCCCTGCTCATGCAGTGCTTGAATATTGATATTCACATGCCATGATGATAAACCATAATGATGTCATGCAGAAACAGCGTCCTGTCCTTGGCCCGTTCCCTCTCCAAACACCTTCCTCCATTTTGCAGTGTGCCCAGAATTTATCAATCCAAGATCTGGGAGACCAAGTAAGAGGAAAAGTCACTTCTAAAGCAGTGATTCCCAAACTTTAACAACCTATGAACCCCTTTCACTAAAATATCAAGTCTCGCAAACCCCCTCCTAAAAATGAATATTTCCATGGATTTTCTCCTTTATGGGAGTATAAATTATAAAAGCCATGATATTGGAAATATAAAATTTGTTTTTTGACATGCTTATTACACACTTATTTGTTATTTATCATTACAGTATTTTTATTACATTATGAAAACAGCAACACTCTTCCAAGATCTCATTTTTGTAGCTTGTATGATATTGAATAAGCCTGTTATAAAACAAGGCTCCTATGTTTCATCAAGAAATATCGGATGTGAAATACTATGAAGGTATTTAAGAAGTCAGCTCAAAGAGGTCCTCCTACACAAGCAGCAGTCCAGGCAAACAACGCATATTACAACAAAGCTTAAACATGTTCTTCAAATCATTTTAAAAGCATTAGCTGTCTAATTTTAAAAACAGCAAAAAATATTCACCTCCCTTCCTATTTCTTATAAGGAGTCTTGAAGTTTAAATCTCCTCAGTGTGATAGATATGCCTACTTTGAATAGGCTGACCAGATAGCAAGTGTCAAAAATCAGGACAGGAGGTGGGGGTAATAGGTGCCTATGTGAGAAAAAGACCCAAAAATCGGGACTGTCCCTACAAAATTCAGACATCTGGTCACCCTAGCTTTGATCTGCTTAGCTCTTGAAAGTCCAGGAGTTCTCGGCTGCTTGCCCCATGCTGCCCAGGATCCCTAGGGACGGCTTTGTCCGACATTAGGGAATTTTTTTCCAAGAACCCCTTGTAACATTTCGTGAACCCCAAGGGGTTCACAAACCCCAGTTTGGGAACCACTGTTCTGAAGTCAACAGGGCACTATTGAGAACTGCGTGCTAGCAGCTCCTTCCCCATTATACTGAATCAAGCACGTCCACTGATCTCAACCACAACTGGGTCACACAGGATTTTTAGGGTAACCCAAGCCCACTAAGACCTTTTTAAAATGCAGGACAGGCCTGTGGGGGCATTTAAAACATGGGCTCAGTGGGTGGCAGCCTATCTCAAGGTCAGATGGGTGTATAGTCCAATTTCTAATGTGGGGCAGGCACGTGGAGGTCTGTGTATAATGCAGGTCTGTGCAGGATGTGTGAGATTTATATAGTGTCTGATATTGAATACGCATGATTCTGTGTATAATATGGGATATGGTGTGCGTCACATCAGATAAATGGGTCTTACACCATAGTCAGCATGAGAATCTGTATAATGTTGTATACAATTTGTTTGTCTTGATCATATCAGAAAAAGGCCCCTTTTCCTTTTGGGTAAGTGGCTATGTCTCTCTTTACAAAGTTGGATACATTTCTCTTTACCATGCTGGATATGTCTGTCTGTATATAGGACATGTTTGTCTGTGTGTATTGCATCAGATAAATGAGGGGCTGTTTTTTTTTTCCAGTTAGGTCCAGGGATCCATTTGTCTGTCTGTATAATGTGCATATGCATCAGATCATTGCTGAGGTTGGAAGTATTTATGGCAATTAAAATGTTTTGCCTGCGAGCTGTTTTGGGGCTTTTTTGAAGTGGGGATTTTCAGACTTCAAGGTGTTAACAGCCCCTCTAAACGGTTTTGTTTTTTAATTGCAGCAAATGACTGAGGAGCCATTAAACATTCGCCTCTCTGCAGTTGTTTCTAAGCCCTTTCAGTCCTCCTCCTATTTATTCTGTTTAATTCAGTCAGGTAGCTTCGGGGCAGTGAAGATCAATACTTTACTTTGATAGGAAAGAGTCAGGTTTGAAACATAGAGATAAAACTGACACATTTTGTATAAATTTAATTAAAAATGCACCTTTAGTGGCTTGTTGCAAGCACAAAGCCAAAGCTCCATCTCACTATCTCTCTGTCTCTCTCTCTGTCTGTCTCTCCCCTTTCTTGTGCCTAACAGGAAGATCTCTGAATCTGCCTCGCCAACAAAGCACCGCATTTTATGATTTTTGTCTTGAAAGTTTAGCACTGAGGGAGAAAGATGGAAGGGATATGAAATTCTAAACAGACCTTCTGCTCTCCCGTGGTCCCTCTCCTCTTGGTAGGGAGGGGTGGGGGCGGCTGGGGAAGGAGTAGGCTCCCAGGTGGGTGGGGGAGGGAGACAAAGTGGAATGATGGGTTTTTTTAAACCCAGCAGATTGGGCACCCTGGGGCACTTTCCATTTGGAGCTGTAGCCCCCGCCTCTTGCTTTGTTAAGTGAGAATTTATTTTTCTGAATACTTGTGCATCCTGGATCCCACTAGGATAAGTGCTGGCCACAAGGCAGTGTCTTTATTCTCTCTCTCTCTCTCTCTCATTTCTCTCCCTCTTTCCCTAACTCTGCTGCCAGTGAGAACATTTGTCTTGTGTTTTATAATCTGGCCCCGTCACCCCCTTCCCCTGCATGTCTCTCTCTCTCTCTCTCTCTCTCTCTCTTTCTCAATCCTATTTGGCTTAGTTCATTTTTCACTTGAGTGGCTTCCTTCCCAAACTCCGCTCTGCTCCGGTCTCCCTCTGCTCAACACCAATAAAACACGTACAACACAGGTAGGACAAGGTGCCAAGGCTCAGCGTGACAAACTGCTCGCACACCATTCAATAACCACGGCTGTAAATCGCCTCCACAAACTCTGCGTCTCTGCTCTCGCTTCAGCCTCAATGGATCTCTTGACACCTGGACTTGCTCACATTGTGTACATAGCACGCACTGCCCCCATAATGCACACAGCAGGCTCATATGCCTGGGAAGGTGTGGGAAACAAACAGTAATGGGACCTCTCCTTCACCCAGGGCAAGGACCTTTCAAATCCCTCTGGCTGTCATTAGGAATTCTCAGGTTTAAGATCCCATATCGCCTTGGGATTGGTCAGCATTCTGCTTGGCCTGGCCTGAGACTGCCACAGCATCTTGCTATCTAAACTACTTGTCCGCTGTATGGAATTTGACTTGCTAATGTTACCGGAGGAGGCTGGCAGTACCTGTCTGTCTCCGAACTCTCATTGTTCTGAGTTATTTGTACAGTCGTAGTGCTCACAAGGTGCGAGGCGCTGTACACATGCGCACACAACAAGATGCAGCCCCTGCCCCAAAGAGCTCCCAGTCTAAGTAGGCAGACAGCATATGAAGGGCGGGAGGAGAGGAATAAAACATGAACTTGCTCCCCAACGTCCCCCCATTGTTAGCTGCCTATTGTGCTGCAGAGTTGGATCATACAGAGAAATGTGAAAGACGGTGTTGGCCTTACAGACCAACATAGGGAGAAAGTACTGTATGTTAGAGATGACGTGGAAGCCAATATGAAGACAGTGCTAAAAGAGAAGAGAACAAAAGGGTAACAAAACAGGCATCATTAAGGCTACAAATGGACAGGTCATGGGCAATAAACTAAAATTCATGGCCTGTGATCTGTCCTTGCCTTTTACTAAATCTTTGGGGAGGTGCCCTGGGAGACTGCTGGTGGGGCTAGCAGTACCAGCTGCTGGAGCTATTGAGCAATGGCTGCTCTGGCCACCACTGGGACCGCTGCTCAGATGGTCCTCAAGGCCAGCTGCACTGGCCACTGCTCAGGCGGTCCCAGGCGCCAGCTGCCACAGGCCACCCGAGCAGCGGCCAGTGCAGCTGGCCCCACGGCAGCTCCAGCAGCACCGGTGTGGCTGGCTGTGGGGCTGCCCAAGTGGCTGGCTGTGGAGCCAGTGTGGCTGTCCCTGGCACCAGCTGCTTGGGCAGCACTGGGGTCAGCCACACTGGCTGCTGCAGAAGTCATGGAGGTCATGGAATTCCCTGACTTCTGTGACAAACACAGAGTCACAGACATCATTGATGGAGAGAGGTGAAGGGAGGGGATAAGAGACATGACTGGATAAACAGAGGAGTGGACTTAAGAAGGACCTTAATGAGAATAGGTTTGAAACTATGTCCGGGAGAAGGACGAACGAGTGGAGGAATCGAAAGGACAGAGAGAAATGGCCAGAATACTCTGGGGGTCAAAATGAAATGACTGTCCATGATCCTCCCATCCCAACCTCTGCTTTGCAATCCAAGCTCCCTGGCTTCACTAGCTGTAAGAGTATTGAGAGCTTCCTCTCTAACAGGAGGTAGGGTTCACTCAGTATGTTTGTCTGTCTGCAAACGGGTGGCTGAATTATCAGTTAAGTCCCTTTTATGAGTTTCTTGGGGAGGTTAGCGCTGAGGGGTGTCTCTGTGTCAAGAATCTCCAGGTAGTTGAGTGCTGAGGACTCTGTTTCTCAGGAGTGTAGACAGCACACAGTATAGTGGTGCATACAGTCAGCGCCTGTGTTTTCTGCCTTTAATCAAAGCAAATGAAAGTTTCTAAACAGAAGAAGCCAGGCTTTTGTGTTCTGCCACTGGAGCTGTTTCCATGCTGCCTTCAGTGCCGGTAATTGCCGACACAAGTCGCTTTGTGTTAAAATGGCAGAGATAATTGAAACGGAATTCAGAATCAGGACCCTGCAGGCAGCACTTGTTGAAAGAAGAAATAAAGATCGTTTGGGTCACATCTTTTGTAATTTGCGTTTAATAATCGTACCAGGAGGTACATACAAAGGCAGAGGAGACATGAGACACAGCAACCCAGCAAGCTTCTCCCCCCCCGCACCCTCCTCATGCCTCCCGGCCTTTCAGTGGAAATTAGGGAGGCCTAAAAGAGACATCTCATTTCATGTGTGGGGTGGGACAGCACTAGCCCCAAAGCACAGAGGGTCAGTGCTCTCTGTGAAGTGGAGTCAGTGCTGTAATCTGGGAGCCAGAATGGGGAAATGGCTCCCTGGATCAGTGTTAAGTGGACATTAGGATGAGGATTTATGGGCCCAGGAGTTGGCTTGCACCTAGTGGATCTGTCTAAATGCTGAGGAGCAAAGGTCACTCTGTCTGATATAGACTGTGTGATTTTATTTGAAATTGAACTGAAATGGGCTGCTTTTTGTAACCTTCAATAGGCCTTGTTCGAGCCTTTGTTATGATCCCTCCTCCCCCCACCCCACCCCGGTCTATTGCCTTGGAGGTCTGGGAATATAAGCAGTCCCTAAAAAACATATATAGCCCCATTAATGTCCCCTTTATAGCTTCCCAATGGCTACTCCTTTCCAATAACTGGCTGCTGGATACCATCCAGGGGCAGGGTCCAGTGCTGAATGCCGTGAAGTTTGGTATATGTAGTTGTATCTGTGTTGCTCCCAGACCTGAAGTAGAGCTCAGTGTAGCTCAAAAGCTTGTCTCTCTCTCTGACAGAAATTGGTCTAGTAAAAGATATTACTTCAACCACCTTCTCTCTAAAGTCTGGTAGCAGAACATGGAGGTGGTAGAGAAAGAGTTAACCCTTTCTTTCTGGCTTGATGGAAGAGCTCCGCTGCCTGCCCTGAGTGCAGGGGTTTGCAGAGGAGTAGGACTGGGCCATTCACCGCAGGACACTGTAAGAGATGTTTGGGGATGATTCTGACTGTGAGCCTCAGGGAGAAGACAGGAGTAAAGAGTAGAGAGGATCCTGTGCCTCCCTAGACCTTGACTGCAGTAACCTCTGCTCTTTTTGCTTTGGCTAAAGTGATGCTTTGTTTAACCCTAAAAGGGACAGGGCATTCTTTCCACTTCCCCTGCTACAGTAAAGCTCCACAAAGGTGTTTAATCCTGTGCTCTGCGTTGCCACAGAAGGGCCAGGAGGAAAATGTGGCATATGCCATGTACGATTAGTAGTAGACTGAAATTGAGGCTACAGAAAGGTTGGTATGAGGAACCCTGCAGCTCCAGCAGTATCTGTGAACCTTCAGCTAGTCTTACTGCTCACTTAATTGAACAATCAAATGTCTCAGTTCCAAAGAGAGCGTTACCTTGTGCAAAGTGGATATGGCCCTGGATTGTTCCCCCTGAGCTGCAAGAACCAACCCTGTCAGCCTATCCCCTGGGGGTGGCTGAGGCCTTCCTGTACCTCCAGCTTCATCTCTGGAATGACCAGAACCCATCTATGTGCCCCTGTCTGCAGAGCAGCATGGTCTACCAGATAGGGCCCTGGAGAGGGACCTCAGACCTGTGTTCTAACCCCAGCTCTGCCACTTGACATGCTATGTGAATTCCTTTTTCTGTGCCTTGGTTACCTTCTTTTTCCCATCTGTAAATGGAGTAACAGTGCTGGTTTCTTCAATGGAAGAAGAATATACATATTGTATCTTATTATGGGGCACGTGGAACCCACCCATACCTAAATGAGGCCCATGGAGTAGCCAGAATCTTTCCACATCCCCCATCACGGCATCCAAAACCTATGTGTATCTTGGGGTATCCCTGCAGCTAAGTTAAAACAAAACCAGGTCTGATGGAGACCTGCTTGAGTAAGAACAGCCCATCCCTTCTTTGGACAGTGGAACATGCTGTTCCCCGACCCTTTAGCAAATCCTTGGTGTTGTCCCTGTATTGTTGTCCTATTGACATGTCCAGGGATATGAATAGGAAGAAGTCAGTCTTAGGGGGATTGGCATACTGCATCTCTTTCTCACTGGGGTTGCCCTGTATTGCACCTGGCCTGGTTCAAAGGTCAGCGGATCACTTGCCACCAGTTATCAGAACAGAAAACATAAAACTCCCCAACCCTCCTAGTGCAGCTCCCTGCATGTTCCACCCTGACCTTGCTGTATTTCCCCTTTTCCCTGCATCCACCATATCCCTTCCTTTAGCTACTCTTAGCAGCTCATGATTTCATGCTTTTTGCCTATGCCACAAAGAGCAGTGTCTGGCTACATCTGGAGCTGCCCTCCTGGTTCCCATGGAATAGTTCTGTTCAATTTAAAATTCCAACATATTTCCTTAACCTAGAGAAAGTGGGAGATGTGACATTCTCTAGGTGTCACATTGCTCCAAGGATTGGCAGGAAACACCCCCAGATGCATGAAGACTTGCAGGGAAGAGATAATGGAAAATGGAATCTTCCACAAGGTGGAGAGGGACCAGGTACCTGTACAATCACACCTTACTGCTTGAAAGAGCCAGTGAACAAGTTAGCTTTGGAAGCAAGCAACTGAGCTGCTTAGTAGTACTATGAGGCACTCAGTCCCCTTCCTTCCAGCCGTCTCATCTCCCACATGGCAGAGACATTGTGAGAGTCACATTGGGCCAGCCCCATGTGATGTTCTTGATGTCCTTTCAGTGGAGTAAGAGACTGGTCATCAGAATTCTTGGGTTCTCTTTTCATTTTCTTGCTGTGTGAGCTTGGATCACTGCTCTGTGCCTTACGGTATATCTACACTACCCCTGGAGTGGCGGGTAGTGATTGATCTATTGGGGATCGATTTATCACGTCTAGTGTAGACACAATAAATCAATCCCTGAACACTCTCCCCGTCGACTCCGGTACTCCACCTCTGCGAGAGGCAGAAGTGGAGTCGACGGGGGAGCAGCAGCGGTCGACTCGCCGCCATGTGGATGGCCAGGTAAGTCAACCTAAGATACGTCAACTTCAGCTACGCTATTCATGTAGCTGAAGTTGTGTATCTTAGGTTTGGACTCCCCCGCAACCTCCAGTGTAGACCAGGCCTTAGATTCCCCATCTATAAAATAGGAAGATACTGATCCAGGTGTTAGGGACCTGAGTTAGTGAGTATCTGAAGAGTGCTCTGAGATCCTTGGACGGAAGGTTCTACAGGTGGACAAAGGATTGTTTTAGACCTACATTCATAAGGTTGCTCCAGTTCTTGGTAGGAAACCATCACCCATCTGTACCATCACATTGTGAGTCATGATGTCCTATAACTCATTGTTCTTAAAACTCCGAGAGAGCCTAGATATCATTGTAATGGGAGCACTATAGACTCACAGGCATGTAAGGAAACCAGCTGGGATGATGATCAGCAGGGAGCTTGAGAGAGAGCAAGACAGCACAGTATATCAGTAACAGACCATCCCCACTTCCATCGATCGCTCCCCTTCACACACACATCCCCATCAATAAACACCCACTCTCCTCCTCATCCTGGTACATTCATACTCACATACCTGTGACCCTACTACATACATAAATGCATGCTCCATCCCCTTCTTTTCCCTTCTCTCCTCCTCCCATCTGTTTGCTATATAACTCATTGCTAAGTAACTTTCTCTCTGCAGCCTCCAGGGCTGGGTGCAGGATCTTGCCCCTCCTCCTCTCCAGCAGTCCGGTGGGCTTTTGAACATGTGTTTCTGGAAGGCAGATACCAGCTGGCTGGGGGGGGGGGCACATTTGCATATTCAGCTAAAAGCTCCTGAGCTGAGCTGGGGACGTCTGGAGGAGCCTGTGGCAGGATGGAGAGAACAGGGAAGCTTTGGTCAGCTAAAGGTCAAGTGGAACAGATTTTCAAACGAACGGACAGATGGTGAAAGGAAAGGAGGGGTGGGGAGTGAATTCAAACTCTTACATTAAATGAATAAATAGCTACATGTAGAAAGAGAACAAATGACCACTGAGCCAAGGGGCCTGACAGTCGTGCTACTGGCAGCTTCTTTCATATCCCTTGAGTGTGGGCTGAGGGGAAGGCTGTCCCCCCAGTCACCACTTCCACACACACAGTGGGGTGTATGGAGCTTCTGTGAGGAGGGCAGAGGAGGGAGGGTCAGGTGAGGCTTTCTCAGCAGGATTGTCTAATCGCAGGGAGTGGCATTTGAACTCCCACTCACAACAATGTGAAATGGAAGCAATTCATCCCAAGAAGCCTGAAGTTAAAGAATTCTTGGGGCCTCCCATTGTGACCTTGGTAAAGGTGTCTAGTCATAGCCCTGCCTCTTGTAACCCACCCTAACCTTTTCTCTCATACTGTCACATTACTGAAATTATCTGGGATCATATATATCATTGGTGCAACCAAGGTCCTGTCGGGACACCAAATCTTAGGTAAAGGGGGTCATATAAGGTGTCTACGACCAGGTTATGGTCTGCTGATTATGATTATGCTATCTGTATGTGTGTATCTTGTTTGTAGCTAAAGTTATGAAGATTGGCTGTACAGAGTCTGTATTTCAAACTTATGCTTGCTTTTGGGTGAAATCCCAGACAAAGTTACTGTTAGCTCAGCCTGGCCTTCCTGATGGCCCGTCAAGTTCCAATCAAGCTAACAATGAACTTTGTAGATGCCCGTCCACACCCGAGCTTCCCCAAGAATGTGGCCTAGCTGGTCAGGAACTGAATCTTGGAGAATCATATGACTGGACCACATGGCTCTGAAACTCCATGTTACAATTGGACACTGCATAGCAAGAAGGAGGCGGTCTCCACCCACAAGAGTAAGTCTATATAAACCTGGGAAAGGGACCTCCATTTTGTCTTCAATCTCCAGTCTCCAGCCTTGCTCCTACTTCTGGATGGGACTTTGCTATAAATGGGCGCTCTGGCCAGAGGATTGATGACCCATTCCTCCAGGGAATGTATTCCAGAGACTTTGATTTGAACCTGCACTTATTCTACAACTGACGCAAGCCATTACTGCATGTATTTAATTTCCTTTAACCATTTCTAACCCTCACCTATATCTTTTTCCTTGTATAATAAACCTTTAGATTTTAGATTCTAAAGGATTGTCAACAGTGTGATTTGTGGGTAAGATCTGATTTGTATATTGACCTGGGTCTAGGGCCTGATTCTTTGGAATTGGGAAGAACCATTTTCCTTTATGTTGGGGTATTGATTTTCATAACCACTTGTCCCCAGGACAGGTAGCTGCTTGTGGTGATACTGGGAAGCTGGAGTATCTAAGGGAATTGCTTGTGTGACTTGTGGCTAGCCAGTGGGGCAAAACCAAAGTCTTTTCTGTTTGCTGGTTTGGTTTGCCTTAGAGGTGGAAAAACCCCAGCTTTTGGCTCTAGTTGCCCTTTTGGAAGCAATTTGTACTGATTAGGCACTCTCAGTGTGTCCCACCAGGAACAGCACCGTCACACGTACACAGTGCCCTCTGCTGGCAAGGGCAGAATGGAAGAGGTCCAACCTATCAGATTTTCTCTCATTGGGAGGGTGTGTCCTGCACTCTCCCCATCTGTGGAAGAGTTGCCATTGGGTTATGTATCTAGTCCAGGATCAAAGTTAGGTGACCAGATGTCTCATTTTTATAGGGACAGTCCCGATTTTTGGGTCTTTTTCTTATATAGGCTCCTGTTACCCCTCAGTCCCTGTCATGATTTTTCACATTTGCTGTCTGGTCACCCTAATCAAACTGTTCTGAGATTACCTCAATGCAGCACCACTGCAGAGTTTCGAACAGCTAACAGCAGAAAAATTATCACAGCCCTCACATGTGAAAATAGGAACCTCAGTGGAAGGGAATGAAGATCCCAAACCCCAAAGGGTGAAAGAGAGCAAACTTGGAAGAGGGTACAAATTCTCTGGAGGGACAACTGCTGCTCAGGGCGGCCTGACAAAAATGAGCCATGGAAAATTAGGCTGAATATCAAGAAACATTTCTTCATGGTTAAATCTACAGGGCTACGCAATCTTTTCCTTGGTGAAGCCTCATTGTTAGGGACTGGAATGGGCAAAGTTTTGGGGAAGATACTGGGGAACAATCTGTCTTGGCTTCTGGGGATGAACTTGATGGCTCTTCATAAGGCATGTCTATCTCTGAAGAAGCAAATGGAAATCCTTGGGAGTGGAGTCAGAATACGTCAGATTAATGTTGGTTCTGTAGAAATGATCTGAACTGACTCTTTTTACAGGATCTGGCCTGGCATGATCCATGTCACCTTGGCTCTTCCTCACGGCTCAGTGCCTTCCACTGCTGCCTGCTTCCCTGTTGCTAGCTGTCTAGTGCAGATCTATACTCTATTCTTTATACAATCCATTGACATGCACACAACCCTTAGATCTAACAGGCTCTTCCCCAACCCCAAGTTGTCCATATCACATGACTGTTTTCTTACTTTCATATAACTATTCAGGGAGGAGTCTGTGTATGTTTTATACAGCACCCAGCACAATGGGGTCCCCACTTTGACTGCTATCACAATACAAATATTCTCCTTTCTCCAATCCCATCACCCTAATTGCCCAGTTTCCCCTCCAATTGTTTTATATTTTTTACTCAATTTTATTTAAAAGTGTTTCTGTTTCTCTGTGATTTTAAGACATGCACATGACTTTTGAGAGTGACTGCATAACTTTATATTTATAAGACCTCTGTATCCCTTTCCACTATCACCACTGTTCCCCATTTTTGTTGATCTCACTTGTTCCATCTCTTCTTAAATGGGTCAGAAAATATTTTTTTAAAGTCATATTTTAGGGTGCTGGGGAGAAAAATACACACCATAGAGAGGAATTGCTAAGAGACCCACCTAGTTCTAGTGTTCTGGCTCTGACTATGGCCAATACCTCATGCTTCAGAAAAAAGTGCAAGAACCACTGTAATGGATAATTAGGGAGTAAACTTCCCAAAGAGGAAACGTCTGGCTATCCACCACCACTCAGTGGTTGCCTTATGCCCTGAAGCAAGAAGGTTCATAAATGATGTATTTTCTTTAAAATCTTGTCTGCTGTAACGGTGAAGGTTCTCCTTCTCCATACAAGTGTCTGATCCTTTTGTGAAGCCTGCTGAACTCTTGGTGTATTGTCAGCAACTCCCAAAGGTTAATTATGTGTTATATAAAAATGTATTTACATGTGTCACCTTCCAGTTTCATTGCATGTCCCTTTTTCTTGTATTATGAAAGAGGGTAAATGCCCACTTTTTAATCATCTAATTATTTATTTATTTTTGGCTGTTGCTTGTTTATTTTTATACTAAGTGGTTTCCAGAGAGAGAAAAGGGCACATTTCCTGACTCAAGGAGTGCAGACAGAGGTTATGGAAAACATAATTAGAATGATCAAGGTGATGCTTGGCTAAATCTAGGGAAGATAATCTTAAATTAATACTACAATCTCTGAAAATATTCCCTCCGTCAGGATAAATCAGGTAGATTCCTCATAAGCAGCATAAGTGAGTCTTGAAGTAGCAGAGAAAGAGTCAGTGCAGAGATTCAAAGATGTGGGTGAGGCAACCAAAATGACAGGCAAATGTGTGTGCATTCATTCCAGTAGCGTGCATTACCTTGCATTAGTTAGCACTGAATGCCACCTGCTATGATGCTGCCCATTCACTTAGTTTTGTTAGGTGCCTCTGTGTGCCTCTGAAGTTCCTCCGTGTGTCTGATCTTGATTTGCTTAAATTTGTGTTATCTGCATACCTTGCTGCCTCACTGCTTACCCTGCAATTATTAACAAACATATTAAACACTGACCTCAGTATAACTTCAGACACCCCACTTGTCTCATTCTGAAGACCAATGATTTATTCCTACTCTGTTTTGTTTTAATTTCTAATCTATGAAAGAAATTAAACCCATGATGACTCAGTTTCTTTAATAATCTCTTGAAAGGGACTTAGTCACTTGGATTTTTAAAAGCATTTGATAGTCATCTAGTTGTCCTTTCTTCACTATTTTGCTGACATTCTCAAAGAATTCTAATAGATAAGAGAGGAATGATTTTCCTTCACAAAGTCCTACTGATTTGTCCCCCAAATTCCATCTCTCTTGGCTGTTCCAATTCATCATGTCTGGTCTTTAGATTCTGAATTTAGGCTCAGATGGCCATGAGCTAATTGGCAAGCACAAGGCAAGTAGTTCTCATCCATTCTGCACTCTGTACAATAAAATTCGGTAGCCACCTCCCTCCATGACTGACTAAGCTAATGCAGCTTACATAGTTAAATAAGGTGTTTTACTCTGTGGTTGGGCATTAGGCTGAAATAGGTTTTATCTTTAATTTAGAAGTTCAGGCATTTTAGTTTATTTAACAGACCTCCACAATTACCATATATACTTGTTCATAAGCCAAATATTTTTGGTAAAAAAGTGAAGCATCAGTGAGTGGGGGTGGGCTTATAAATGGGTCTACACCAAAACTTGATGATTTTAAACTCTCTGGAATTGTTGAATTGAATATCTAATACATTGTCGTTTTGTTTACCGGGAGCGCCCGCAGGCAGGGAGCCCCTCCCCTCTCTGTGGCCGGGGTTCGCTGTTCCTAGCCAATGGGAGCTGCGGGAAGTGGCGCCACTTCCTGCAGCTCCTATTGGCTGGGAACAGCGAACCCTGGCCACTGGGATCTGAGAGGCTCTGTGCCTGCAGATGCTCCAAGTAAACAAAACGTCTCCACCCGTCAGCGGCTTACCCTGATGGGCTGGGAGCCAAAGTTTGCCAACCCCTGAAATACAGGGTCGACTTATGAAAGGGTCATACAGTTTTTGCTATTTGTACCATCTTGTGGGGTTGGCTTATAAATGAACGGGCTAACGAACACATATATACGGTAATTCAGCTGTCAACCCCTTACTAGTAGTCCCGTGTACTCCAAACTCATGTAAGTTCTCTCGGATGCCTGTGTATTCTATTTAAATATCAGTGTGCTGAGAACATTACAAATCTTCAGATAGGACACTGTCTTCTAATTTCTGTAAAGTTCTAAAATTGCTTATAACACTGAAGAAGTAATAATAGTGATTAGAACTGCTTAAATCCTAAACAGACTGAATTCCAAGTATATTTTCAAATAAAGATGTTGAGTTTAGCTCCTGGGGTCCTATTATTTGTCTTTTTGCAAGTACAGTGGAACCCTGCAATACTGCGTCCCGCGATAGCGTGAATCCGCTTATAACGCGGGGCACGCAGGGCTCCTGATGGTGGCAGTGGGCGCTGCTTTGATGCAACGGAACCCCACGACCCCGCGTTTATCGCGATCGATATTTTTGGACCCTGATCATTGCAATATTGCGGGGTTCGACTGTATTCAGATGTCTGCCAGGACTGTTTGAGAAAGCTTGCAAATTCTCAAAGTTTGCTGAATTATAGCAGGAATGGTTCTTCCTCTAAACACCTGTGCTGTTTTGTTATTCACTAGTTCAAAATGTTTGCCATCTCATCAGGAAGCAGAAACAAAGCCATGTGATTTAGGTAACCAGTGTGGTTGTTAAATAGCTGCCATATTCCATCTCAGAGGTACCTGCATTTCCACAGTGGGCGTATCATTTGTAAAATGTTGTGAGATGCTTTCAGTTGAAGGGGGGGCGGGGGGCTGTAGAAATTGTAAGTTCTTCTTTCCTCCCTCCTCTCCCCCTCCCAGGATTTCAGTCAGTTACATCAATCAATCTGAATGTATCTGCATTAGACTGAATTCTGGCCTCACTTACATGTATAAAGGCCCCATTGATCTTAGCCAGCTACACAGGGAAAAAGAGAGCAGAATGTCATTCCTACATTTGGTGTCTTTTCTCACCCAAAAATGAATCCTGCTCCCCAAAACTCCACATTGCTCATAGGCTACAACCAGTCTGTCCAGCTCCCAACGTGACCCCCTTCCAGGGCCAGCTGCTGCCCTCCTATTTGTTTTAGGAATTCCCTGTTTCCATGAGGGCTTTTTGTCTGAGTAGAATGGGTCCATAACTTTGTGGGACAAGAATATCCGCCTTGCTGCCAGTGCACAGGCTCACTTATGCTCCCCTCCCTCCTTAGTTTCTATTCTCCTTATAAAATAAAACATTCCAGCAGAATAATGGCTCCCCAGTGGAAAGCCCCTTCTCCTGATGGGGGTTACTGGCACTTAGACTAGCTTAGGAAAAAGAGAGTGAAGGCAGTGATTTGCATGCTGGCTGGGCATTGGGAGAGGTGTTTGAGTGGAAGGAGGGTATTTAGGGAGCTGCCAATGGAGTGATTATGCCTCAGCACTGCCAAGGGGAGTTACATAAGGAAGAAGAGCAATGAGGCCTCCTCTCCTCCAGGCTAGTAGGAGTCCTTTGGCTCCTAGCATGGGTCTGGGTTTGAGTGCAGAAGTGGAGATATGGCTGCCTGCTCTCATACTCGCGTAGCCACCTTCATGCCTGTGTCCCCAGCTGTTTCTGTCACAGGTACAAGTAGTGACATGAGGGGGTTGTACCTACTCCCAGTTTTTACCAATCACTGCTCCCCTAAACCATGTTAGGAGGACTCACTTCACACTGGGGATGTTTTATGGGGCTGCTGTGTGTCTGGGTGCTCCCTGGCATCAAGACCTATCTGCTGGAGTCAGAGAGCTTCGAAAGCAGGAGATTTCAGATTCCAGAGGCTAGATTTGAAGCTAGCTAGCCTCCATGCTGGGCTTGGGGTGGGGGGGTGGGGAGGAGGAGGAGGAAGGGGGGCTACTGTGGGGAAGGCAAATTCAGAATCTACTTTAGTTTCCCTACTATGGTTACTGCAGATAAAATCTTCTCTGGGAGTGTAAATGGGCAGTTCGAGACCCAGTCACCTGGTTCGTAGCCACGAAACAGCCTGAGTTTGGGGATTAATCCAGTAAGGATCAAAATTCTATTGAAATATTCATCAAACCCCATAGCCTCTTGTAGCTGTGTGTCCTACTTGCTAGGAGTCTCAGGGTCATGCAGAGGGGATGAGAAGTTGTACATGTCTTCAGGAGTGACTTTCCCGAGCCACAAACTTTCCATCCCTCTCTCCCGCCTCTCACCCCGTGAAGCTGGTTATCAATCAAATTCTCTCTCCATCAAGACACAAGTTTTTCATTCAGGAATTAAAAATTTAAGATAAATTAAAAACCAAGCTAACCACATGGTCCCCAGCACTGATAGTTAAGTTCCCTCTCCTCCCACCTCCCCCATGTGCCAAACTCTAGCACCACCTTGTTATCATTGTGGTCCATAAAGGTGAGCATTGACTAGACAGAGTCAGCCAGAGAATGGGCAGGGTCTGTACCAGCTTCACCCACATACCTTAGTTCTGCTGAGTCACCTCAGAACTGCAGCTCCCCTTGCTCCAGCTGCTCCTGGGGTCATGTTCCTGTGTCTTCGTCTATTGAGTAGGTAAAAGGCTGTCTCTTTAGGTATTCTGGGGTTGTCTCTCATTTTTCTCTGGCCCAGAAAAAAGTGAGATTATTGCACTATTCAGAGCAACTTGGAGGTTGCTTTGTGGCTGTACAGGAAGCTCAATGGGGGAGGAGAGGCAGACACCCTTCAGCATCACTAGAGGTCTCTCTTTATCTGTGTGTGCTTGTCTGGAGGGCAATGGGAGAAAAATATGCTCCTGAATAACTTCTTCGTCTCACACTTGACATGTCCCAGGCTCCCGGCATGTAGGAGCCCAGATCACCACTATCGGCTGGACTCTCAAGGCTCAGTGAGCCGGCAAGGAATGTCCCAACCTGCGATTCTTATTCTGCGTATTCTGTCTTCATAATACCAAGCACTTCTCTAGCACTTCACAACACTAACAGCGCCTGGCAATAGAGAGGTATCATTATCTCTATCTTCCAGGTTAGGAAATTGTGGCAAGAGTGGGAAAGTGACTTGCCCAAGGCTACAGCCAGAGCCAATGTCAGAAATAGTTAGACTGTAGGCATTCCTGGCTCCCAGTCCCGTGCTCAGACTTTAATTTTCAGTCCATCCAGCTGTGTAGTTACTATATGTAAGTTGGCTGCCAAATCCACGTGTCCAGTACAGAAAATAAACCTTTATACTGATGCAAATCCGAGATCCAGCTGTCCCACATCGCACACCTGAAGGAGAAGTTGCACCTTTGAATCTGAGTACTATCTCCCCCATTTGTCTCACTTTCATGCAATAATGGCCATCCAGCTCCCTGAGCAAATCATTTCTTGGAGAGTTGCCTGAAAATGGAGGTTGACCAAGAGAGATGAGATTGGGGAGGAGTGGTGGGGTGGGAAACCATTTCCTGTGCGAACCATTAAGGGCACTGCAGAGACCCTCCCTCCAGCATCCTCACCACATTGAGTAGTACCAGGCAATGAGTCATGGCCCAGTGACTCTGAGCTATGCTAGTTCCCCTTGAAATGAAGGCCCTGGGCCCAGCATTCTGTATGGTGGATACCAACTCAGACTTTTATCTCAACAGTTCACTCCTGTACTGTGGCCATTTTCCACTAGGCTGACCAGACAGCATTTGTGAAAAATCAGGATGGGGGATGGTTGGTAATAGGAGCCTATATAAGGAAAAGACCCAAAAATTGGGACTGTCCCTATAAAATCAGGATATCTGGTCATCCCACTTTCCACGGTGTGTTCTTCTGCAAAGCAGCCTTAAATGCCTCCTGGGGAATATTCCTGGCACAGGGGGCCTCTCCAGCAGGCTGTCCCTGGCTGTTGAGGTGGCCCGTAGAAACTGCTGCCAGAGCACATGTTAGGGCAATTCCTAAGGTTGCTGTAACTTATGCAGAGGTTGAACTGACCCCTGCAAGCCTGAGATCGGGGAGGAATATTACTTCCCACCTCGCTCCCTCTGCTGAACTCAGTGCCAGTGCAGAGGTGAATTGCCTCCACCTCCCCACCCACTCCGGACTTTCTCTCCAGGGCCTGCTGAGCCTGTCTCACAGCTAATGTTCTCTGCATGTTCAACTAAAAGCCATGGGAGACAGTACAGCAGCACTGCAGCATCTCCTAGTATTCTGCCTCTCATACAGGAATCCCCCTTCTGCTCCCTCCTCCTGTTTTTGTGTGTGGAATTAACTCCTCATTAAAATTTGGAACTAACAGAAGCCTGCAGAATACAAGCAGGAGCTGTGACATAGTCTCCCACAGAGCTCAGCCATCTCTGTGGCATCTCCTGCTATTCCAGCCCTAGCCTCTTCCCCACACTTCCCCAATCCCACAGCTCTTCCAAGGCACCTCAGTCCTAGCCTGAAGTACACCCTAGCAGAGATATATTAAATTAAGACACAGATCTCTGTATCCAACTTTTTGAAGAAGGAGGGGGATCTTGGAAGTACAAAATTTGGATCCATTGAGGGCACTGACAGAGGGTGCTGGGAACCTCTATGGGGACTGGCGAGAAGGAGGTAATGTTGGCATGGAGTCAGGCCTGCCATCATTGTTTTGCTCTGGAGGTAGGGAATGGGATGCTCTGATTTGGCATGGGAGGCCTTAGTTTTTTTAGAAACCCTTTAGCTGAATTAGATCTTGACCCCATTTAGTTTTAACCCATCCCTGTTATCCCAGCCTTCTCCTGAGCAGAGAAGCTGGCAGTCAGGACACGGCATATGTGATTTTTGGGATGTGAATAAACAAAGCTCAGCCAGCAGCTCATGATCCACTTAGACGTTGAAGCCAGTGGTCTCCAGAGATGAAAGGCAGTTCACCAGCCCATTGCTTCTCCCTCCCATCCGGCCCTACTGCCTCTACAATCTCCTTTGCTGCATCGTGAGCAGATGCTGTTCTGCAGACAGACCCATGCAAACACTGAGGATAATATCCTCAGAACTGGTGCCAGGTGGCAATTTTTCAAGGGTGAGACATACCCAACACATGCTCATCTCCTGATCTGGCTCTTCTTGGTTTGGCTTCACCAGTGGCTTCTCCAGACTATGTAAGAATTGAATTACCTTCACCCTAATTTCCATCATTGCCCATCTACCTGGCCTATCTCACAAGTGGAGAAAGTCCTCCCTCAGAGAAGCCCTGTGAAATCAGACAAGAGTGAAGTGCTCCCAAATCTGTGGGGGTTCTCGAGGGAACAGCACAGAGTGTGCTGACAGCCAGGATGGCAGAAAGCCAGTGTGATCGATTGAAGGAGATGAGGTCATTGCTTAGCTGATAGGAGACACACAGTGGCTGTGACAGGCACCCCGTGCCTGTGCTCTGAACCTGCCATTTCACTTCAGTGGGAAAGATGGAAGGGGTCCAGAATGAGACTTGTCACATCACTGCAGTCCAGAGTAAAGCGGGAGAGCCAGAGGGTGGAACTTTCTGAGGTGGCGCTAGAACGGTGGGGAATTCAGGTACTATGATTTATATCCCCGTCACATGGTTTCCTGTCAGATGCCCCATTCAAATAGTTTGCTTTTGTGGCAAAGATCCTGCTTCTGATGTCACGTGGTTCTCCTTCCAGGACTGTGTGTCCTCCAGGTCAGCAGGAGAGTCACCCCAAGAATCCATTGGCTTCTAAACAAACACAGGGAAACTGTGGAGGAGGCAGAAGAAGGAAGCCGCCTCCCTGTTCTGTGTTCCTGAGCATCTGCCCAGTTACTGCTTCTGGCCAAAGGGCCTCCACTGAGTCCACAGCCAGAGCCCTTCAAAATCCATCAGTATTTGTTCTGAATGCCCCACCCGGATGTGCTGCTGAGCATGAGATGCTCTCCCTCCACCAGCCACTGCACATCCGGCCTGTACACAAAATGTACTTTGACTACAAAGCTTGTGGTTTGCCTAAAGCATGTGGGGTGAAAGGCATAGTCAGAATATTAATTATGATGCAATGATCATCCTGGCCCAAGACATTGAGCTGGGCTGAATCCAGTGGTTTTGAAATGTGGATAATTTCCCCCACCCATACACTTGGCAGAACCCAGCAAATTCACTGTGTTCTGAAACCCAAGCAGCATTTGATCTCAGGGCTCCATAAGTGAAAGGTCAGGGCATTCACCCTTTGGAACATTATGGCCTGTTCCGAAAACCCTGGATACACAAATGATCCTGTGGCCGATTACAGGCTCAAGAACATGTGGGATCAGTGAAGCTTGTTCTGGGTTAGTCCAGGGGACGGAGACCCTCACCTGTGCACCAAGGATTTGTCTTCAGCTTCGTTTATTTCAAGAAAATGTTAATATGCTATCTGTTCTTCATGTGTCTACCCATAAAGGCACATGTGTGTACGTATGAATAATAGAGCTATCCACAGTGCCAGATTAGTGGTGGCGCAGCTGTTGGAATGATGACTGTGCACCCCTAAGATGTAAGGGAGCCCAGTCTCCTATAAGAGTGTCTCATCAGATGTTGAACTTTTTCATGGTGGGGTTGTGAGCATTCATTAACGAATACTTGTAAATTGTTTAGAGATCCTCAGATGGGATGATTGTTGCTCTTATTACTTTTTTTTTTGGGGGGGGAGCGTGGGGAGGGCGACAAATTCTGAAGTCTTTAATTAGCTTTTGCCAAGTCCTTACTCATCAGGAGTAAATATTAAGGCCCTCAGGATTTGGTGCATTATTATTATTAATGTTTGTGATGAATTGGACCCTTAAATCTGTCTGGCCCCAGGATGCTACTGATCTGATTTTCAGCACTACTGAAAGTCTGGGCATGCATGGTTTTTATTCTGGCTACACTATCTGTATGTCTGTCCATGCATATACGTATGTGCATGTCTGCCTTTCTCTGTGCAGGCGTATGTCTGTACAGGCATATCTGCGCAGGCGTGTCTGTCTGAGCACACGTGGCCCTGAGCTCTGTCTGTGGGGAGCTGTGCCATGACCATGAGTAGTCTGGAGCCCGAGCTGCCGTGTTACATTGGTAATTACAGCAGATAAACTGCTCTGCTTGAGAGCTGCTGTCCCCAACTGGCTGCAAGGCAGGCGGCCCGGCTCCACTGCTGAAGTCTATTCATTTTAATAAGAGGGACACCCTGTGTTATTAAGAAGAGTGTTTATTACTGTCACTGTGTGCTGACAGCAGCTTCCATCATCGTTAAATGGCAGATGGGGGGGAGGAGGGGAGGGAGCTGCATGCTCCAGTCTCAAAGGCTAAGACCCAGCTGGCAAGGAGGCCTGAGATATGGGGCTTCTCTGCTCAGGCCCTGAAGTGAAACAGTTCTGCTGAGGGAGGGGTCCCTTTGGGGAAGCAGAGTTGACATGGGGAGGTTCTGATGGAATCTGGAAGGAGACAGCCTTTGTCAATCTCCTTTCCTTTAGGCTCTGGGAAAATGGTTTGGCCAATGACCCCCAATCTAGCCAAGGCATTCCTTGTGCTGGATTTGGACCTGCTTGCTAAGTGCCCATCTTTACAGAGGCTTTGCTGAAGTTTGGAGATTGGAGGTGACATGGTGAGTAATGGAAGCTTGTTTGAGTGGGCAGATTTGATTCCTTCAGGTGAAGCCTCTATGGCTTTTCTGACACCCTTGACTCAAGCTGGGCCTGACCCAAGAGCCCATGTTAGTTCTTCACCCATTGTTGGAATGCTGAACTGTTTTGTGTTGTGCTTACTGTGCCTCCCAGATTGCAGGGCCACCAACACCTTTCCTGTTGGCCTTGATGGGCATGAAACCTCTTCAGAAGTTGTAGTGAAATCGAGACCTGACTGAAATAGGCTATGGCCTGAGAGGACTTCACAAACCTAACTCCACCCTGTTCCCTGCTTAAGGGTGCTTCTGGTTTCAACAAACTGCCTCTGGTCACAAGTGGCATGTTTCGGAGGAGACGTTTATGCATAACACAAAACAGCCAATACCACACAAATTACTATGACAGGATTTTCTCTACTTGGGTGAGGCCGAGGATTAGAATTGCAGGGGCTGCTGCATGTCAGGAGTGAGGTCCATCAGCAGAACTGTATAGGGGTCCAGGAACTGGAGAAGTAGGGAGTGCTATAGTCTAAGTAGATCAGAGGAACATTGGTAGAGCTGTGTGAGGGAGGTTTTCACAGCCTCTGCCCGCACTCTTGACCTGTCTTTCCTAGATGCTCTCAACTTCTCAGTTTCATGGTAAACTTTTGTTTTCAGAACATGATAGTTTCATGAAATATCCACAATGAAATCTCTGCAGTTCACTGAGGTGGGGAGCTTTTGCTGCTCTCAATCTGTTACCTAAGACTTCACCTAAGAACTAGAGAGGGCTGCCCTCTGCCCTACGCCCCACAGCCCTAGGGGAAGTCACCAAGTTTTCAGGCTTTCATCTAAAGAACCCAAGTTTCAGTATGGTTTTTATGTTTGGAACAACTTAAAGGAAATGATGGTTTAAAATTCCCCATGTTCCTCCCAGCTGCTCCCTTCTCCCACTTCTACAGCTCCTCTCTTGAACCCCGCCCCTTGCTGGTCCTGCAGCCTCATCTCTTCACCCACCCCATCCTGAGCATTTGGGTTCTTTCTTTTCTGTCTTTAGTTCTTATGGTTCCATGGGGAAGAGATTACAATATTACTGGGGGCATCCCCTGCCCCCCCCCCCCTGCAGAGATGGGGATGGGGAATTCCAATACTCCAATCCGGATGCCCACACCTTAGAATCAAATGCCTTAGCATGTTGGAGTAACCCCCCATTTTTCCTCCCTGCTGTTGAAGTAACAACCGTCCCTCCCCCTGCCACCACTGGAAGAACAGTTCTGTCCCCACTACTAAGAGCAGTTTTATCTGAAGGGGTTTGAACCATTCACTGTTGAAAATTAATAATGTCTTTATCTTCATAATGGCAACTGCGAACTGACACATCAGGTGATTTATCCTTCCTGGCAACAGGTGAGGAAAGTGAGGGGTGGGTCAGCAGAGCAGAGAGGGGGGCTAGATAAGCTTGATAAGAGCGGAAGGTAGGCAGGGCGGATTCGAGCTCTCAGTCCTGGGGGATGTACAGAGCAGGAGGCAGAGAGGTCTCAGTAGTGCCAGAGGGGAAGCCTGAGTTCTGTACTAAGGGGGAGTGAAGACAGGTTGTGTTCTTCAGATGGAAGAGACCTGCCCTCCCCGATCCTAGAATGAAGCTGAGAGCTGGAAGCCAAGGGCCTGACTTGACTCCCTTGTTCTGCATGTCTTGGTGCCCTGGACTAATGATAGACATTTTTGTTGATCATATGCATCTGGTCTCTGAGCTGGGGACTGCCCCCTTGGTTGCTCCACTGGCCCTACCCCTCCTCACTGAGGCTTTCCAACCAGGCATGACATTAAGACTCCTCTAGGTTTCTGTAGGTTTTGCAAGGTTGATTGGGACCAGCACGAGTCACACTAGGCCACTTCCTCATCACCATAACTCTGGGCTGAATAACAAGAGGCCAAGAATCTGCTAATGCAGGCCCCGGCAGAGTGCCCCATCATTCTCTTTTATTCGCCCCAGAGATTTATGCTGCTTACCTCCCTTCCCTTTGTCCACCAACCGGGCCCTATAAGTCATGTCCCCAGCCTGACAGGTCACATGGCTCATGCTGCTGCTCTGTCAGAGTGAGTGATGCTGGGGGGTGATTAAAAGAGAGGAGGGGTGAGAGGTCAGGAGCAGATGGCATGATGGGAGTGTGGGATGTAATTATCACTGCTGTGACATACTGCTGGGGGCTTTCATGGATCGACTCGTGGGCTGAGGTCTGGAAGGAAGCTCAGGGGTGTGGGGGAGCGGATTGACACTGGGAAATAACAGGAAGCATGGGGGCTTTCATATGGACACTTCTGTGGGGAGATCAGAGTGTAAACCTCCCCCTCCAGTTCCTGGAGACTCCATAGGGCAGGATGGAGAGAGAGGGAACTAGGGATTCCCCTGGGATTTCAGTTTCTTGGCAGTGTTTGCCATCAGATGCAGACAGAAGGCGTAGTTCTATTTTGACAGGCTTCTGAAATTCAATGACCACATTTAAAGTGTTAAGAAGACCTTGACCTAGGCCGCTATCCACCAGCCTCTCGGAACAAGGATGCAGGCGCAGGGAAATTTCATCTGTTGCACTGAAACATTGACAGGGTCATCATTTAGACAAGAGAAACTAAAACTTGTAAAAATGGGAAAATTGGGTACTGCACTGGGGGTGAGAGTGGTAGGGGGTTTTCAGGCTGACCCTCGGAGGGGCCTTCCCAGTCTCTGCAATGTGTTGGCTTGCTCACTGTATTTGTATACTAGGATGTTTTGCACAGAGCTGCTTGGGTAGAACAATTCTGTCTCTCAGACGAGCTAGGTGGTCAACATCTTTGGGTCCTCAGGAGGGTCAGTTGTATGAGAGTGAAAGGGTTTGTGTTTGAGTCCTTCTGATACTCACTGTATGTGAATCATTGGGCAGGGTTTCTCTGATGTTCATCTCCAAGATATTCCTTCTGGAGATGCAGGAGGTCTTACTTATGCCTCTGCCTTGAAAAGGCTTTCTTGGGTCATGCAGACAAGGAGGAGACAGTTTTACTTCTTATGAATACAATTCCTCGGATATAATAAACTTTGAGCTCAGACCTTTAAATACGGAATCTATTGCCATGAGTAAAAACAGAGCCATACCTGGAGCAGAGCAAGGACTGAGGAGAAAGAGCAAGAAAGCACTAAATATATCTGAGAGTTAAATTTATCTCTAGTCTAGAAAAGAGAAGTCTGGGGGTGGGGTAGGGGGGCAGGACAGGATTACAGTCTAGAAATACCTATTGGATAACCATCTAAATAAAGGAGAGCAATCAGTCTCTGGTGATGGAAAGATGAGGAGCATGGGTTTGGCACTAAGGGAGGGAAAGATAAAGATGGAGATTAAGGGAATGCCTCTGCAATAAGAGATTTAGGTGGAGGGTAGAGGAGACCTTGGTAGGAATGGTGCAGGGAGGAGCCTTTCAGGAGATTTAGAGGGATGAGCCAAGCGATCTTTTTCTTTCTGTTAGTCTCATTTGTGGCACCCTGTAAAAGCATACAAGTCAGTCAGTCTCAGTGGGCTCTGTGTTTGTGCCCTACTGGTTTCTGGCACTTAACAAGAAATTCCAAAATTCAAGTTTTTCTGTTCCCATTATTATAGATAGGCTTCTGTAAATAGGGTTCACACTGGAATCTGAAAATGCTCAGTCTGGAGCTGCTCCTGATCATCTCTACAGAGTGTCCTACAGGCCAGGGTACAGCACTGGGAGCATCTAGCCTTCCGCTCCCGAGTTTGAAGCATTTTTAGTTTTTGTGTCCTTAATACGTGCAGTTGTATTGGTGGGCCACAGATGATGAAGCTGTCTCTGAGGTAGTTTGATACCATGCTACTGAAGACCTTGAAGTTGAGGACCAGGCCCTTGAATTGGACCTGTAAGAGAATGTGGAGCCAAGCAAGGGCTCAGAGCACTGGTGTGATGTGCTCATGGCTACAGATTGTTGAAACTCAGAATTTCTGTTCCATGGGAAAGTCTGACCTTTTGGGAAAGTTTTCATTCTGGTTCCCTGAGACAAGGAACCTGGAAGCCCTGAGGTCCTCGACTCCAAAGCAGTCCATATGGCAGGACTGCCTAGGAGCTGTGAATCCTGGAAGCACAGGCTCCCTATCAGTTCCCCGTGCCGGGCAAGCTGGCTAGAAACTAGGCAGATTTTTAACATAATTCTTCTGCAAAGTTTCTCAAAACCAAAACATTTCCACGAAACCTTCTGGTTTCAACAGAACAGATTTTTCCAATGAAAACCCATTTTGTAGGAAAATTCCCAACCAGCTCTTCTCATGGCACCTCATTCCACTCCTAGGAACATAGTAATTGCCATTCTGGATGAAATCTGCGCTCCATCTAGTTTAGTGGAGGGCACCAAATGCTTTAGAAGAAAGTGTAAGAACCCCACAATAGGCAGATGTGGCCCCCCACTAAAGTCGTCTTCCCATCCATAGTTGTTAGAGATTGGCTATGTGGACAACTACACATTGTCTAGTTTGAGCTTTTTATTGGCCACAACTGGCAGACAGGTAAAGGGAGTTAGTCATCCAGTCTTGAGGATGGTAATGTGTGGATCGAAGGTGCTACATCTTCATCCAAGAGCAATGGGTGCAGCCTACAGACTACCCAGAGGGGACAGAAGGTGTGCCTTGCCACTGTTGCTAGCTGGTGACAGAGGAGGAGTGATTAACCTGTTGATGCCCTAAGATTAAGCTCTAATCTGTCAATCAGAGATAGAGCTAGTAAAATAACAAAACCAAAACCCCAAACCCTAATTGTGAATAATATGTGTATTGATGGAAAAATTAATTGAATAACCTATTGGTGAATATTATACAACCAGTTCTAACTGAAGGACAGATGCCTGCTATGAGCAGGTGGGCTCTCTCACCAGCCCAGGAAAGAACCAGTACCATGCCTAAATCCATTTCTGCCCCTTGCTTCTGGGCACAATTTATTACTGAAACACAAAAACTCCTGAAGTTACGCATAACACCACGAAACTCCTGACCAAAAGAGGCTGTGGTCCTCAGAGGCCTTTCTCCTTGTCTCTGTCAGCCCCTGAGAAAAGGACGTGCCTCTTCCTTAAATCCCCCACTGAGTCATCTGACAGGCAGGTAGCCCTTAAACTTCCTGTCTGTTTCACCCTGTCACACCTTCAGTGGAGGTCACAGTCAGAGTCTCAGCCAACTCCTCAGATCATTACCATTTTACCATTACCATCATTACCATTTGACCATCAGCCAGTTGTTTCTCATCAAGGTGTTTATCTCTTGCAGAAGCTATGTCAGTTCTGTGAGGTTGTTCATCATGTTGGCTGAGTGTCAGCAGCATGTTGATGCAGTAAAGCCAGTGTTGTTGTGTGACCTCCTCTCCTTGGGGTCTCTTATGTATGTTAAAAAGGACCAAAGACAAGATTAAACCTTGTGGGACTTCACATAGGAAAGCTCTTGAGGATTAGGAGAACAGCTGCCCATTACCTCTTGCTGGGATCTGATAGGATTTATTTAAGCCAATTAATTGCTTTACTCAACTTTTCCCAAGGTGTGTACACAGGTCAACAGCATGCCATGGATGACTCTAGCTAAATTCACAGTTGGGTTGAACAGTATGTGCACTGAGGTTTGGTTTCTGTCCATAAAACATAAGGAGATTGTCTATCTGAACTGCCAAAGCTGAACTGCTGTGGCAAAGTCTGAATCCTGATTGTGAAGCCTCCAGTGTGGTGGTGGAGGTTAGCTACTGCTGAAGTCTGGCTGTTGCCACTTTTTACAGTGAAAGGCAGGCAGGGAGGGAGGGAGATGGGGCAGTATTTGGCAAGAATGCTAGTATCCAGGTTTCGTTTTCCTGAGAGCTGGCGATGGTCATGTGCTTCAGAAGGGTTGCTAGGTTGGTTTCTTTGAAGGAGTCATTCATTATTTCACTCAGTAGTTGGTTCAATTGTTCTTCACTGGCCTTCACCAACCATGGTGGTGAGTCTATGATAATGTCATGTACTGTATGCCGGGAATGTTTATGTTATAATTGCACATGAAAAGAGTTCAAATCTCAGGGTTTCATATCACTCACACAGGACAAAGCCTTCTAGGGGCACAGAAAATCCCCCGTTTTTATAAAATTTAGAAATGCCATGGTCCTTTCTGTGAATTTTCACCCAGATATACCACCCTCATGCTCACTCGTACCTGCACCTCACTTAATGGCACCATCTCTGTGAGCCATGCCCCCTGTCTTAGGCCTGGACTCTAAGGCACCAGGGACTCTGACTTTGTGTCTCAGTAATGCTTCAGCTTTTGGGTAATGTGATTAAGTGCTGTAGAGCAGCAGTTCTCAGCCATGGGTACATGTACCCCCTAGAAGACCTCTGTGTGCTGCCAGGGATACATCAACTTATTTAGGTACTTGCATAGCTTTACAACAGGCTTCATAAAAAGTACTAATGAAGTCAGTACAAACTAAAATTTCATACAGACAATGACTTGTTTATACTGCTCTATGTACTATACACTGAAATGTAAGTACAATCTTTATATCCCAATTGATTCATTTTATAATTATATGGTAAAAATGAGAAAGTCAGCAATTTTTCAGTAAGAGTGTGCTGTGACACGTGTATTTTTATGTCTGATTTTGTAAGCAAGTAGGTTTAAGTGAGGTGAAACTTGGGAATACGCAAGACAAATCAGACTCCTGAAAGGGGTGCAGTAGTCTGGAAAAGTTGAGAACCACTGCCATAAAGCAATAGTCATGAGCACAGATGCTAAAAGGGACAAAGTCGAGTGCTTACTTTGTGGGACTTTCTCATCTGTAATAAACCTGTGAGAAGCTGGGTTGGGGAGAAACCACATATTTGCGCCTATTGCATTATAAAAGAAGCGCCAACCAGTGGAGACAGGAGAGTGAGAGAAACAGAAAATAGATAGAAAATAGAAGACCAAGAGTGAGATGAAGAAAAGAAAGTCACAAGAGATGAGACGAGAGAGATGGGTGAATATCTTGAAGCATTTTCTGCAATTATTAATCCAAAAAGAAGTTGAATTCTTGTCTCCTGTGTTCCTTTCCCGTAAATATTCTAGCTAACCAGCTACTGGCAGGAATGTTTGCCGACATAATGAATTTGAAGTAAGCGTCAGGCTTCATTAAAAGGGAATCCTGAACTTGTAAACATGAGCATTTACACCAGAAACATCCTTCTAAGAGTTATTCATCCTGTGAGGCCATAAACACTATGCCATGGGACCCAGGCCTGAGCAATCGAAACTAGCCAACTCAGTTTAAATTTCAGATATCAGCTTCTCACAAGAAACTTCTCTTGGACAATTTCCAAGCCCAGATTCATTCCTTGATGCTTTTTGGTGAATTCCAAATAACAAACAAATTCAAGAAAATTCTAAGCTGCTCATGAACATGTGAGAAGATGAACAAGTGAAATCCAGCAAATAGAGCATTTGCTAAGAATTATTTGCTCAGCTGTAAAAGAGAAGAGAGAGAATGAGCAAAAACAGCTGCTCCTAGACTTTCAAGGGGAGAGACTTGCTGGCAGAAGTGGTTAGCAATATACTATTCAGGGATATAGGGTGTGTGTGGATGTATTAAACACAAGCCTGCTGCCCTGGCAATGGGGATTGGGCATAGGAGATGATGAGACATGGTGGTAAAAATAAAGGGATTGGATCAGAATAGGCAGGGAACATGAGAATGACAGAAGTGGGAGATATGAGGGGTGGGGGATTGGGAGGGAGGGGGGAGAGCGCGAGTGAGGAGAAGACAGCGTGACTGTGTCTGATCTACACTGACGAGTACCAATGTTAAGTGTCACCTCTCATCTCCAAACTAAATCACACCTGGAATTGGAGGCAGCGAGGAGCTGATAGAGTCAGTCTCAGAGAGCCGACAAGTCAATCAGAGCGGAGATGCGTGGAGAGACTCCAGCTTTATAGGGCTCCGTGCCTTTATTCATCCTGGGATTTACACCTGTCAGGTTCCCAGTGGGGAAGCAATGGGACTCACTTCAACACCACTTAAAATGGGACAATGGAGCCGCGTCTCTGTGGGACACAGGCCTTACCACAATGACCCTGTGCTTTCCTCTTTCTCTGAGTTCGTGTTTTATATTACAGGGAGCTCGGCCTCCTTAGCCAGAGAGCCGAAAGGTTCCTGGATTGCTTCCTGGAGCTGGGGAGTGAGGGAGAGGACTTCTCAGATCTTAAACTCTGCAGGATTATTCCCAGCACAGCAGAAATACCCCTAGATCAAAATTCTGAAGTAGAGAACTGAGCAGCTCCTAGCTCTGTCTTGTGGTCTATCAGCAATTGAATGTGATGTTAACCACTTGTCTCACTGGCCTAAAGAAAGCATTGGGCTAGCCTACATGAGCCCCCTCCCATCTTACCATATACCATCTTGCTTCTTGGGGTTGTCTTGGTATTTATTAGAGGAGGTCAGTAAATGCCATACTGAGAGGCCACTTCCCTCACAAATTCCTGCAGTTATTCATAAAGACCCTCCTCCCCTTTTAAAGGAGACCCTAGATCAGGACTCTCCCTGCTGGCTAAATCCTGGGTACCAAAGCTGATGATACAGGCATTGAGCAGCCTGATCTCTTAATCCAGCTGTGTGTATTCATTTGAAACTGAAAGCAGCTCCTTTTTACCGTCTGCTTCTCGGCATTAACTTCTCTTTGATGTAATTCATGCTTCCGATGCTCTCTCTCTTCATGGGGAAGATTAGTGTGAAATTGGCCTGCTCCTCCAGAGACTGCCATGATAAGCCTGCAATGCTTGGTCCTTACTGGAAATACTTGCACTCTCCTCCCCCCGATGTGGGTTAAGATTCCCATTCTTGACTTCACAAGGGACTCCCTCTTCTCTTTTTGCTGGTTGGTGCGGAGAGAGAAGGAAATGGGAACTTGATCCTAGTGATGGAGGCATTCCATACATTATGGATATTTATTTCTTCAGTAGAGCTAAAGAGGTTCATGGTACTTTAGTGAAGAAATAAATATGGCATCCCAACCCCATAGATCATAGCATCTTGCTTAGAATGAAAACAGGAAGAGATAACAACATATGGGGAAGACTTGGTGGGGAATGAGATGAAAACAAGCATGTAGTATCTTGTCACTGTGAGAGTTACAGAGTTCGTGGTGAATCGATAAAGTCTTTTTTTAAATAAGCCTCCAGACCTCTCATCCTAGAATCTCCTTCCTGACTGTCAGTCATATCTCTACCTTCCCTTCCTCTTAAGTTCCTTCTCAGAACTCCCGTCTTCAGGGAGGCCTATAAACTAAAGAGTTTGTATTTGTGAACATCATACTACCATGAACTGCATGATTTTCAGTCATGTACCATTCACCAAACATAACATATGATCTTTCTCTTCTAAACAGGTTCATAAACTATGTCCATCATGGTGATCCAATACAGGGGAGCAGAGACCAGTACTTGGGCAGATGAAGAATCACAATCCCAGAGCTGTCCAGGCAGTAAAAGAGATTGTAGTGTCGGGAGTGAACTCTAGATTAAATTCCAGAACTGTAACTTCTGCAGTGGCTTCTCCATGCCTCCCTCCTTGATCCAAACAAGGAAGTCATAAGGACCCCTCTGCCCATGACTTGCAGAGACCTGGATCACATTTGTCTGCTTTCTTCATTCATCCTTGATCTCCACTTTTATCCCAATCCGGCACTGGTCTATATCCCCCCTCCCATATTCTTAATCTCTATTTTTGCCCCTTTACCCCCATCTGCCCATGTTGTTATTCGCCCATTACTTTCTCAGTCACTGCTTCCCCTCCACCAGTCATTCCCTCCTCTTCTGTCTCTGTTTTCCGCTATTCCCCCTCTC
Source organism: Dermatemys mawii (assembly GCA_007922305.1). Taxonomy (NCBI): domain Eukaryota; kingdom Metazoa; phylum Chordata; order Testudines; family Dermatemydidae; genus Dermatemys; species Dermatemys mawii. Next base: position 59,915,633 of record ML677332.1, read on the forward strand.
TGTTCCCATTGCTAGCCCCCTGTCTTCACTCTTCCTGTCCTTTCCTCCCATTTCAACCCTAGTTTCTGCTATTTTCCTCCCTGCGCTCTGTCCTGGTCTGTTGCCCTCCTCTCACACACACTCAATACCATTATTCCAGGAAGGGCCTTGAAGCACCTCCCTTGGTTTAGCCTTGTGCTTCCTCTCACTCGGACGACCCCCTCCCTCTCTCAGGTCTGCAAATCACTCCTTCCCGTGTCAGCCAGCAAATTGGTTTATCCTCCCCCCACCCCGGCTTTCATTACCTTGCCGAAATGAAGCGATATCTCCTCGGTGGAGGCTTCCCGTCGCCGCAGCCAGTACCCAAATCATGAGAGCTGGCATAATAAATGAAGACAAAGTGCCGGCGGCCTAGGCCATCTCTCCCACTGCGCCACCAGCCGCTGCCAGCTTCATTATTCGCTTAAGTTGCCGGAGAAAATTACTTAACCCTGACCCGTGTATTAGGGGCCTGTATTAATGCTGCGACAGGCGTCTCTTACAGCAAAGAACAATTTATTAGAGCCGAAACAGGCTGCTTTTCTCTGTCATTTTTCCAATCTGAGCTTTGAACACACATCATTAAACTTGTCTGACTCTCTCCCCTGCTCCATCATTCCTTTTTTATTTTTTTAAATCAGAAAGCGCTATAGAGAATGGAAATTGTTCTGAACCCACTAACCGAGTGCCTCGGACTTTGCCCTCATCACTCCCCCCCATGTTCTTCCCCACTCTCCCGTGTCTTCATCTCTCTCTGTCTAGTTCACTCTCATTCCCTTCTTTCTTTGTAGCTTCCTTTCCTAGTCTGAAATTCGCTCTTATTTTCTCATTCTCTCCCTATCTCTCTGTCTGTCTGTCTGCCTTTCTCTGTTTAATTCACATGTTCTCTCTCTCTCTCTCTCCTTCTAATTCCTGCCTCTTTTCTTTCTCTCTGCACGGGGTTAAAGCCTAGAGGAGAGATTCTGAGAATTTCACTCTCTCTGTTTCGTGTAGGTTCAGAGTCCTGCTCCATGCCTTGACCCTCTGAGACACAAAGATCTACTAGGAGATGATCATAGCATTTTGGAGTTGGCCTGTGAACTATTTTTTTTAAAGTATTCCCCCCTCCATCTTGTCTCTTAAAAAAACTCTACATAACCAATTCCTGCTTATTTAGATCATGCCACTGTGCACAGGAGCAGCCTGATGAATGTGGGGAGAGATTCTATGGGAGGAATCTTTGGGGACCCCCCCAAACTTAAGTAGTGGGTGACAGGAATCTTCTGATTATCCCCTACCTCCTCTGCTGCAAGGAGAATAAAGGCCAGCAGCTTGTGCTTGGGTCTTTGAATAAAAAGAAATTCAAAGGAGGATTTTCATAATAAGTCACCAAGTCTGGGGTCTGTTGAGTGCTATCAACTAAAGTATTTATGTGAAGTTGGTGAATTTTATTTATTTCTTCTCTCTTGTTCCAATTATTTCATTTTAAGAATCCAGAGTAGCCCGTGATGATATTATAACATAAAGGCTAAAAAGACCTTCATGTCCCTTTCCCCGAAACATAGACAGAGAATGCCCAGAAACCGTGATGATAGACGCGGAATGGTTAGGCAGGCTGAGAGATTAGATACATGACGTTGGCCAAGGAAGTACAATAAAATTAAAGCGCACTGATCACTTACATTCACTAGCCTGAAAGTTGGGTTTGTTTGCTTGCGGATCCCACAGTAACAGTTTTTATTCCCTTTTTCCATGCACCATTCTGTCCTTCTCCAGGCCATTTCCTTTATCTGCCTGTCTAACTGGTTTTACGTAGCACCCATCACTGTAATATTTATATTCATCGCTCCTTCTGTTTTGTCCTTCTTAAAAAAGCGCTCTCCCTTCTTTCTTTGACCAGCAGCAACCCCTTTCCTCTCCTTTCTCATTCACCTGCTCATAGGCGCCGACTTCTTCTGGTGTTGGTGGGTGCTCAACCTCCCTCTGCCCCCGACCCTGCTCTAACTCTACCCCTGCCCCGCCCCCTCCAGCCCCCATTCCAACCCTTTCTCCAAAGTTCCCACCCCAACTCCACCCCATTATGCCCCCATTCCAGAGACCCAGGCATCTCTGGTTGGCACAGCTGACCGGGCCATTAAAAGTCCAGTCAGCGGTACAGTGCAGGTCTGGAGCTAAGTCAAGCTCCTAGCTCCATGTGGCTCCTGGAAGCAGCTGCCAGGTCCTAGCAGCCCCTACGTGCATGGGTGGCTAGGGAGGCTCTGTGTGCAGCCCCACCTCTAGTGCCGGCTCCTCAATTCCCATTCGTCGGGTACCACGACCAATGGGAGCTGCAGGGTAAGCACTACTGGGACCCCACACACCAAACTTCCTCCAGCACCTCACTCCCCTGCCTCAGCCCGGAGCCCCCTCCTGCACCCCAAATCTCTCATCCCTGGATCCACCCCAGAGCCTGCACCCCTAGCCAGAGTCCTTGCACCCCTGCCCCAGCCCAGAGCCCTCTCCTGCACTCTGAGCCTCTCATTTTTGGCCCCACCCAGAGCCCACACACCCCGACCCAGTTTGGAGTTCTCTTCTGCACTCCAAACCCCGCATCCCCAGATGCACCCCAGAGCCTGCACCCGCAGCCCTCCACCTACTCCTGCACCCCAACCCCCTGCCTCCAGCCCAATGAGAGTGAGTGAGGGTAGAGGAGAGTGAGCGACAGAGGGACGGGAGATGGAATAAGTAGGGGCGGAGCCTGTGAGAAGGGGTGGGGGAAGGGTGTTCAGTTTTGTGTGATTAGAAAGTTGGCAACCTTATGACCGGAGCTGCCAGGGTCCCTTCTCAACCAGGAGTTCCAGTCCAAAATTAGATGCCTGGCAACCCTAGTTTAGCCACGGTGGTGTTTTTGGACCTCTTACTGTTTTTTTTAACTTGGATTATACATATAGTTTGAGCTTCTATTGTGGTATCTTTTAAAATTTTCCATGCCCCTTGCAGGCATTTCACTCCTGTAACTATGCCTTTTTATTTCCAATTAACTAGCCTCCTCATTTTTGTGTAGTTCCCCTTTTTGATGGGTTTCTTTGGTATTTTCTCCCCTACAAGGATGTTATTTCAATTACATCATGGTTGTTGTTACTGAGTGATTCAGTAGTGGATCTTTTTGGACTAGATCCTGTGTGCCATTTAGGACTAAATCAATAATTGCCCCTCCCCTTATGGGTTCCAGGACTAGCTGCTCCGAGAAGCAGTCATTAATGGTGTCTACAAATTTTATCTCTACCTCCTGTCCTGAGATGGCATGTTCCCAGTCAATATGGAGACTGTTGAAATCTCCTGTTATTATTAGGGTTTCTGTTTTTTGTAGCCCCTCTAATCTCCCTGAGCATTTCACAATCACTTCCACCATCCTGATCAGCAGTATATTCCTACTGCTAATACCCTTATTATTCAAACATGGAATTTCTGACCATTGAAATTCTGTGGCACTGTTTGATTCATTTAAGATTTTTACTATATTTGATTCTATGCTTTCTTTCACATATTATAGTACCTCTCCCCCACCAGCGCGACCTATTCTGTCATTCCTATATATTTTGTGTCCGGATACTGTCATGTCCAATTGATTGTCATAATTCCATTAAGTTTCTGTGATGCCTCTTGTATCAATATCCTCATTTAATACCAAGTACTGAGGTTCACCCATCTTAATATATAGACTTCTTGGTGCTTTGGTGTCATGAGTTCCAATGACGGACATAAACTGAACACTCACCCAGATAGCTTTAAAGACCTAGCTAGAGAACGATCCAGGTGGAGCTTGATCTGGAAGGAGGTTATATCCCTTCGGAATTTGCCATGATGGTGATGATATTACTTGAGGACTGACATTTAGAAAGGGGAATAGTTCTTACTATTGTGTCTATGCTGGGTGGTTTCTGTAGTTATTGCTATATTTTGTGGGATTGCTGCTGTTTTTTCTGTTGATTGTTTTTAAATAATTGTGGGGGCAACTGAAGTATGAAAGGCACCTTCACTAGATTTGTCCTGCTTTGAGCAGGGGGTTGGACTAGATGACCTCCTGAGGTCCCTTCCAACCCTGATATTCTATGATTCTGTGATAGTTCTATATATCTAAATAAATAAAATAAACAAGGGGGGCCAATTAGTGGCAATTGTACTAGGGTTTTGTGTGTGAGATATGGACACTGTTGGAGTTAGAAACTTCCCTTATGGGAAAGTTACGCCATAATTATTCATTAGTATCAGGTAGTGTCCACTGCTAAAGATTAGAGTAATTGACTAGATGGAATACTGGTCCAATCAGGTGTTGTAATTACTATGTTCTAGTCTACTGGGAACTGGACTGAGAAGCCACCAAATTTAGAAAAAAAATTAAACGCAATAAAAGTGCCAATGCTTTCTTGTATTGTATATATGGTGTATGTGGGAAGCTCAACTGCTTATTTTATTCCCCATCAGTGTTATTGTAACATATATGTGCATTGGCTGAGTTTCCAAAGGAGCTCACTGTCCTGAAAGGAAATAAAGGTATTTCTTGCAGTGGCAGGAATAAAGGGGATTTTCTAGCTCCTTGTCAGAGAAGGAGTGGGTGTGGGCTGAGTATCACATGGGGGAAGTCAGTGCCTGAAGGCTAGAGGTTTGGTGGGGAGCATGTGCTATCTCAGGTGTCTCATGAGGAAGGAGAATATGTGGTGGTCTGAGTGTATGAGATAGGGATGGCGGGGATCAGGTACCTCTCAGCTGTGTGTGTGTGTGAATCTTGTAGAAGAGAGCTATGTATTTCATAGCAAAGAACGGTGCAGGATGGAGCAGAAACTGGAGTGACTAATCATACAAGGTCGACATATCCTTATTTTGAGAGCAGGTGGCCTATGGTTTCTTCTCATCCCACTCCATGATTTGAAAGACTCTGCGGAGGGAAGGACATGGGATAGAGTGTCTCCCCCAAAGCTCTGAGTTGGAGCAGAGTGGAGCCTTGTGTGTTCTTCCTGTACTTTTATTTAGTTTCTATGACTGAGTAGAGAATATATATTTTTAAATAACTGCGGAGGGGCCAGCCTGCTGGAAAAGCTCTGTATGGCCATGTCTGAGAGACTCAGACAGGTGTGGGGAAGCCCCTAGTGCGGCTGTTCAGTGCCACTTGTGGCCATCAGGTGAAAGACTTTGAAGGAGTTCACATCGAAGCCAGTTGGTTGTGTAGGTCCCATTTGCCCTCAGTTCTACTGGCGAAGCCTGGCCAGGGTTAGAAATCAGTAGGATGGAAAGCTGGGGAACGAATCCCTTTCAGAGGCCAGGAGGCTGTGGGCTTTGACTGAGGGCTTGTCTACAGTGGCACTTTACAGCACTGCAACTTTCTTGCTTAGGGATGTGAAAAAAACACACTCCTGATCGCTGCAAGTTTCAGCGCTGTAAAACGCCAGTATAGACAGTGCACCAGCGCTGGAAGCCACACCCCTCATAGCGGGGCAATGGCTGCATAAGCCATGTTAAAGCGACAGCACTTTAATATTGCCAGTGAAGACGTGCCATGAGTCAGAGATGGGGAGGGAATGGGGCTGATTGGTTTCAGGTACTTGCAAACCAGATAACCTCCTCTTGGATCATTTTTGAGGCACCTGGGATGGTTCCATGGAATTTTCTGACCAGCACATTTATAAGCAGCCCACTCCCGCCAGGTCTTCGAGCAATGTTGGTGAAGATTTTTGCTCTATCATACATATGCACATTGCTATTCCCTGTGGACTCTAGCCCTCCCTGGGGGTCCCAGAAAAGCAAAAGAAGACTCCTGTCCTATCTCGCACACATGCTGCTGTTCCTGTGGAGCAGAGGTGGGAAAACGTTTTGGCCTGAGGGACACATCTGGGTGTGGAAATTGTAAGGCGGACCATGAATGCCCAGTTGGGGAGGGGGTAGCACTCTATGGGTGTAGCATGAGGGGGTTATATAAGGGATGTTACTGGAGGGACTCTACAGGGGTGGTACCGGGGACTCCTAGGAGCCCTGCCAGTAGTGACACCAAGGCGGCCATACCAGGCACTGCCATGGCGCCCTAGCTGGGATAGGTGTGGCCCCTGGCCTGTTTCGAAGCTCTCAAGGGCGGGGCCATAGGAGACCAGGAGGGATTTGGGTATGCCGCTGTGGGGGGAGGGGTTGTTGCGTAGGGATCCCAGAAATAACACGGTGAAATCAACCCTGGCGGGAGCTCGAAACCCAAATAAAAATGTCTGATGCGCTAGAGCCCACCCAAACTGAGCTATCTGAGAAATCAGCTTCACCCAAACCCAGGGGTTTGCCCACCCCTGCCCTGGAGCCTCCAACCCTCTCGTAGGCTACCAGCAATGAACAGATAAGCTTCTCAGTCAGGAGAGGGGTTCTTTCAGCCTCCCATTTCTGCAGATCTCCCAGCAGCATCTTCCCAGGCCTTCCCAGCTCATCTCCACAGAGGCTGTGGGAAGCAGGTGCCAAGGGAAGAGCAGTGGGGACACTGATGCGAGAGTGAGAACGAATAGTTGGTGTGGCTGCTTTTCTGTTGGGAGTCCCTCCCAAATTCCCTGTCACTCTCCTGCTCAGCCTGATAGCTCTTCCAAGTACTCTAATCACCTTCCTGCTGTAATGAACCTCTCATGCTGCTGATGGAAATCAGGGCATTTGGTTATGAAAGGGACACTGTTAATAACATGATCTCTCCCCACTCCATCCCTCTCCTTCCACCCCCGCCCCCGCTCTCCACACAATTCTCTCAATTAACGATAGGCAGAAATTAATTTTTCCCCCAGACTGAAACAATTGCCTGGCAGAGGATTGCCAGCTTGGCTCCAGATAGGGACCTTTCCCAGCAGGGCCCAGAGAAAGGAGGAGAGACCGAGTCGATAAGCAGGGCCCTATCAGCAGCCACAGGACACCGTAATACAAATGTTATCCTTAGAAATGTACTTAAAGAGGATATGTTTATAATTCGAAGGGGATTGTCAAGCCGCTTCCCTCCCCCTCCCAGCAGCTGTATGCTGCCACCTTTTCCTTGCCTTGGAGCTCTGTGATGCCTGCAAAGGGCTTGGCAGTGGTGGCACCAAACAAACATGTCCCATTTGCTCCCCTGACTGTTATGCAGGGGAGGTTGGGGATATGCAGTTCCTGGAAACTGCCAAAGAAGCCTCATCACCCCACTACCTGCCAATCAGCAAAGGCTGGATAAGGAGGAACAGAACCCTAGCAGGATATGTTGGAGAGGGAGGGGCTTGTAGCTGGTCCAGGATCTAGTTGAGTCTCATGCAAAGGGATTAGAACCAGTCTAGTACATTGCGTTGGGGAGAGATGGTGGCAAGGATCACTAGAGTCCCATCTTATACAGTGGGGAGGGGAGTGGTGCACAGGATACAGCCTGGCCTAGCAGACAGGAGCCAGGGGAAGAATCCAGGCTTGTCTGGGTCAAGGGAGCATGTTCCAGTAAATTTATGAATCAGGATACTCTGGGCCCTGGGGGGAGGGGTCCAGTCTAGGTGCCCAGGTATATATATTTTCCCCCATGTAATAAATCTCTAGGGTAAAAGGGCAGCTTCTCTGTCACAGCTCTAGCTGGGGACCTAGCCCAAGCAACCCGTGCCAGCCAGAGGGGCCTACCCCTGCTGTCTGTTAGACAAATCAAGGCATTCTGTGGGTGCCATCTTTAAAAGTCTCTCTCTTTGCACCCAATGTTGCCTTTTCCTCTAAGGACCACGTTTGCAAAGCCAAGATACAGCACAGTCTGATTCACGCCATCAGATTCCTGTAAGATGGCCAGATCAACAGGGTGGGCCTTTCCAACAAGCCACTCGCAACTCAGCAACCCAAGTCTTCAGAAACTCCTCCAAGAAGGAAAAAGCTTCCCTTTCAGAAGGGAAAAGCTACAGAGCTGCCTTGTCCACTGTGCACTTCTTTACTCCTTCTCCCTTTCAACCCTGTCCTTCTCAATACCCAAGAAAGATTAACTCCTCTCTGCGTGGCAGAGAAAGTTATTATCATTAATGAAGAATTAAAAGAGAGCGATTAATAAAGAGTCCTTATCTGGTAGCGAGGAGGAGGCTGGACAATGGGAGGAAGATGGAGAAAATGAAAAACAATAAATATGAAGCGTAAAAGGAGGCGAGCGCTGCTCCCACTTGTTAGATCGCAGCTGCATCTCCTGAGGGGGGAAGGCTCCAAATTGCTAATTACTGCCTCTGAAAAGACCTCGCTCTGATATGTGTGCCGCTGAAAGGCTCCCATTAATGAAGCAGCGATGATGCTGTTTCCCTTTGACTTGCCTTCAATTCCCTCTCTGAGCTTCCTCCCAAGCCGGGAACAATGAGGCCCTGGGAGCTGGCGGCTCCCACAGGCCTTGCAGAGACTAGGCCGGGGGCAGTGGAGTGAGGGGAGCCGAGCTGTCTGTGAAATATGGAGGGGGGAGATAAGGCAAAGACAGAGGAAAGAGGCTCACTCCCAGGAGCCCAGGGAAAATTTGCAGTTATTATGAAGGAGATGAGACAGATTAAAAGCCCTTGTGTTCTGCGCTGCCCTTTTATTTAGTGGCTTCATCTCTGAGATGAAAGAAGTTGGAAATGACTTTCTCCGCATTTCACTGCAAGAAGCTTCACGGCACATTTTTTGACTTTATTCCTCTCTTTGTCTCTTGTCCCTTTTCCCTCTCTTTCCTTTTAACCCCTGGAAGGTTTTGCTGAAAAGCATCAGGGGGCCTTGCAGAGCATTCGCTGGGGGAGAGTGATAACCCCCTTCTACACCTGTCCAATCATCTAGGGCCGGACCTCTCTGTATACCCAGTGGAAAGCTTTCTGGGCATGGGGACAACAATGACTTGGCTGGTATGATCCAGTGGAGCGCCCTCTCTTGCTCACCTTGGCAATACCCCCAGTAATTAATGCCCTCTCTTCCCTGCCCACTCCTAACAATATTGCCGCTAACAAAGGTGGGGGGGAGGGGGTGTCAAAGTAAAACTATCCCTGGACTGTATAAAATATTTTCACATACAGAGTCCAGAACATGATTTCTGTCCTTCCAGGATAACTGTTCTGAGCATGCATCTGCATAGCACTTCACACACATTAATAGATGAAGGCTCACAATGACCCTGGAAGCAGGGATAAATACCATTATTCGCACTGTTCAGATGGGGAAACTGAGACAGAGAGATTAAGTAATTTGCCAGGAATATGGATAGCATCGGGCACAACTGGGATTAGAACTCTTGGTTCCTAGCCCTGTGCACAGTTCTTCTTTCTCTCTGCCTCTCCACCAAGGAACTTGGTGTAAAGCAATACAGACATATTGCAAACTGGCCAGCAAATAGGTTATGCCAGCAAGTTCTGCTATGTTCCTCCTAATTCTTATTCCCACTTTTCCTGCCTCCTCATAGACTCATAGAATATTAGGGTTAGAAGAGACCTCAGGAGGTCATCTAGTTTAACCACCTGCTCAAAGCAGGACCAATCCCCCACTAAATCATCCCAGCCAGGCTTGTCAAGCCACGCCTTAAAAACTTCTAAAGATGGAGATTGCACTACCTCCCTAGGTAACGCATTCCAATGTTTCATCACCATCCTAGTGAAATAGATTTTCCTAATATCGAATCTAGATCTCTCTCATTGCAACTTGAGACCATTACTCCTTGTTCTGTCAACTGCCACCACTGAGAACAGCCTAGCTCCATCCTCTTTGGAACCCCCCTTCAGGTAGGTGAAGGCTGCTATCAAACCCCACCCCACTCTTCTCTTCTGCAGATTAAATAACCCCAGTTCCCTCAGCCTCTCCTCATAAGTCATGTGTCCCAGCCCCACAATCATTTTTGTTGCCCCTGCTGGACTCTCTCCAATTTGTCGACATCCTTTCTGCAGTGGGGGCCCCAAAACTGGACTCAATACTCTAGATTTAGCCTCAACAGTACCAAATAGAGGGGAATAATCACTTCCCTCAATCTGCTGGCAGTGCTCCTACTAATGCAGCCCAATATGCCATTAGCCTTCTTGGCAACAAGGGCAAACTGTTGACTCGTATCCCAGCTTCTCATCCACTGTAATCCCCAGGTCCTTTTCTGCAGAACTGCCACTTAGCCAGTCCGTCCCTAGCCTGTAACAGTGCATGGGATTCTTCCGTCCTAAGTACAGGATTCTGCACTTGTCCTTGTTGAACCTCATCAGATTTCTTTTGGTCCAATCTTCCAATTTGTCTAGGTCACTGTGGACTCTATCCCTACCCTCCAGCATATCTACCTCTTTTCCCCATCTTGGTGTCATCTACAAACTTGCTGAAGATGCAATCCATCCCATCATCTGGATCATTAGTGAAGATGTTGAACAAAACTGGCCCTAGGACCAACCCTTGGACATATTGCTTGATACCATCTGCCAACTAGACCTTGAGGTGTTGATCACTATCCGTTGAGATGACAATCTAGCAGAGTGGTGGGCAACTTGTGGCCCACCAGGGTAATCCGCTGGTGGGCCGTGAGACAGCGGGTTTACATTGACCATCTGCAAATGTGGTTGCGGTTTGCCGTTCCCGGACACTGGGAGCTGCAGGAAGCGGTGGCCAGCCTGCACTGCTTCCCGCAGCTCCCATTGGCCGGAAATCGTGAATTGCGGCTACTGGGAGCTTTGGGCGGCCATGTTTACAGACAGTCAATGTAAAGAAACTCACAGCCTGCCAGCAAATTACCCTGATGGGCTGCGGGTTGCCCACCACTGATCTAGCCAGCTTTCTATCCACCTTATAGTCCATTCATCAAATCCATACTACTTTAACTTGCTGGCAAGAAAATTGTTGGAGATGGTATCAAAAACTATGCTAAAATCAAGGTATTTCACGTCCACCACTTTTCCCATATCCACAGAGCCAGTCATCTCATCATAGAAGGCAATCAGGTTGGTCAGGCATGTCTTACCCTTGGTGAATCCATGTTGACTGTTCCTGATTACCTTCCTCTCTTCCAAGTGCTTCAAATTCCTTGAGGATCTGCTCCATGATTTTTCCGGGGACTGTGGTGAGACTGACAGTCTATAGTTCCCCAGATTCTCCTTCTTCCCTTTTTAAAAAATGGATACTATATTAGCCTTTTTCCAATTGTCCGGGACCTACTCTGATCGCCAAGAGTTTTCAGAGATAATGGGCAATAGCTCTGCAATCACATCAGCCAACTCCCTCAGCACCCTCAGATGCATTGCACTTGTCCCCATGGACTTGTGCATGTCCAGTTTTTCTAAATAGTCCTTAACCTGTTCTTTCACCACTAAGGGCTGCTCACCTCCTCACCATACTGTGCTGCCCAGTGTAGCAGTCTGGGAGCTGACCTTGTCTGCTGTGAAGACAGAGGCAAAAAAAGCATTGAGTACGTCAGCTTTTCCACATCATCTGTCACTAGGTTGCCTCCCCCATTCAGTAAGGGTCCCACACTTTCCTTGACCTTCTTCTTGTGCTAACATACCTGCAGAAACCCTTCTTGTTACTCTTTGAATCCCTTGCTAGCTGTGACTCCAATTGGCCTTTGGCCTTCCTGATTACACCCCTGCATGCTTCAGCAATATTTTTATACTCCTCCCTAGTCATCTTTCCAAGTTTCCACCTCTTGTAGGCTTCCTTTTTTTGTTTAAGCTCACTGATTTCTCTGTTAAGTCAAGCTGGTCACCTGCCATATTCGCTATTTTTTCTGCATATTGGGATGGTTTGTTCCTGCACCCTCAATAAGGCTTCTTTAAAATACAGCCAGCTCTCTTGGACTCTTTTCTCCCTCATATTAGCCTCCCAGGAGATTCTGCCAATCGCTTCCCTGGGGTAATGAAAGTCTGCTTTTCTGAAGTTCAGGGTCCGTATTCTGCTGCTCTCCTTTCTTCGTTTTGTCAGGATCTTGAACTCGAGCATCTTTCAGTTTGGTTCTTGCTTCTGGGGCAAACACTCAGGTCAGCTCCCGCTACCACTTCTTTCTCCTGCAGACTGTACCAGAATCTGCCATCCATACTCAGGCAAAACTCCATCAGGAAATCTGATCTAAGTGATCCTTCACAATTTGGCCTGCTATATCTAAAATGTACGCCCCTAATGAAATAGTTTGTTCATGAAGAAATTGGCAGTGAAATACTTGGGAGGGAAAAGTACAAGGAATGGAAAACAAGAGAAATTGCAGCAGGCATCTGCTATAAACTTTTAACATCTCTAGGACATATGAATGTAGGAATGGCTACATAATTGTCTATCTAATTCAGCATCACATCAGATATTTCAGAGAAAGGTACAAGAAACTCTGAAGTGGATACTGATAGAATAAGCTGCCCATAAGGAATGTTTCTTCTGAAATATAGGCATTTAGTAGCTGTCTTACATCCTGAAGTACGAAGGTTGATTGAAGTAGTAGAAAGGGATTTGATTTTAGGAGGGATCTAAGATTTTAGGGAAAAAAACTTGTACTGGAAATGGAAAAATGGAAGGGAAAGCTATAAACTGTGAAAAGCAGAATTAGCTACTGCCATCAAAAGGGTTAAAAAAGAGAATAAGAAGGAAATTTATAATTAAATTAGTGCAACAAAAGTACCAGAAAGCATGTCCATTGATAAATGGGTGGGGTTGGTGGTTGGAATCAATAACTAAAAACCGGTCTTGATAGGGATTTCCTTAAAAAAAAAAATCTTTCTTCAACAACAACAACAACAACAAAAGGGTATAGAGCCTCACAGTTAGGAAGTAATGAAAACGTTGTCACTGAAATGACTGGTGAAAAACAAGTAAGGGAATACTTGTATAGAAATCAGCATTCTGTGGTGGTGTGGGGATCAGCTAACAAACTCAGTGAACTGCCTGAACTTTCTGGAACATCATAACAAACTAGGAAAGGTGCCAGAACACTTTGAAAAAGCAAAAGTAGTGCCATTCTTTAAAAAAAAGAAAAGAAAGTGATCCTTGAAAATTATCGCTCTTTGAGTCTAACTTTTGTTCCTGGTAAATTAATGGAATAAATAGTAAAAGAAGAGAAAAATGTAAACATCTAGAGGATAACAGAGCTATGAGTAATAAGAAGCAGCACAGATTTATAAAGAACAAATCATGTCAGTCAAACCTGATTACTTTCTCTGATTAAATTTACAAAATTAATGGATGAAGAGAATGCCACAGATGTAATATATCTGGACTTAAGCAAAGCATTTGATACAGTGCCTTGTAAAATGTTACTTGAAAAATGAATTGATATTGGCTTGAATATGAGCACTGCCGCATGGATAAAAAACTAGCAGAAGGACCATAAACAAAAGGAAATACAAAATGGCAAAGAACTGGGTTGTGGGGTTTAGGCTTGGTTTTATTTAATGTCTTTATTGTTGATCTGGATGAGAGGCATGTTAAAGAAATTTGCAGTTGATACTAAATTGGGAGGAGCTGCAAACCCTAATAAGGACAGAGAATACAAAGGCTGTGAGGTTAGAAATATGGACAGGAAATAACAAAATTTAGTTTGAATTGGATATATGTAGTCAGTGGCAGAGCCAGAAATAGAACCCAGAAGTCCTCCTGCCCAACTCACTAGATGCATATTTCCCACGACTAAAAACCAAAAGAAAATAACAAAAGAATAAGCACCTGGTGCAAGCGATGAACACACAGCTTCCATTAGCAGCTAATGATCTGTAGAAACAGGAGCTGAAACTCCAGCAATGGGACTTACCAAAGCACAAATCTTCAGAAAATCAATACAGGAATGTCAGGCTTTCAATAGGGAAGATGTAACTTTCATTCAAACCAGGGCCAGAGGTCAGACAAGCTAGTTACTGACATTTTCATAAATAAGAACTTCATAAACAACCTGTGGTGACTGATAATATACACCCACTAAATCAGAAAATGAGTGAAGATTAGACCCTGAGTCAAGCATGGGGAGATACAGGCCCTTTTCCAGCTGGATTTGAGAGACTGCATATGCAGCCACAGCTCCTCTGACAATCTTCAGTCAGACTGGGGTACAGAATCGTCAACTAGAAGAGGTCAAAATAAAGACTAATTGGTGCTCTCTGTGGGAGGAGCAGTGGTTCTCTGTGACTGTGACACAAGAACTCTGCCATTCCCTGACAGCTGTGCATATTGATCTAACATGCCCACCTTCCAGGCAATGCAGGGACACGTGTTGTGGCATGTGAGCATACTAAATGGTTGTAAGCATAGGTGGTACATGAGCCTTCCAGTTGGGGAGGCTTACACGTGAGCACTGGAAGCTCCCTAGAAGTGTGTGAGGGAGGTGGCCTGGACTATGACCTCCCCACCCTCCTGAGCCACTGCCCTCACTCCACCTCCTCCCTCCCCTGCTCTTCTCCACCCCTCCAACAAGACCCCCCGCCCACCTGTCGGTTCCTCTCCATCTCTTTCCCCATGCCCCCCACTCACCAGCCACTTGCTCTTCTGTGTGGCAGAGAAGAACGAGTGGTGGGCAGAGGGGGCCTAATGAGAAGCGGTGGACCAAGGGCACGGCCTGAGAGGAAGAGGCTGAATATGGGTGGGACCTCAGGGTGAAGCATGGTTGGAGGCCACAGTCTGGGCTAAGACTGCTGGATGCAGCTCCATCCAGTTTGTCTATGTTGTCAACCTCGGGGTGGAGGGAGAGGTGTTGCTCGGTCCCTCTCCAATAGGATAAAGACCCAATCCTACACCCACTGAAGTCAGTGGAAAGACACTCATTGACTTTGTTGGGCATTGGATTGGTCTCTAAATGCATTGTCTCCACGCTACTCTGAAGGGAGTAAGCAAGGAGGGAAATTTGTTTACTGTGCTCCAAAGAATGAACTAAAGAATGAGGGGATGAAGTTAAGAAAAGGAAAATTTAGGCTGTACATGAAGTGACATTTCCTAATGATGAGGTTTATTTGAGTTACTGAGCTAGAAGTTTTATGCTTTCTTCTGAAGCATATGGTATTGGTCACTTTTTGAGACAGTATAGCATCTAGACAGGCCAGTAATCTGATCAGTCTGGCAACTCCTGTGTTAGTTTCTCAACAGAAATGGTGGAAATCCCTCACTTGGATTATTTAAAACTAATCTGGACAAAATCCTGGAAAAATTAACAAAGGGAACAATCCTGCAGTCATCTCCAAAAGGAAGGGCTAGATGATATCTAGTAAATGCCAACAGTAATGCTGGCCTTTCAACAGTACCTCTGACCCAGATGCTTATGCAGTATAATACAGCATGATGGTATCTACAGGCATCACTCTGGACCAGGACTGGAAGTACCGTAATACTGGGCTAGAGTGGTGCTGTTCCTCAGCAGGTGCAGGGCATGTTCTCAGTGGAGGAACAGTTTAAAAGGACACTCCCAGGAAAAAAGGTGGGAGATGAGTTGCATGTGATATCTGGAAGCAAGGCTGCAGGATTGGCAAAAGCTTTGTGATGGCTGCTCTGGTAGCAGGGACTAGGCTCTCTCCCCATCTCTAGGAGCTGAAAAGCCCTAAAAGAGATTGATTGAACAGAGCTGTCAGATACTGGGGAGAGCCTGCTAAGTTAGAGACCATGCCCCAAACTGAGGAGCTCTACTGTGGTAGGAAGTATCCAAGGGAAAACATAATTTGGAGTAGCTCAATAATTGGGCTGGGTATTTTGATAAACTGTACGGTCTTGTTGGAGTATTTGCAGGTCCTCCATTTTCCCCTTCCCCTGCTCCATTCTAGTGATAGAATCTCTGGGGGAGGTTTGGAATAAATGGGTGTGATTGTGGCCCCAGTCAACCTTCTCTGGGATGACACGGCTGACAGAAGGCATAAGGCCATGAACTGACCACTGGACCAGGTGGTCATTAGACATGCAGTCTGTAATTACATGATCACATACTATTGTTTTTCTGCAGGACCCCCATTCATTCAGTGTGCACGATGGAGAGTGAATGAGGCAGGAGTGTGCAGAGGTTGAATGGTCTACATGGGACCATATGTTCCTACTGGGTTCTGGGAAGTGGGTGGACTTATGCCTGCCCATTGCTAAAGGACCCTCCCTAAGCCTTAGCGGAGGATCCACAAGGTTCAGGCACTCAAATAATTATGGGGACAACAAAAAATGTAACAAGGGCAGGTATGAAGGTCAAAGGGTCAAACAAAGGGAATCTGAAGGGGACACTGAGCGGAGTGAGACCATATGTTGGCATCTGCCTTATTCATTGTCACTGTACAACATGTGCATTGAATGAGGTAGAGAAAACAGTCCATGTACATGTAACTGAATGCAGTATGGTAATGTGTGAACAACCTGAACTTTGCCACTTCCTGACTTTTGCATGCTGCACTGTTCCCTGTAACAAAGGGCTATGTGAGATATCTATTGTCTGTTATGTTTGGATGCCATCTGTAAATACAGACAATAATGACAACTGAGCATAGAGGATATAACCCCATTCAGTAGGATAAAGGCTGCTGTAATCCCATCTGTCCACTTCAGGCCAAACACCACACTCTGTAGATGTGGCATACCTTAGGGGAAGGTACTAGCTGGGTCACATCCACCTCTGGTAGAGACCCAAGCCCTCAATCTCCTCACACTTTAGGTTTTTATCATGACAATAAAGATTCTGGCTTGTATCTACTTGCCTATCACCTTGTCCTGTTGTGAACTCCTTGGGGCAGGACTCTTGGGCTCACACCTGTCTAGAAGCAAGGATGAGGCTCAACAAATAGTGGCACCCAGCCCTGAGACCCCGCCACTGCAGTCCTGCTTAAAGCCAGGTCCTCATCTAGGGCTCTTGATAGGGGCATGGTAGAGCCCCCGAAGCTCATTGCCTTGGGAGGGAAGGTGGCAGTGGTTCTAGTTGCCTGAAGGACAGACCCGCTGGGCGCGGAGCAGCTGGATGCTTTGCCCCAGACACGCTCACGCCAAGCTCCCCGCACAGCAGCGGAGCGGGGCCGGCCCAGCTGTCGCTACTGCGAAGAACGAGTCGGAAGCGAGCAGAGAACAGAGCGTAGGCACCGTCTCGCCTGACAGGCGGGGCCCTCAGGCGGCTGCGGCTGCGCCTGCACGTGCCCACCCTCTCCAGGCCACGAGCCTCTCGCAGCTGCTCGTCATTCGTACACCTTTCCCCTCGCGGGGCGGAAGTGTGCACGATGAAGGGGCGTGGCGATATGCGGGGCGGAAGTGACCCCCCGAGACCGGAAGTCCCGTTCCGAGAGGAGGCCGAGGACCCTGGAGAGGCCGAGGTGGGCGCCGGCTGGTGGGTGAGTGAGACCCGCCTTGCCCCGGCTCAGGGCTGGGAGGGCTGGTTAGTGCGAGGGTCTGACATAGGTCGGGGGATGATGCCAGGGCCTGGGGTGGTGCCAGGCAGGGCCGTGGGGCAGCTGGGGCCCGTGTGTGGGTGGGGGTTAGGGCCGTGGTCTGGGGCCGGGGCCGGGGTCTGGGCCCCGGGCCGGGAGGACGCCGCGGGCGGGGTGAGGGTGGTTCCGGCCGAAGGGTGGCCGCCGGCGGTGGGGCGATGACCTGGGGGAGTAGCTGAGGAAATGGGACACAAGCGGCCTGTGCTGGGTTGGGTGATGGCGAATTTAAGCTATTTCTCCGGCTCCTGGGTTGGAAAGGTGCCCAGAGTTTCAGTCCTGTGTGTTTCCCTGAGGCGTCTCAGTCCCCAGGTCCTGGCCCCATCAGGGCTCTGGGGGAGGGCAAGGCCCAATGTCCTTTATTTCCTGAGGCAGCTCTGCCCCGTGTACACCAATTTATTGTAAATATTCCCATAAGGTGTTTTCGGTTTTCTGTATTGGTGGTTCAGTTTGCTGCTGTGGTTAGAAAGTGTCAGCATCTTAGCAGGAGTGAATGTATTGAATTATAACAGGATCTTGTTTTTGTAATATCTCACTCCAAAGTATAGAGTTTTTGTATGGAGTTTTGTAATATCTCACTCACACTGTGTACTGAGTGAGCAATCATTTGAGGGGTGGGATACCACAGCTGTTGGGTAGTGCACAGCAACACTACACAAAAGTTTTGGGTGAGAGATGAAGAACAATCCCATATAGAACTGCAGTGGCTGGGGAGATGTAACAAATTTGAGTATAATTACACTGAAGTTTGATCAGTACTCTGGGGTTAATGCCTGATTCCCCCACCTCAAAAAAAAATGGGAGGGTGGGGGGTGGCAAAGCATCATGGAATCTTTGTGATCACATTGGTATGAGACTTAAGCTGTATTCCTCTTTGGAAAGGCTGACCTTCATGTAGCATAGAGTCTTTAATACCCCTTGGTCTGAGCCAAGTGTGCCATCTATTAAGTCATTCACAGCCCTACCTGACTGGTAGAGGTCTCTAACCCATGTACTGAGCAGGGACAACCCTGTTTTTTGCTTATAACAGCTGATAGTATGACATCACATGCTGTTCTGAATGCAGGCCATTTCCCTTTTAGGCTGGATACTGAGAGATAGTGCTTCAAGGAAGAAAATGCAATCTTATATCTGTGTCAGGCATAAACTTGTCTCTAATTGCGATTGCATGAGGTGCTCTTGGCTGGAAAGGGGAAGTGGTAGCCCTAATTTTAAAGGAAAGGCTGAGCTGTAGCACAAGAAGAACAGTTTGCCTGTGTTATTCCTATTGGGCAGGTCCAAGGTGAGTGTCTAACCAAGTTGCTGGTGTGAAGAAGGCTCTACGTAAGGGGTCGGCAACCTTTCAGAAGTGGTGTGCTGAATTTTCATTTATTCATTCTAATTTAAGGTTTCCCGTGCCAGTAATACATTTTAACGTTTTTAGAAGGTCTCTTTCTATAAGTCTATAATATAGAACTAAACTATTGTTGTGTGTAAAGTAAATAAGGTTTTAAAAATGTTTAAGAAGCTTCATTTAAAATTAAATTAAAGTGCAGAGCCCCCCGGACCAGTGGCCAGGACCCGAGCAGTGTGAGTGCCACTGAAAATCAGCTCGCTTGCTGCCTTCGGCACCCATGCCATAGGTTGCCTACCCCTGCTCTACGTTATGCTGGTCTAATGACATGCGGTTAGTGACATTAGTGGCTGGTGCTAATTGTTTGTTTTTGTGTTTAGTAGACCTTTCCCATGGATGAGCTGGTGCATGACTTGGCCTCGGCCTTGGAGCAGACCTCAGAACAAAACAAGCTGGATGAGCTGTGGGAAGAGATGGCCCTGAGCCCACGGCAGCAGCGGCGGCAGCTTCGCAAGAGGAGGGGTCGTAAGCGACGCTCAGACTTCACGCACCAGGCGGAGCATGCCTGCTGCTACAGTGAGGCTTCAGAATCAAGCCTGGATGAAACCATAAAGGACTGTCGTGAGGCATTGACTGCCAACTTCAGTGACTCGGATGATATGGCTGTGGCCAAACGCCACCCAGCTCTGAGTGCCACCCTAAAGAGCAAGCAGCATTCTTGGCATGAGTCAGACTCCTTCACAGAAAATGGACCCTGCCGGCCCCTCAGGCGTCGTCGGAAAGTGAAACGTGGGACCTCAGAGGTAGCTGCTAGCCTCCAGCAGAAACTCAAGGTATCGGAGTGGAACTATGAGAGAGGCTATAGGTTCAAGTCAGCCAAGAAACAGCGTCTTTCACGCTGGAAGGAGAACGCCCCTTGGACTTCATCCAGCCATGGCCTGTGTGAGTCAGCAGAGAACAGGCCCTTCCTCAGTAAAGGTGGGAGGAAGGAGAGGATGGAGTGTGAAGTGGATGAACAAAAACAGGGTTCTGATGAAAACATGTCTGAATGGTGAGCTCTCCAGGCCTTTCCTTTCCCTACCACAATCAGATTATCAACTTCCTTTACAGCTGCTTGCAAAGACTGTGCCCTGGTCTAGGTATTTCCCTCTCAAACAAAAGTGCTATTTTTCCCTTAAAGGTACAAGAAAAAAAATCTGCAAACCCTTGCCTGCAGACCTTGCAACCAATCCTGTGGTGCTAAATCAATGTGCACGTTGTCCTCAAAAGGAGCTGGTGCGCTTTTGACTCCAATGAGAAGTCTGTTGCTTCTGTCTTCACAGTGGCAACAAGTATGCTATTGACTCTAGTCTTTGCAAGTAAAACCATGTTGACAGGCCAGTGACTGATGGATTAGACTGATTTCAGTTTCATCTTTCCAAGGGCTAATGAGAAACACCAAAGGAAAATGGAACAAATTTCCTGTAGTGACCAGTCAGTTAGCCTTGTTTGCAGTTACTGTATGTACCTTGATCAAAACATTGTTCTGTGTACAAGTTAGTGCATGTTAGTTGTCTAATGTAGTTGTAACAAAGGCATAGATCAGGCCTGCACAACATGCGGCCTGGGGGCCGCATGCGGCCCGCAGGGGCTCACTGTGCGGCCCGTGGGGGGTGAGTAGGGGTGGGGCAAGCCAAATGGTGTGGTTGGGGGAAGTGGATGGGGGCGGGGTGAGGGTGGGGTTTTTTGGCCCACAGCGGGTTTTTTTTTTTGCAGTAATATGGTCCTCGCTTCTTTCCAAGTTGTGCAGGCCTGGCATAGATCAAGGTGAGGCCTTTCTTACCGAAGATAGGAAGCTATTTTTGCCATCTAAAAATTGGAAAAGACATTTTTATCTAGTAGTACGGGAGAGGAGATATTAAGTAGCACCTTGAGAATGTATATCAATGACAATAGGCAGATAGATTCCCCCACTTGATAGAGCAATAATAGACACTGCTAGCCTCCTAGAGGTATTTTCTACACCCATCAGTATCTCTTCCATCATGTTCAATTGAACTTAAACCATCTGACTTTCATCCAGCCTTATCTATGCCAGCCATTGAGAAAGCAAACACACAGCTTTCTTTTGGTCCGCCTGAGGAATGCGCTGGGTGATTGTTTTGTTTTTCCTCAGTTGGTTCCTTTCCCTCAGACTAATTGGTGTATGTCTACACTACAAAATTATGTTGACCTAAGTTACCATGACATACATCCACTGCATTAATTAAATCGCCTTTGCATGTCAATAGTATGCTCCATGTGTCAGCAGTGCGCAGCCTCACCAGGAGTGTTGTACTGATATAACTGTCAGTGTGGGGCTGCTTCTGAAAATCAGCAACAGTTGATGTAAGCAACGCAGGATCTACACTGATGCTGTGTTGACTTAACTACATCAGTTTAAGCACTACCGCTCTCACAGAGGTGGAGTTACTGAGTTGGAGTAGTTGGCAAGTTACATTGGTGGGAGCTACGTTTTAGTGTAGATCAGGAATCAGCAATCTTTGGGCCTCCAGGGTAAGCCCCCAAGAGGCTGCGCTGGTTTATTTTCCTGCCGTGTCCACAGGTTTGGCCGATCGCAGCTCTCACTGGCTGCGATTCACTGCTCCTGGCCAATGGGGGCTGTGGGAAGTAGCGCGGGCCTAGGGATCTGCTGACTGCTGCTTCCCACAGCCCCCGTTGGCCGGGAGCGGGGAATTGAAGCCAGTGGGAGCTGCGATTGGCCGAACCTGCGGACACGGCATGTAAACAAATTGGCCCGACCTGCCAGGGGGCTTGTCTTGGTGGGTCACGTGCCAAAGGTTACTAATCTCTGGTGTAGATTCTTAGAGTTAGTTCAGTGTAAGCTGCCTTGCATTGACCTAACTCTGTAGTGTAGATCAGGGCTTATTGTGTATGTGTTTGCATCAAATGAGACTTGCCATCTGCTGTCAAATCCTTTGGATTCTCTTTGGAAATTCAAAGGTCAAAATGTTTGACCATCTGACCTCCACATGTATGGTCTGAGCCATGGCTTGGTGAGGGGAGTGAAGTTAGAGGGAGAAATACATGTGCATTACTTCTCCCTGTGGAATGCTCCTGGCAGCAGTGAAGGATCATGCCTTTGCCTCTCTGCACTAAATACAATGCTTCCCTATTAGAAACAGCAGAGTGAAACTTGATATGCTTACATCACTTTCACTCTGCTGTAGATGCTCCATCTGATACCACTGAAGTGCTTTGTACTGCTGCAGCAAGGACATATCCTGAGGAATGTGTGAAAACCTAACAGAGGGGAGAGAAAATGATCAGGAGTATAGGCATAAACAGACAAGAGGAAAGTTGATTAACAAAGCAAGTGGGGCCAAGAAGCAGAATTGGTGTTCTAGTGGCTGTTCAATTTGGGATTGAATTGGGTTTCTCTCTTCTCCTGTCAACAGAGATTGGGAGTACTGCAAAAGTGGCAAATTCAGCCTCCAGGGGAACAAATGCCTTCTATCATTCAGCAGTGATGTTTCCCACACCCTCCTGGATTAGCAGGAGCTAGTATCTCTGCGGAGCTAGAACTTTGAGCACTTACATCACTTTCCTTTGTTTATGCTCTGATCCAAAGCCCACTGAATTCAATAGAAAGACTCCTGTTGACTTACTAAGCTTTGAATCAGGACCTTAATGAGGAAGCAGCTTTGATGGATTACTGGTGGGGCTATATTCAGTTTTATACTGGAGAAAGGTTTGTTACCATATCATGTCTTCAGAGTGGGATGTGGAAGATGAAGAAATTTGGAATACCCTCCCACACACATACATAATGGAACAGGAAACATCCCACATAAAAGTGAGGGAGATAGAGACTGAAATGAAGAGGGGGAAAAGGAAAGATGCATAGGAACATGGTGAGGAAGCAAATGACTTATCTAAGAGCGGTAAGAAAGGGGAATCAAAGCCTGATAACCAAAAAGAAGGGGAAACCAAAAGTGAGAGAAACAAATGATTAATTTTAGGAGATGTTTGAGATTTTTGGGCTATCAGTACTATGGTGGTGATTAGTTGCGAAGACACTTGGAAGTAAAACCTCTCTCCTCAGTCCCTCTTTTAATATTTTGGAGTTCTCCCACACAATGGGGAACTGACAAACTATAAATGGAGGCCCTGAACATCTATCTCATTGTCTAAGATATGTTATCTGAATTGTCTGCTTAATGTGATTATATAGGGCAGATCAAACCAGAATAGTCCAAGGGCTGCCTGAGAACATCCTTGAGTAACACACGTGCTACCTCAAGTTCATTGATGACCGATAGTCTAATCTTTCACATAGAACAATATCTAACTAGACTTCTTTTGTATCGCTCAATTTCAAATTGGATGTTTAAGTTTACCAGCCAGTGATAAGGTGAGCCCTTGTTTTATTTTAATGTATTCTGGGTTCATAGAATGACCAGTTACTCCCCAGTTTCTAAAGAATCAGAGGCATGCATCCGACGAAGTGGGTAATAGCCCATGAAAGCTTATGCTCTAAAACTTTAGTTAGTCTTTAAGGTGCCACAGGACTCTTTGTCACTTCCCCAGTTTGTAGTTTAGTTCCTTTTGAATAGTAGCAGGTTTGGTGACAGCCTGTAGGGGCAGTCATGAGCCTGGCTCAGCTGATGTATTAGGGGCTGATCTCCAGAAAGAAAAAATCCCCTTCTCCTGGAAGGCAAGTGACAGAAACAGAGTGTTCAGCCGCCTCCTTCTCCAGCCCGGCCTGACCTTCTGCAGCCCCTTGGTGCTTCTTGTTTTCTTATTTTTATAGAAAATCAATATCCCTCCTGACACAAACAATAGCTCAGGAGCAGGAATAAATGTCTGAAAGCGGAGATCTCTGTCCATCACCTCTCACTTTAACTCCCCCAAACTATTTAATTATAAGCGTGCTTTGCTCCAGGTGTTTGCGACAGTGAAATTGCTAAATGAGGACCATTTTATCTAAAGATTGGGCGATCAATAACACTCTATAGCAGTAGCTTGTCGGATCAATAGCATTCATTATTTCATGGTTAAGGTAAGTAGCCTCCTTTGCAAGTGGAGGTCATTAATCTGTGCTTACTGGACCTGAGGAAAGGCTTGTGTACAGGATACTCAGTTTTCCAGGCCTGAAATATAAAGAGGATGTAGGTAAGGATATCTTTCCATGAACCTTTGTGCTGATACTCCAAGTAGAATGCGGGGCATGGTATGTATCTATAAGGCACTGCAGGGTTTTCCAGTACTGTGGGGCATCTGCTATGCTGTTAATTTGATTAGGAACTTGGTTTAATAGTCCTTTTCCTTTCTTATGTTTCCTGGTCTTATGCTTTAACTATTGTCCCTTTCTCATACAGCATAGTAGGGGATGGATGCACAAACTTCATAAGAGGCTGTCCTAGAACTTGGTGTTAAGTTGCATGCTAGAATGTGGGAGGGGCTTGCAACTTCTTCCATCTGTATATTTAAAACTACCAACTGAAAAATGGGCTCCAGTGCATAAATGAAGGTTCTAACTTTGAGGTATCCAGTGTAATGGATTGTCTTAGCTAGTTTACAGAACGTGTTTTTAAAAAAGCAATAATATGCTTCACAGCGTGTGGTTTTAGTGAGTACTTACAGTAAATTGTGGATGGGGTGACACTCACTGTCCCTTTGCCTTGTGTCCCATAAAGTTCCTTGAGGATATTGGTGGCTGGTATAAGCGCACACCATGCTGTGTGGTGTTGCTCTTCCAGGGTACATGGGGATCTTATCGTACCACACTGTTGAGATTGTTTCAGATGCTGAGTTACAGCTATCATTCACTTCTCCCATAAGGCCTTGTAACCTGTGCGCAGGGTAGCAGCGGGGTATTGTTTTTGCTGAGAGATCTCTGAACAATGGAGATATTGGATAATATGTCCTAGAAAAGATCACATCCGAGCATTAGACCATCAACTATCAAGGACTGACATGAGCATGTAATTTTGTAGCATAATGTTCAACCTTTTCAAAACTTTTTACAGATATTTAAGTTTTTTCTATTCAGATTATTTTCCAAATAAATTCCTTCGTAAACTCTCCTAGAGCAGCTGCAGTGGCCAAGTTTAAAACTCAGTGTAACTGGTGGTTACCTACAGCAGCAGGCTATGTAGTAGTAGTTTATTTGGATGAGTAGTTAGGGACTTGAGGCCTGGTTTACAGCTAAACTTAGGTAGACCTAGCTATGTTGCTCAGTCAGGGCTGTGAAAAATTTCATGCCCTGTGTGATGTAATTAGTTCAACCTAACCCCTACTGAAGATGTAGGTAGGCTGATGGAAGAATTTTTCCATTAACATAGATGCTGCCTTGTGAGGGGGTGGACTTACAACAGCAGCAGAAAACCCCCTTTTGTTGCTGTAGGGTCTATGCTATAGTGGTACAACTGTGCTGCTGTAGTGCTTGAAGTGTAGACCCTTACGGTCTCTTATCCAGACAAAGAAAGGAGAAGACACTGAAGAGAAAGCATTTATGTTCTGTTTATGTTGGAAAATGGAAGTCTAAAGAAAAGATTGTGGTACAATTGTCAGTGGCCATTGGGTGACCCACAAAGGGAGCATTTAGCTTAATTTCTGTTACCTGGTCATTACCAGAGAAGAGGATATCTGCAGAGTGTGTCATAATTATGATTTTTAGCCTGGGTGTCCTGACCTAATCCCATTTTTGATAATTATGTTCTAATGACCTAAAATTTCCTTTAACTGGATACAGGATTCTTCTTAAACTGCATAGTGTTGTAGTGAGCTGTTAGTTGTCATGTTCCATGCCAGAGGCAGTCATGTGTCAGTCATGAATTGATTCCCACTTTGTATGGTACAGAAAGCACTTTAGGATCCTTTTGGGATGAAAAGCACTGGCAAAATATAAAAGATTATTGCTACATACCCTTCAGCGGTTAACTCTGTTTGTTCTTTGCAGTGAAACCAGCAGTGTATGCAGCAGCAGTGACACTGGCCTCTTCACCAATGACGAAGGCCGTCAAGGTAACTACTATCTCATGATTTCCCTCTGGCGCAATATGGGAATTTTTCTTTTACTATGCTTGTAAATGCAAATTCAAGGCAGTACAGGACTAGAGATTAGAAGGGATCAGGAGGTGTGGGGGAGGGATGGTGGCTGGGGAAAGGGCTAGGAGTCCGAGGAGTTGGCTCAGATCACAAAGGTGTTCCATGTGATTTCATGCTTTCTTATGGAAATGCTGTGATATTTATTAAACGTATAAAATCCAAATACTGGAAAGTGTGATATAAGTTAATATGTACGTTATTGGATTCTTGGACGACTACTCAGACTTTGCTGCTTAGTTACAGTGACGTCATCAGAACTCCATGATGTCTCTATCAATAGAGGTCAATTGTTTGTATATTATATTACAAAAGTGCCCACAATCTGCTTTTCATACTCCATCCGTATAGAAACACATTGATCCAGAGAGCTCACAATCTGAGATGACGAGCAACATACTAAGCCTGATGGATGTGCGACAATCAAAATATGTATTTTGGGCGGGGGAGAAGCAGTTCTCAGAAATTTGTGGACTGTCACATTTCAACTGGTGTTGGGGTTGATTTTGTAACATATACATTCTTTGTCCAATATTATTATTAGGTACTAGAGTTAAATAGATGTCAACCAAAGAACTGAACACAAATGTTTAAACAGTGACTAAAAATCCCTTCCCTTCTCTGTTGCTCAAGTTCCAATCTCTTAAATCTTATGATGTCATAATTTCATTAATTCTCCAGTCTTTGACAGTGTCTACATTGGGAAAACGTGTTGTGTGTTAACTAGTATGTTTTGGCTAATATGATGTCAAATGTGGTGTAGTACCTATTGTAGACAGGGACAGTTACATTAAAAATTACTTTTTTTTTTGAACGTGTCTGTCTCTGTCTACATTAGTTGTCACTTCATGTTTGGCAGCATTTTAGCTAAAACTTGTTAACCCATTTTCTGATATCATGCATTTTCCCAACATAGACAAAGCCTTAAATGTTCAGGTGCTGTTTACACTCTAATGTGAAAAACAAGCCAGGAAAAAATGCCCTTTTTGGACAGACTCCTTCCAATGCTTCTTTATCAATCATAAAGAAGCAAAATAAAGGGTACAAGCCCAATTGTTTTCCTTTGCAAGTCACCTTTAAACTTAATGTTCTGTCCCAAACCGGACTTGGTTAATTACATTGTGCTTCATTGAATTTCTCATGTAGTTTCAACTGGTTACAGGTTTCTTCTCGTTTGTCCTTTAACTATTATGTTGTTGAAACGGTTGGCATTTTCCACCTCAGAAGCAGCTGCATTTCATTGGTGGAGGAGTAGTCCCTGTGTATAATTTGAACATAAGTTAATAAAATGCTTTGGGATCTTTTTGGATGAAGGACACTGTAGGAGCAGTGGATGCTGATCTTTATTGTCTGTCTAATGTAGCAAGTGACTTTGAAGGAAATTGCTTGAGATATGAGTTACTAAGCTTATGCTCTAGTGTCCAAAGTAGCTGATATGTTTATACACATGATCCATTCCCCAGTGTTTAGGGGAACGGTCTTTATTTTTTTAACATATTTTGGTTGTAAATCTTCGAATCCACTTCTGAAGACTGTCTAGAGTGTATGTATCAAATATGTATAATAGTAAATGTCTGAATGAAATATCCTGATTCCAGGCACTTGCCTGTTGTTGTGGGAAGTTTTGGGGCTGATGTTGTGGTCTGGCTGCTTGCTTCATTTGTCTGATGATTGGTTTTCAGAGTGGAAGCAGGACTGGCTTATTGTCTCAGGATGAGGTCTGGTGCCAGTACTGCATGGAGCTGCCTGCTCACCTAGAATTCTATCCAGGCAGCTTTAACAGAGTATTGTCTAGTGCAGTTCAGTTACCAGGGCACAGCTGTGTTAATTGCACTGGCTCTGCTTTTTGGAGCCTTTTGAGGTGGTTAGTGTTGCTATCCCAGACATGAGTGGGTTGTGGTCTTGACAGGTCCTGAGGAGTTTTCATCAAGCCAGATGAATGGCACAATTGATACCCATTGACACTTTGTGCTCTAAGCCACCAGCCATTCTTAATGGCCTGATGTGCTTTTCCTTGAAGCTGCTGTCCTTTGAGTATGGCTCATTCTTGATGTACAGATTGGTAGCATGTGCAACATTTGCTCCTCTTTCACCCCATTTTGAGGGCTCCTTTGTAGTAGCCCATAAAGCTTGTGCCAGGCCACTATACTTTCACCTGCCCTGCAGTAATTACATTGGAAAGAGCTGCAGCTGTACATCAGACACCACACCACACTGAAATAATGTCAGGGAGATGCAGCCACAGTAGAGAAATAAATCTGCCTCAGCCTCCTAAGCACATCAGTAAAGAGGGCCCTCCAACAAAGAGGCGTTTATGCTGGGTGATGCTATGTTCTATGGGAAATGCTGCTTATGTCACTGTAGACTGAACACAAGAATAATTGGAGCACTTGTGGAATTCCCCATAATTACAGTACGAGCAATGAAACGTAACATAAAATTGCTTTAAAATGTAGGAGTAACTCCCAAACTGCTTTCAGGTAAATTTGCTAGTTTTTTGGTGTGGAATATGTAGCATTTTGATGGTCTCTCAGAGAGGATGTTGGAATAACTCTGTGCTATTTCTCTAGGGGATGATGAGCAGAGTGATTGGTTCTATGAGGGAGAATGTGTCCCAGGATTCACCGTCCCCAACCTCCTGCCCAAGTGGGGAGCTGATCACCGGTCTGAGGTGGAGCGAATGGACTCTGGCCTGGAAAAACTCTCCGACTCTACGTTCCTTTTGCCTTCCCGACCTGCTCAGAGGGGTGAGCTCCATAGGGAATGGGATGGGTTCAAAAGTGTGTTTGTGAACCTTCAAATGGCAGAGAGAGCAGATTTCATTCACAGATTCTCAGCTTAAGCTGCTACTAAAGTTGACCTGTTTATAGATTTTTTTTTTTAAAGTATGCTTGCTTTGGATTATTGTGCCCTATCTTTAAACTGGAGAGATGGGGACACTGCATGTACCACTACAGTAAATGGAATTTTGATATTGTGTTTGCTGTTATCTGTAAAACAAACAGAAATCTAGATTAAAGATGGCTGCACCAGCCAAAAGAGAATGCTATGAAATGGTTTGTCATCCTTTGTTTCAGCTGCCTAAGTCCTTCAGTCTCCCTTTTATAATGTATAGATTTTTATCTGTAGCGCCTGGGTAAGTCTTCTCGTGGAGAAACTGGGGCACAGAGGTTCTGACTTGTCCAGGGTCACACAGAGCAGAGTATAAAACCCAGTTCTCATGACTCTGAATCCCATGCTCTTCTAGGCACTGTATCACAAGGCCCTCATCACTGTTTTGCCAGTAGCAACTTTCTGCCTTCAGTGCTCAGCCTTTCCTTTTCTTGGTTTTCAGGGTTTCATGCCCGTCTGAACCGTCTTCCTGGAGCTGCTGCCCGCTGTCTCAGAAAGGGACGTAGGAGACTCCTTGGCAAGGTATTGCCTCTTCCTGTGTCTGCTCTGCTGGTCGGTTTGGAGCTGCTGCTCTAAGGCAGCAAGTGGATTGTTTTGTGCAGAAGGATCCTGTGCGTTAGTCTGTCACATATTACTTGCTTTGAAAAAGAACTATTTGGTTTTCAGCCAGCTGTTAAGACAAGCCGCCAAAGAAGGTGGGAAGGTGGAGGGTGAATACAAAGGGAGCTGTATGGCAGGAAGCTTGGCCAATCATTGGGGGAAATGACAGTACTGATGTAACTGGCTGGGAGAGCTGTGCAGATTCAGAGCCTGGGAGGCAAAGACTGGGAGCTTAAACTTGATGTTGAAGGTGAAGAGAAGCCAGAGTTTTGAACAGAGAAGGAACATGGTCTGATTGGCACCAGAGAATGATGATTTTAGTTGCATCATTTTGGATGGCTGAAAGGACAGGAGGTCAGAAAGAAGGTTCCACTAATGAATGCAAAACCCTTGGTCAGGATTACAGCAGTTGGCATAGAGAGAAAAGAACATATCTTATATCTGTTACAAAAGGAGAGACAGGGTTTACCACAAGCCTGCTGGTGGTGGGAAAGGGGAAAGCCACATCAGTGTTGGGGCAATGGGGCAGAGAGTGGAGCTATCAAGCATGATGCAGTGAGGAGGCTTTTGGGGATGAAGGAAGGTGAGGGGTTGGGAGTGTGCTGGTGGGTCTTACTCTGTATTCTTGGAGAGACTAGTTTATATTCATTGGTGATCGTCCAGTTTTCCAGCCAGTCTCCTGCCTAAGGATCGGGGGAAAGGGTAGGACTTCTCAGCTGCAGAGAGGAAGCCCTCCCACTTTGTGAGCATAGCGCTTCCAGTGATTCAGAGTTCGGGGTGTGTGTTGGGGGTGCAGTTCTACTTCTTTCTCTGTTAGTTACACTCAACAGGGCCTGTTCTTCCCTTCTTCAGCCCATTCACCTTTAGTTATAGCCAGCATTTAAAATAAGAGTCCTCAGCTGATGTGAAATCTGTTTTGAGCAGCGCTCTTCAGGCCACCTGCAGGGGCCTGTGCCTGTTGGAGGCTCCTCTAACAATCCCAAATGAGAAGGATAATATTTACTTGTTTAATTCATCTTCATCACCTTAAAGGGATCTTTGTCATTTCCAGTGGAGGTCACTGCTTCCCTCCCCCCCCGCAATTGTAATCATAAATAATGAGTTTCATTCAGAGCTCCCCGCCAGCAAGCTGCTAATTACCCAAACTACGGCTTGTAATTTACACAGTAATAAACTGTAAATTTAAACATTACGGCACTTTAAGTTGTTAATTTTCCTGCTGTAACAAATAGCCTATCTTTGTTCACCTCTGCTGCCACCATTGCCTCCCCTAAATCTCATGTTCATTTGTGCCCAGGCAGTTTGGCATAAGCTCTGGAGAATCTGGCCTGTGAAGCCTTCTCCCCTCATATCTAGAGCCTGACCTACACCTCTTTCCCCTCCCCTTCCCGCACAGTAAATTTTTTATGGCCAGTTGCTGTGTGAAGATAAACAGCCTGATATTTAAAACTTCCTCTGTGAATGTGGCAACAAACTTTGAGAACCAAGCTCTCAAAGCAATTTCTCCCTCCTGGAGTGTGCTTTTACTCAACTGCTGTAGGGGTTTTTACTGAATCTCCTGCTTTCGGGCAGTCCAAGTTCCCATGAGGAGCCCTTCAGTTGCCTTCTCTGTGCTGGTGAAATTTTCCTTCCTGTCATCCCCCACCCTCGTGTGTGTGTGTAGTGTGCATGTTGTAAAGGAGGGAGAAGGAGGAAGGTTCAGTTTCATGAGAAAGAGGAGCTGACAGGAACCGTAGGAACTCCTTGCTGCCTGAGTTGAGTCTCCTGCCCACCTCACCAGCAGCCTGGAGTAACTGCTTACAGGAGCCTTGTATCCCTGAAGGGATTCAGTCCTCACTGTCAGGGTCAGAGAGCTTCCTCTGGGAAAACAGGACCGTGAATATATTTGTGGTGTCTGTATTGCCTGCTTCTTAGCGAAGGAGGAGGAATGTCTGAGATGCAGCTTTTGCCTATTTTTGTGTTTCAGGATACCAGCTTGAGCACTCTGGGCAGTGAGAGGATGGGCCACGTCGTTAGTGACCCACGTCAAAAAGAGTAAGGACCTATCTGCTACTGATTATGGTCTAGCACTCTGAGTAGGTGAAGGGGAGGGTGAACTGTGCAATACCTTGAGACTGCCTCTTTCCATCCCCTCACTGGGACTGGAGGGAGTGAGAACAAAATAACCTGTGAGATGGGAGATAGTTGGGTCCAAAACTGACTTGTTCCTCCCTTCTGTCCTATTTTCATTTGCTCATATTCCTCCCCCTCCCCCTCGTTATAGGTCTGCCCCAGTGTATGGCTACGCCACGCTATCCCTTTAATTAGATTAAACCTTCCTCCTCCATTCTTTACCACATGCACTTCACAAATCCCACAGTCTCCAGCAGAGCCTGATTGAGTAATGCTGTGTATGGAGGAGCACCATAGGAACAGAGCTGGGCAGCAGAAATGATGCTGACAGGACAGCAGCCAGTTTGGCTTCTCCGCATATACAATGTTCTGCATTTCCCTCCTAACTCCTCCTCCTAATCATAACCAGTGCCATGGGTGATCAGGGTGGGTTTCCCTGGATCTGCCATTGTGGTGGTTTGACAGGTAGTGGCTTTTCCTGATCGTGCTGCAGTGAATCCAATCTTCACCGGCATTTGGCATCCAGATTCACTTCCTGTCTCCTTGACTCCCTGTGTCTAAAACTTGTCATTTTAAACATTGACAGGACTCATACTAAATCTCTCCTCTCTCTCTTCTCCATCTGTTTTTCTCTCCTTCTCTCCATTCTCCCTCACTCTCACTTCCCTTTCTCCTCCTTTTCTCTGTCTCCCATTCCATCTTTCCTTCCTCCAGTTTCTGGTTACCATTGATGGGAAAGAGAGACCACAACCAGGTAAGATGGCTCTTCTCTGCACTTTTTTATTTTCTCACTTGGTTTCCTTCTTTCTAGAAAGAACAAAGTGCTGGCTTCCGATTTCCACCACATTGTGGCCTGTGCACATGAGGTAAGGCAGCCCAAGCCCTTCATCTTACTCTGACATCTTCTGGTACATCCCGCATGCCAGGGATCATATGGGCTGTTGGTACCGAGTAGCTCCCTAGGACCCCAGTCTTCTCCTGAAATCTTCCTCAGTCCAACTGGTTGTTTAACTTCCTCCCTGACAATGAGCTGGAAGGAGGGTGGTCTTGGCTGTAGGAACTCTGGCCTTACCGAATTCTTTGCAGACCCCATGAATGGGACTCTTTCTCCTTTTAACCCTTCACATCCATCCATTTTGGGTCATGCTTTTTCCTGGTAATCTTGCAGAGAAGGAAAAGCTGTTGGCTTGGTTGTAGTTAAATAGCAACTAGACCAGGGAAGTATTAGAAAGTGATGGGGATGGAGAATAGTCACTCCCTTTGCTTTCCATCACCCCTACGTAAGTGCATACTGTCAAGTCCTCTCCAATACGTATATTATGTAGATCAGATTCAGTGACAGTTGGCTCATGTAGCCACAGCAGAAGAGCCCGGACTCTGTGACTCTGTGCACCAGTTCTGTCTGGTTCCTCACAGCAATAATGCCTCCATCTGTTCAATGGTCAGATGCTCATTTTGTTTCACAGACACTGATGTTGAATGCACCTTTTTAAAAAATTGTTTTCAGTTTTATAGTCTCAGGTGGCCCTGAGTGAGCATTTTATGTCTCCAGGGTGATAGAACTACTCTTGAGGCCATAGTGTCCCCAGCCTGTTAGAACAGCTCTCTTAACATTCAAAATACATAATGCTCTGAGTGTCAGAGTGAAGACTGACTGTGTAGAGCTTAAAAGAGCCACAGGAAATCCTGCTCTTATGATGAGCTTAAATAGCTACAAGGGGTCACTGGAGGTTCCTCCCCACAATACTGTTGTAATGTTTGTCTGACAATAGAATAATCATCCATTTAAAGGAGAAACTGTCTGATGATCGACGTTTCAGAGATAATAGCATCTCTTCAGCCTATATCAAGCCCTTTGTTTATAAAGGGTGGCACTGAGTTCTGGATTCCTGAGTGGTGTTTATAAACCAGGGTCCTTTCAGAGCTGAAGGATTATCAATTTATCACTTCTTAAAAGCATGATCATCGAGTTCTTTGAAAAATGTCCCTATGGGTGCTCCACTTGAGATAAACATGTGCTGCATGTGCCTTTGATCAGAGATTTTCAACAGCATTGCCTGTTTGATCCACACATGCACCCTAGCTATCCTCAAGCCCTGTATTAAGGATACAGACGAACCACCCCCAGTTCCTATGGCAGAAATATGCAGTGCTGCTATATGGGCATCAGTTCACATCTTCTCAAGACGACATGCTTTAATGTATACCTCAAAGGAAGATGCTGCCTTTGGTTCTGCAATTCTGCAAACAGTTTTAGACTGGGTTCCAAAGCTCTCGTCTCCTGCAGAGGGTACTGCTCAGAGGATATGTCAAGTGGCACCTCCTCTCTGCTTTGGCGTCTTTATCTCTGAGACTTTGCAGTAGAGAAGGAATCAACGGCAGTTTGTTTGTCACAACCCTGTATGCCCTCGATATGCACCATTACGATAATTAGGGCACATGCCCAGACCAAACAGGCACTGCTGCCAAAAATCTCCTGTTGAAGGCACATGCACATCTTCCATGGGCACTTATAGGGGGACACATTTCAAAGAACTCCAGTTACTATACAAGGTAAGTTACCTCTCCTTATTTTAGGATAGAGTACCAGAGATGTATCTAGCACTTTATAACGCACACAAAAATGGATTCCCTGCCCTGAAGAGCTTCTAGTCTAAGCTGAGAACAAACAGGAGCAGAGGATGATGATGATGCATGTGGTTATTTGGGAGGTTAACACAGGCATCCAGAGGGTAGCTGTCAGGATGAATTCTGCAGTCTGTTTCCAATTTGAGCAAATGTTGCTCCATGTCATCATGTGGTTGATTAATGACCAATTCTCACCCCTCTCTTAAAAAGAATAAAAAGATTTCCAGGGTTGAATCTTTCAAGATAAGTTGCCCCTTAATAGGTTGATGGCTCCTAGGCTTTTCCAGTGTCTGCAGTGTGACAGAAGATCTTGGAGTCTTCTGAAGACCAGAAGGAGGGGGATGAACATCCCTGTTTCTCTGAAATTGGCTTTAAAAGAGTCCCTGATGTGAAAGACTTTGCTACTGGGGAAGAGGGGTGTCTCGTACAACTAGTCCCTTTGCTGTGGAAGCAATGGGGAGCTCTCTTTGAATTGAGCCTTGAAATTGAGTTTTTGGGAGCATGGTTAGTCTTCAGGTAAGGAATCTGCTCCATTGATCCAAGTGTCCAGCATGAGGAGAAGTTTTACTTGCGTCTTTACTTATATTTATGGAAATAACTTCTGTCCTTAGACCCAAGGGCATGGGCAGGAAGCTCTCCCTGAGGGAGGTGGACTCTCATCATGGAGTGCAGCAGTCCCATGCAGGGATCCCTGAATATGCTCTTGTTTACCCTGATGCTTGTGCTGAGCAAGAGGAGATACTCCTTTGCAGCGTTGTTGCCTTGAAAGAGGATAGTGTAAGAGACAGAATCAGATATCACTTGCCCCCATTATTTGATGGTGTGTTGGAGAGAGTCTCTGAATACTGCGTGAGCTGATGTGGAGAGTGGATTTGAGCTGCTGCATCTGGAAATTGTTCCTTTACACACTGTTTAAATAATCTCTCTTGGACTTTCTAGTTCAATCCGTTATCTCCTTTGTACTCTCTGGATGTTCTTGCTGATGCCTCCCACAGAAGATGCTCCCCAGCACACTGCACTGCCAGGTAATCCCCCTGCTTTGCTCCTGTTATGAGGATTCTCGTTTCCCTTCCTTTGACACATGTCTGGTTCCTTCGGTACTAGCAAGCCTGTGGGTTAATGCTCTTGGAAACCTGGGATCCAGTCCTGATAAAGTGTACACGTGCAATGAGTTTGATCTCCACTCAGTTGCCAGTGAGCATGCAGGGTAGTGAGCAGTAAGGTGCTGGGGACAGAATATAGTCTGGGTTTGAAATACAGACTGGACCTCTGCCACCCAGTGCCCAGTAACACCAAGCTGGTGGGTTGGTGTAGATCATATGAAGATACAGATGGCCATGTTCTTGCCTATTATTAGAACTGGAAACCAAACCGCAGAGAAGGTGGTGGTAGGCTAACGTGTGTTATGGAGGAACCCGAAGATCACAGAGTATCTGAAGTGGATGTCCTGAACCTATAGCAGACTTGGCGGTAGATAAACTGAGATGACTTTGTGACTGGTGATATCTCTGTGCTGTGGCATTATGGTGAGAAACTTGGGTCAGGAATGACCTAGAGTTCAGGCATGTTTGAGTTGGCATTGTTTGGTTTGAGGGGGGAAAGGTCATTTGCTGTATAAGTGCTTTCTGCTGGCCACTATTAAATCTGATTGAAATGCTGGCCTCACAGAGGTCACTTCAGCATTCTCAGCAATTCTTGCTGTTAAAGTGTTATGCACCTTTGCACCCTTCTTACTGTGTGTGGATGAAGCCTGGCCAGGGAGGGAACTCTGCTTATGTTCTTAAAGACAGATTTATTCCTAAGGAGCTTTCCATACTTAAAGCTTCAGTTTCCTTTCATTTGTTAATTAGTAAATAGGGAATGAAAAATATACTAGGGTTGTTTGTCTAAATGAAGGCTTGGCATCTTCCCAGCTCAGCCTCTCCTCCCACTGGCTTCTGCAGGGAATTCGTGATGTCGCACCATGATGTCATGCATACAGGTCTGTGACTTCTGTGTAGGACACAGGAGCTGGAGCAGCAGTGGCAGGATGAGAGTAAAAAGAATCCAAGAGAATACTAACCAGCAAACCTGCTCCTCTCAATGGTTCTCGTCTTCACGTTTTTCTTGCACCCTAATAAACTCCATGAAGTCTGGAGCTGCATCTCTACATAGTGCAGCGAGCAGGTCCCTTCCGGGACACTGAGCGTATGCCCAGTGATACAAATGGAACTAGCCATTCCCTGTTCTCCCTATAAAAAACAAACCTGTCTCTTGCTAATAAATCCAATCAGGAAAAAGCTGGTGGCACCTACCTTGGGCATTGAAACCCCTGCCCTCTCCCAAAGCTACTGGTTATGGCCATGTTGAGCTAGGGTTTTCTGAAGCAAGCGTGATCATTGGGGTTTCTCATTTCTGTTACATGAATAATTTAGAAACCAATGGATGGATGTGCATGTATCCTGAGACCTCTTCTTCAGAAACTACTGCCCTATTTCATGTGCTGGCCCTTTAATCTTTAGCCCTGCTAATTGTCTCCTGTCTCAATTTCTTCTGCAGCTTGAAGCAGATGTTGCATTCTTTACCCTCTCTTCTAATCTGTGGTGGTGTGTTGCCTCACACCACACATGTGCTGTTAAACAAGTGGTTTCTCCACTCTACAGGTGGCTGCATTTCAGGGGCCTGCAATGAGGATGAAGTGTTTCCAGTATATCATGTGAAAAGTGCTTAAAAATTCTTTGGGATAAAAGATGCAGTAAAAATGAAAATGCATGCGCATCCCATGTACCTCGGTAAAACTGAAATCTTTAGTGAAAGGTGCTTTGCTTTACCTAAAGGTGTTGCCAAAGGTATAAAAATGCCAGCACACTTTCACAAACTCCATTATAGAAATGTCCCCACAACAGACAGTTGCTCTTTAAAGCTAAGTTCTCCTTTAACCCCTTACAGAGCCCCTAAAAGGTTCATAAACAGCTTCGTAAATCCCGGCACAAGGATCAGACAGTCCTGTGAATCTACTCATTCACTGCTCTAGTTATCAAAATCTCAGTGTTCCAGGTTTGGAACCAGCTGATGATGTAATTGTAAGCTCCAAATAATCTTCCTACAGAGACGGCTTCTATCTGTCTACTTGTCAAATGGCAGTGGGAAAGAAAGGTTAAAGATCATGTGATGTCTGGTTAGACATTAGCCTGTCCTGGCAGTATTGTAGAAGTGTACTGGATGCCCACTTTCAGCTTGCTGATCGCTGTGCCAAGTAATACTGTACTGCTTCCCTCTGTTCAATTTCTTGTGTTTTTTACAATTGCTGGCTGCCTTTGGAAAGTCTTGCAAATATATCTGCTAGAAACACAGTTATCAGGTGAAGTTTGTTCTCTTTTCCCTTGTGGAAATGTTTTCTTTGCCTCTGTGGTGGCTTTTGGTGCAGTTTGTCTGGCAGTGCAGTGAGTGTTTTGAAGCCCGATGCTTCATTTAAACAGAGCTGCTAGCCCGCATGCTGAGTGCAGAGCTATGGGCATATAAGAAGGTCTTTTCAGTGTCAAGGAGAAGGTTCTGTATAGAGGGTTCCTTGGGAAGATGCAGTTGAAAGGCTGTATAAATTGTACCATACAAGATCTCCTTTCTTGCTTTATTTCTGTGATGAGGAGAGATTTTGTTCAAAGTATCTGGGCAGCACTGGGGATTTCACACCCATCATTAGAAGCGGTTTTGTGTGTGTGTGTGGTGACTCTGTTATCATTAGTGGTATAATTTTATTTTGCAAAGCGAGGAGTTTTCTGCTTTCTTGCAGTTGTCCCCAAGGATGGCTGGTGTATTAATTTGCTGTATTGCCTCCTGGCTGTTCCCAAGCTGTTTTTCCTCTTCATCATGGAATTTTTAATGGCTCTGCTGCCTCTCGAGAGGTGTGCAAGGAAGAGTACCTCGGGGATCACTTCCCTTTTTTCACATGCCTATAATTACTCTCCTTTAAGAGCACAAAAGCGTTTGCTAATCATGCCTTGTCTGTTAAGGTTTCCACTTGACAATGCAGCCTTTTCGAGGCAAGTGAGCAGAAGCTTGCATGGATGGCCCAAGTATTGTACTTCCCTTTATCCCTTCCACCACCACCTGTTTTTCTCTGCTGTACCTAGAAACTGTATGGAGTGGCAGTGATGAGCAGCAGCTGACTTGCTTCTCAAGCCTTTTTGAGTACTGCAAATGGGCTAGGTTTGTAGAGGCTCAGAACCATTGATTAGACATTAAAATGTTCCATGGCTCCATCATTGGAAAGGTGCTTCGTTTGTTTTTGGTCTATTGGTCTGGTGGTATGACCTTCCCTAGAGTCTAAGAATTTCAGAGCAGACTTGAGCCTCTGGGGCACCTGGCATTCACCATTGCTGGTAGACCGGATACTAGGCTGGATGGACCTTTGGTCTGACCCAGTACAGCCATTCTTATGTACTTATGTTCTCTGTTCCCCTTCCCTCTGGACATTGGAGTCTGAGTTATGGGTGGAAGGAATACAGATTGGCTCCATTTTCATTTGTTAGCTGATCATCCTCCAAAATGAGATTGGGGATGGAAACTCATTTATTGTCCTTTCTGGAGGTCAGAAGGGATGGTCTGTGTCCAGGCAGACAGGATGTTTAGATTATGAGTGCAAGGAGCCTAAATTAGGGAGACCTCTGAATTATATTCACAAATCCACTTTGGAAAGGTAGAATGAGGCAGAGGGATCCCTCCTTCTTTCCTGTTTAGTATCTTTACTTGGGACACTGGAAGGAAGGCAGTTCACTTGTGTGCCATCACACACAGTTCTCAGTAAACAGTTGTGTTTACTACATCTTCACAAATCCTTTCTTGGGTGACTATGCTGCCATTGCATGAAGGCTGAGGAGTATAGTAAATGATCCATGAGGTTCATGTGATTTCAGAAGTCAACAATCTTAGTGATTTTTGGAACCTAAAAATGTACTCCTTTAGGATTTCCTAGGGCTCAGGGTGGTAGAAGAGGAGATGCGGCTGTGCAAAGGAAATGTGTGCTCTGTGATGTGATAACCGTTGCATGCATAGGAGCTGTGTGTGCTGATTGGATGAGCACCTTGTAGTCATTTACACATATATAATCTGCAGATCAGACTTCAGTGCCCAGCTGGTTGTATCATTTCAAAGAGGAAGAGGAACTCTGCTCTCACTATTAATTTTGACCTTTGAAGCCACCATAAACAGCCTCAGGTTTTACCTCAGGGCTTAGAAAAGAAACCTTTTATTTGGCCTGTGTTGCTGCATCACTAGCAAACAACAGCAACAGCTGGGCTGTGTGCTGCTTTAGTACCAATAGTCTTGTTAGAAGACTATTTCTGAACATTTATTTTAACACGAGGCTATAGTTGCCTTTGTTTGTAAGACATTAGCTTCATGGCCACTCCTAATGCTCGCTGTAACTTTCACTAGCATGATACAAATGCTTTGCATCCAAGGATATGGTTAGAATAAGGCTGCCATGGCATGGCATGCATCTCTTTGGCTAAACGTGTGATGGTGCAAAAGGAAGCTATAGTCTAAACTTTTCTGGTGCACTGTAGGCACAACAGGAAAATCCAGCCTGCTGTCCATCAAAGGTTCTTCCCTTTCTCCAGGCTCAGCTTTATGCTTTGTACATCCTGGCTTAAAACATTAAAAACATGATGGGAGAGAACCCAGATGTTCAAGAGAACTCCCCAGTCTTGTGGTAAAAATACCACTGTCTGTGGATAACCATAGATTTTTCTCACAGAAATATATTCTTGCTATACCCATAAAGTTTCTCATTCATACAGTGTTAGTGATGAGTCTGACAGAGGAGTTGCTACATTTTTAGGGAGACAAGGTGGGTGAGGTAATATCTTTTTATTGAACAATTTCTGTTTGGTGAGAGAGAGATGCTTTTGAGCTTACGCCTTTCTCAGGGCAAAATTTTCCTGTTCTTCCTCTCATAGATAGGGTACCTGGGTTATAGCCTTCTGTGTACTTCCTGTGATTACTCAGCAATCCCTACTGTGACTAGACCCTGCAAGGCTGTCCCTCAGGGCTCTGTTCAGCAGATAATGCATAATGACCAGATAGCCTTCTCCAAAACACAGTATTGCGGCATGCCATGAGAGAGATGATTTTAAAACAAAATCACTCTATACCCCTTTCTAGCTTACCTGAGTTTAGACCTAATTCATTCAGATCCTCCCACAGGGCCTGCCTCTGCTCCCCATGCGCAGCACCTGACAACTCACCACCCTACCCCACTCTTCTCTGAGTTACTTTGTAACTGGTTAGTGTCCTTTTGATATTTTGGTTCCAGCCTTGGCAGGACAGCTATGTAACTCCTGGCTGGAGCCTATGCTATGGCCCCAGCTTTGGAGCAGTCTGGGAGGACCCCTTCAGTGTCCCAGACAGCCAGGTAAGCCATGCAGCTTCACCGCCTCCTGAGGCTGGACCTCTGGGCCTTCAGCTTTGCTGCTTCACGCTGTGAGCGGCAGTCAGCAAGTCCTAGACCCAGAGAGAGATTTTTACATTCTTAAGGAGCAATGCACTTCTGCAAGCATCTGCAGACATTCAGCCAGTGTTGTCAAACAGTCAGGCTTATTAGTCAACTGGAACACTGACTGCTACCCACAGCCCACACTTAACATTTACCTCGTATCCCACACCCCAAGTCCTTTGTTCTCCAGCTGGGGAAATACTTTTGTCCCACTTCTCAGCAGGGAGGCTAAATCTATGGTAGTTGATTGCAAGGGTTCAACCAGCTGGTAGTTGGATTTGCCATTGTCTTCATGGATTCTCCACTGATACGAGACTGGCCTCAGCCAATTCCTTCCCAACTTCCTGCTTAGCTAGGCCCCATTCATACCTGTGTCTTAGCTGGCCCAAGAGCAAACAGACATTTTCCTCCCACTAGATAACAATGCAGCATATAGGGGATACTGAGACATGCAAAGGCTTCACACAAATATTACAAAAACTTCCCACTTC
The DNA here is from genome assembly GCA_007922305.1 of Dermatemys mawii. Taxonomy (NCBI): domain Eukaryota; kingdom Metazoa; phylum Chordata; order Testudines; family Dermatemydidae; genus Dermatemys; species Dermatemys mawii. The sequence continues at coordinate 59,956,541 of ML677332.1, forward strand.
GTCACAGCCTATATGTAGGATCTTTACAGTTAATGGCTCAATCTGGTTTCTTGCTGTTTATCAGAAGGTGACTTATCTATACCAATTGGTTGGCCTTCCTGTTTGCTTTGCTATGCATACAGCTCCAAGTAACCCAATGTAGCTACCCTATACCTCTCCTTACAACAACCAGAGAATCATATTAAATATATAGTATTTGTAAGTTCATACAGAGCAGTGCCACATCCTTGATAAGATATACTCCGTATGCCTGGACTTTTTCTATCATCCTAATGCACTTTAATAGGACACATCTGTTCCCCCTTTCCCCAATGGATGCCCCTGTATGCAGATTTACAGTGCCCTAAAGTGCACTGAGCATTTGAAAATGACACTTTTACCACCAGGTCGATCAAAGCTAGTGAGCTGTCAGTAGGCTCCTGATTAACTAACTGGAGTACGGGTGATCAATAAGAGATAAATCTGAATGAAATACATATTATGCTTTATGACCCCTGAGCCTTTGTAGTAGTAGCAGAGATGCTGAATGCAGAATAGTTGATACTCATATCTGACTAGGGAGCTGCTCCGCCTTTTGTTTTCAGTACAGTAAAGAATTCTGAAACTTTAATAATGGACCATTTCCATTCTATTTCTTGGTAGTTGTAATGAGAGGTGGTTGAGATTTCAGCATGGAGCTCAGAGCTCCTGTATTATAATCCTAGCCATAGCTTCCTTCAGTGGCCTGTGGCAAATTACTTCACATCTTTGCCTCAGTGGGAATGATAATGCCCATCTCCTTCCCAGGAGTGTTGTGAGAATTAACTGGTTAATGTTTCTATAGAGTTATAAAGTTGAAAAGTGCTATAGAAGAGCTAGTTATTTTATTTTATACGGTCATCTAGCTTCTTTATATAATTCCCTTGTAATCTACCCCGCCTTAGAAAAGTGCAAAGTAAAAATCGTAGACTACAGTTGTTTATTTTAATCTCTTCTAGCAGTTCAGATGTTCAGAAACTCATGCCACATTTGTCAAATTTTGTGTGCCACCATGAATGTGTGCACAAATTAGGTATTTGAGTGAGTTGGGGTCATGTAGGTGCCCAGCTGGCCTTCTGTGTGCACAGACACCTCATTTGCTTGCACACTAATTGTGTGAGCATTTCTGAAAGCTGACCCATAGGTCCAGATTTTCAGTAGGCTTCTGTTTCCTGCAAATATTTGAGCCTGATCTGCAAAATTGATGGCATTTGAAAATTTGGCCTTTAGTGGAAGCTGAAATAAAATCATCCCATTGGTAAGATTTCTTAATATCTACTCAGTGACTGATTTCATGTTGCACATAATGACCCTTGGCGGCTTTTAAACTTTAATTGATGGTAGAGAATACCGCAAGATTTTGTTCTGTTCATTTTTATTCTTCAGTCTTCATGGGTTTGAGACTTCTAACTGGCTAGAGCCAGGGATGCTTCGATAGTTAGTAGCATGCTCTAGTTAGCCTCAATCTTGGGGCTTCCCACACAGTTATCTTCATGCAGTTCAGAGTTGAATTGCAGAATCCAGTCCTGGATTCCTGTGAGCTCAGATTCACAAACTGTGTGAACACATTATGAGCAAACATATTTCTAAATGAACAAACACTCAGCTGGAAATATGAAAGCACGAACCTCATTTCCCTGATGACCTACAAGAGACTGGAACCCATGACCCGAAGGATGAAAAGCATAGTTATTAAACCACTAGAAAAAATAATTCTAGAAATAGCAGTTGTAAAAGCATGAGGATCTGAAAGAAATGGAAGCTTTCATTATATCTTAGGTACTTACAAGGCCGCCATTACTGTAGTATTTATGTGCCACGCAGTCTTTAATCTAATTTTTCCCCATGCCCCTGTGAGGTAGGAAGTGCTATTATTCCTGTTTTACAAGCAGAGAAGAGAGGCAGAAAGATTAGGCTGTCTACACTGTCCCACAGTTTGGATTATAGGGGTATGGATAGCAGTGTGTACAAGATGACACACAATGGAGGCTACGGGAGGCAAAGCCTCTCCAAACCTTGCGCTGCCGGCAGGGTAGGGGGGCAGATTACCCCATGGGACCCGTGCCCAGGGGGCTTGACCAATTTGGGACCCCTGGAAAAATCTCCCCCCATCCCGGACCTAGGGCTGGAGGAGCTCTCACTCCCAGCTCCAGAGCTTTTCAGGTCTCAGGGCAACAGTGAGAGGGGCTTGCGGATTAGAGATGAAGTGGGGGCAGGCCCACATGGATGGGGCAGAACAGGGTGGGGCCAGGGTCAGAAGCGTGGTGGGGCTGCAGGGAAAGGGAGTGGCCACCAGGGAAGAGGTGGGATGGGGCTGCAGTGAAAGGGAATAGAGTGGGCAGTGGGCGGAAGGGGTGGAACATGGGAGCTCACAGGCTCCTCCTTCGGCCTTCCCATGGCCCTGACTGAGATCTCAGCCACTGCCCCTCCCTCCTCCATCTGGTGTCCTGGGGGGATGAGAGCAGCAAGCAGGGCATGGCCTTGGACAGAAGAGGTAGGGCAGGGGGCTAACATCTCAAAGGGGAAGCTTCACCTGCTACCCAAGAGTGCGCACCCAAGTGCTGTGCTGCAACTCTCCCATGTGCGCAGTGTGGCTGTGAACTAAAAGGTTGCTAGTTCACATTAACATAGTCTTCCACTTCAGTGGATCTCAACCTTTTTGGGCTCAGGACCCATTTGTAAATGTTTATGGCCTGTCAGGACTCAGTGAATAGTCTGGGGATGGAGGCCCTGGAATAGTTTTGATTGGGTCCTGCCCAGCACTCACCCCGCAGTGGCAGTTCCTGCAGCTCCTGTACTGTGGGGCTGGCTTTCCTCTCCAGGCATTGCAACCTCTGGGGTTGCAGTGCTGTTCAGGTTTGGCCCTGCCCCCCTGACTGGACCAAATTTGTGTGAGTGGAGTTGTGACCTCACTCAAATTTCGCCTATCCAGACTCCCATCGTCATGATAGCTGGGCCAAACCTGAGTGGTGCTGGACCCAGAGGCTGAGGTGCCTGGAGCAGGGATGCGAGCCCAGCTGGCCCTGTGAGACAGGAGCTGCCACGCAACCCTTCGAAACATTCTGGTGACTCAATTTTGGGTCCTGACCTATGGGTTGAGAAACCTTGCTCTACATCAGGGGTCAGCAACCTTCCAGAAGTGGTGTGCTGAGTCTTCATTTATTCACTCTGATTTAAGGTTTCATGTGCCAGTAATACATTTTAATGTCTTTAGACCGTCTCTTTCTGTAAGTCTATAATGTATGACTAAACTATTGTATGTGAAGTAACTAAAATGTTTAAGCAGCTTCATTTAAAATTAACTTTAAATCAAAATTAAATTAAAATGCGGAGCCCCCCCCCCCCAACCAGTGGCCACCACCTAGGCAGCGTGAGTGCCACTGAAAATCAGCTTGCGTGCGCCACCTTTGGGCACGCATGCCATAGGTTGCCTACCCCTGATCTATATTATTGCCAGCGAGGAACCTTTTAGTTTACACTCGCGGTGTCCAATTGGGGGAGTTACAACTCTGCTTGTCAGATCTTTGTAGTCTGAACTGTGGGGCAGTGTAGACAAGCCCTAAGTGGCACAGAAAGTGTGGCAGAGCAGGAACTTTAACTCAATTTCACTCCTTAAGTTATTCTTCTTTATTCATTCTGGATTGTTTGGTGGGTATCCTCAAACTACTGCTGAGAATATATTTTCTGAATTAAATGTCTTGATATTTCTTGTTGTGAGCAGAGGTCAGTGTTGGTGGGAGGGATTGGATGACAGCACTCTGTTCAAACTTCATCCGCAATCCCAGTTCCACTGTGATTCATGTTAATAGGATGTTTTTTCTAAAGTGATAAACAGTTAATTTGGTGTCATAGAAACCGTTATTGTTAGGCTTCAGAGTTCACATAAGCTCATATGAAAGGGCAGTTCAGGCTTTTAAACTGTTTCAGCCTATGCATTGGCTCAGTAAGGCTGCATTACGAAATGATGTATGTGCCAGCATGGACAAAGCTCTGGTGTGTTCAGCACAGTTGCATAACAGTGTTGAAAACACAGGAGCCTGATTTACAACTGCACTAGCTTAAGCACTCATGTATTTGCGCCACAAAACAGATGATAAATTTGTAGTCTGGGCACACCACAAGATAATAACATTCTAAATATGATGTGAGTGCAGAGCTATTTTCATAACCATAGGGGCAAAAAAACTTGCCTTACTTTTTAATGAAAGCTTATATTCTGCAGAAGGTGATAGGCCCCCACAGAAATGCTGATACTGCATCCACTAAGTACCTGTTCAGTCCTATCTCTGCCTGTGCAGTGATTTTATTAGCTATTTCAGAGCCTTTGAAGAGCAGTCTCTATTTTCTGTATTTTGGGAAAATTAATCTGTTGCCCCAGCTCAGATCCTGGATCTGGTATCTGAGCTTGAGGATGAAACAATTTTGGCCAAAGGCTGTGGATGCAATGGGGGATATGAATGAGTTGCTGCTAGTTCTTGAGGCTGTTTCTTTACCCGGGCAGCAAGCAGATAGATGGAGGCTGGCCAGGTAGTGTTAAAGCTTAGTAGTCAGTGTCTCTGTCTTGATATCACCTATCAAGAAATCTTTTTAATATTTCAATGTTCCTCCCCAGACAGACAAATATACACCTGGGACCACCTTGCTCAAGGGATATCAAGAGGAAACGAAAGCCAGCAGCAGCCTCTCTTTCCAGCCCTACTTCAGGTAACTTGATTTAACCCTAGCACCCTGGTCTGTGCACCATTACTTGTCCTGAGAGGACATTCCAGCACAGGCAGAGCACTGGGACCAAGATTTTCAAAAGTGGCTAGTGATATTGGGTGCTTTGGTTTTTGGATCCCCAACTTGTGATGCCTTAAAGGGCCTTGATTTTTTTCAGAAAGTCTGAAGCATTCACCCTCTGAGAACAATGCCTTTTGAAGATATTTTAAGTTGGGCACCCAAAAATCATCAGTCACTTGAAAATTTTGGTGTGGAGGCCAAAGTTGGAGAGGGGAGGAAGACTGTCTGAAAATAGCACAACATTTGCAAGAATATGGAGGATTAAAGTAAAATGAAATACAAGTGAGAAGGTGATAGTGAGTTATGTCTGTAGGTGACTTGCATTTTGCACCGCAACAAAAAGCGTGGCCTAATGAATGCATATATGAAGGTGCACCCTTGGTGAGTTAGTATCATTCACATTGCAACGTCTCGCGGTGTCAATATTCAGTGCTGCTGCTGCATAAGCCCATTATTTCCACAGTTCTAAAATTAAGCCATCCTACCCCTTGTTGATGAGGAGGTGAGCTCCTGTACTTCCCAGATCTTTCACGATGCCTGGTATAAACTGGTGTTTTGGTTCCCTCTCATAAGAGCAGATCTCTGGATCCTTTGCTGCAAGAGCCTTGTTCTCGCTCATGTTTATGGCTCACCTCTCAATATCCATACTGGTAATGCCAATTGCACCTAGAGCCATTTACCACTGCAGGTGGTAATGGTCCCTGTTCCTCTTCGTGCTCCAGAAATATAACCTCTAGAATTCTGGCTTTTTTCCAGGTGTAATCATACCTCAGAAATGACTATTTTTTAGGGTTTTGAAGGTGATTAAGTGGAAATGGGTATAAATCTGAGGATCAAAGGTTTTTAGGAGGGTGGGGAGATACCTGGCTAGAGTGAGTTCACTCCTGGAAACTTTTTAATCCCAACATGCAATTTCTATGTGACCCATGTTTCTCTGGTAGCTTGTAACTAAATTGTTGTGTCAGGAATCAGCAGCAAGAAGGATGGGTGGCCAAGAGCAAAGTGATGATCGGATCCAGGAAACAATGGGAAAGACCCGAGGAACCACCAGTGAATGGGTGGAATCAAACTGGTGACTTTTCTGGGGATTTGTGGGAGATTAGGAATAACAGCTGGAAGGAAATTGCACAGTTCAGATTATGTCTAGTCAGTGTGTATCCAAAGGAATCTCTGTGCTTGTTTCAAAGGGACAGAAAAAATGTGGCTGGTAAGCAAATAAAGAGTGTCAGTTTGCTGCTTCCTGGCAAAAGTGTATTTGTTGGTAGTCTTGGATTTAGCAAGTCCATTGGTGGCCTTGAATGTTATAACAGGATAATCAGATTCCTAGTGTGGAAGGGTATATAGAAATGTATCTGAATAGCTAAATACGATCATTCTCGGGGTATATATTCTTGATGGGAATTCTTTTCCTATTATATTTTATCCTTCTGTTGCTTTCCAGGGTTCTTCCAGTTCAGAATGTAACTTTTGTGGTGTATTACTGCTCTCTTTCTATGGATTTTGTATTTTTATGGCTGCTTTCATTAAAATAGATCCCAGAACACTTTAAACAATTTAATCCAGTCTTGTGTTTATAAGATAACACAGAGATAATCACAAACGGGTCGCTTCCTGCCTCGTGCACTCTCACTAGTCACTAAAATGTCATTAACCAGGGTTTCCCCTTCCTTGGGTTAGTTTGGCAACCCCACTTTCTCTAACTGCAGATATCTCTGAGGAATGATAAAGTTCTGGGCGGGAATTAGAATTCAGGTCCATAAATGAGAGGAGTGAGCAGGCACATGTACACAATGCCAGATTTCTCCTTTAAATAGCTCCTTGGCTGAGTCCAACTGCTCTTGTCTCACTTGTTGACCAGGTCCTGCTTCATTGAGTTCCTTTTTTGCAACCTGAGTGCCCCATGGAGGTGAAGGACACAGCCTAAGCTGGCTCCATCAGTCAGCAGAACAAATGGGCTTGCTCTGCCTAACATCGGGCCATCTCGAATTCCACCTCTTTTATAGAGATGAGTGATGAAGAGGGGCTTGTTCCGCTTTGCAGCTGTATTAATACACATCAGGGGCCAGCTCCTGGCACTAAATCATGCTTCTGCATACATCTGTTATCGGACTCCTCACCAGCGTGATGAACAAGACTGCAGATAGAGGCTTCCTTGTGTCATTCTTTATAGGATTTTCCTAAAAGAATAAATAGCTCAAATCTCTGCCAACACTCTCCCCTGTCATTGTGATGAATTTAGCTTCTTTCTTAAACATGCAGCTACAAATCTTCCCCAGTCACACCATCCCCCATCCACACAAAGTTTTAAGTTGAATTTAACTGAATTCAGCAGATGTTGTTAAAGGCCATATGAGATGCACACACTCGCTTCTTTCCAATGTCAGGAATGAAAGGAGAGATTTGGGACTCCATTTATTTGGTAACTTAACAAGTTAGCTAGCTTAATTACGCCTTTGATCCTGAGTAAATAGTGTCTGGTAACACTTGTTCTGTCAGAGAGACTATATTCAAGGAATGCCTGGATGTACCCAATAAGCTAAGGGGAGCATCCAAATCTATATCCCATTGTCAGAGCAGGAAATTTCCTGTAACAGCGCTGCTGCCTGAGGCAAAACTGGATTAGTAACTACTGCTCAAGTAGATGTCACTGGAGAAGAGACATTTGGGCATTTCCTCCAGAACTCTTGAGAACTAACAGGAAGGAATTCAGAAGGAGACTTCAGTACCTCAGGAACATAGGTGTGTGCACGGGGTGTGCCCAGGCACACTCTAATGCAGGGGCTGGCAAGCTCGTCCTGTGCGGTCTGCCTGAGCCCCCAGCCAGGGAGGCTCTCCCGGCCTCGCCCCTGCCTTCCCACATCCCCCAGAGCCTCAGCACGCTGGATCCAAGAGCAGCCCTGGACAGTGTTGCAGCAGCGCGGCTCCAGCGGGACCTGAGCTCCTGCCGCTCGGAGCGGCATGGTAAGGGGGCGGGACTGTGAGCTCCGGTGGGCTGAGCGGCAGGAGTTCAGGCTCTGCCAGAGCCACACTGCTGCAGCGCTGTCCAGGGCTGCATCTTGCACGCGGCGCACTGAGTTTCCGGGGGGGG
>ML677332.1:59964528-60059162 GCA_007922305.1 Dermatemys mawii
GGGACAAGGAGCAGGGAGGCTTAGATAGGGGGTGGGGTCCTGCGGGGCAGTCAGGGGACAAGGGGCAGGGGGTTAGGGGTTTTGAGAGGGGTAGTCGGGGGCGGGAAGTTGAAGGGCGTGGATCGGGGGAGGGCTCCCTGGGTGCACACCCTAATGAAATGTGCTGCACACGCCAGTGCTCAGGAAGTGGCTCTGTCTTTAGAAATGTGCTTGCCCGGGATGCATTAGTCTGTAGCGCATAAAGCTTATTTTCACCTTCTCTGGGTCATCCAAGCTATACAAACTTGACTTTTAAAAAAAGACCTGCAGAATTGATGCTCTGGATCAGGATTTCTCAACTTGGGGGTCGCAAACAGGTATTGGGGTTGTGACCTCATTGACTTACATGTATTGCTAAATGGGAGAGAGGTCCCAGTATGGAAAAGGATGAGCTTGTCTGCTCTAATCTTCTAGTAGCCACTAGAATAACATACAGAAATGTATGATTAGTTCTTAGGTTGCTATGAGGTTACAGTTTTAACTATTTTTTCCTGTCCTCTGCTCTTCTCTCTCCACATTCTGCTTTTTTCCCCCTATTGTTTTGTGTTCCAACAGCTTTACCTGTCCACATGGATGCAGCAGACTTATCCCTGCCAGCAACACAGTCCCAGAGGTCTGACTGGACAGTCAAAACCCAGGCAGCAGAGAAATTCACTGCTGCTGCCCCAGCTAACTTCTTTAAAACACCACAAGAGAAGGGCCAAGGATACAGCTAGATGGAGATGTCTCTACTTGGAGCTGGTTGCGTTTATGAAGCGTTGGACTTCGAAGTATTTCAACACTGAACGTCTCGTTTGGCAATAACCATCTCATCGGTGTTGGTGCGTGATGCTCGCCGTCCTCCAGACTCAGCTGTGTGCCCCATACATCCCCACATCATGTTTGTGAATCTGTGTAAAAAGTAACTGGTGATGTTGGGGCTGCAGCTTTTTAAAAACATTCCTGCTATTACTGTGAGTACTTATTACTCGCTCATCTCCTATCCCAGTTAGCATCTGCTGGGATGTATACAGACTCTTGTGGGTTTGCAGGTGTTGGGCTTTGTTATGAAGCTGGTCACCACTTGGGCATATCATTTGTTGCAAAAGGCTGAATATTGCAGGCGAAAGCCCTATTGCAGCTCTGCAGAGGCAAGAATCTGTCTTTGGCAAGCATAAGGACAGAAACAAAGGCCAGCTTAGGATCCCTGGTCAGGTGAGGAGGAGGGGAACAGAGAATGAAAACAAGGTTTGAAATGAGGGACTTGAATTCTGTATTAGCAAAATGCCTATTGGCCTCTCACTAAGGGACTTGGGAATCAAGATGTTGTTTCTAATGAAGCAACTGTGGTGCTTGTCCTGTCAGGAATTGCCAGTGGCTCACTATCAGCATGGTCCTTTCGTGCTTTGTCCTTCCTTGTTTGGTGTGTCTTCAGTCTTGCCCTGTGAATTGCAGTATTCTTTCCTTATTCCCCATCCTCTCCATTTGTCCTGCTGGACAAGGAGTTGACAGAACTAATTAGACAAATGTGTACAGACTGGAGTTGTTATGAGAGGAAACTTGGGTCAAGTTGCCCTAAAATATCCTCTGAGAAGTCTTCATTGGGGAAATGACAGAGAGAAAATATTGGAGTACTATCCATGAGCATCCAGCTTCAGATGCTACAGTAAGCAATCCCCAGGACGCAAGTTGAAGTCCATGTCCCACTGTGTGCTATAAATCATATAGAGTATTACCTGAGTTCAAAGCACTCTCTACAGATTGAACCACTTCCCCCTCTCATGTTCTCCCTGTCTTCCTCAAAGGTTAGTGTTCTGAAGTACATCTAAGTGGTATTCCCCTCTATCTCCAGAGTATACATGGGAGGGATCTCCCTCTATCACCGATTGTACTCTGTTCTGTAGTGTATATGGTAGGGGTGTCCCTGGTTTTCCAGTTGCAATCTGCTCTGTGGTGCATATATAGGAAGAGTTTGCCTTCTCCACCTTTCCTTGCATCCCTGGAGGCATTTGCTGTGCAGTATATTGGGGAGGGTTCTTTTCTCCCCACAACCCTTTCCCTTTATCCCTGATTGCTTTTCACTTTGCAGTATTGATGAGAAGGCAGGTGTGTCCTGCTTTCTCTTTTCCTGTATCCCTGGTTGTACTCTGCTTGTTTCCCTATCTCTTGAAAGACATCTCTACAGCTTAACTCTGGGTTACATATTTAGAAGTTGTGCCTGGATAGTGTGTACAAAAGGAATCATGCCATGCTCGCTTGACAGACCTAGTTGCCTTGGGAGCTTTTGAGTGTTTTCAAACAGGTGGCCCTTGTCATTACAAAACCTACTGGTTGGCTGAGTGTGTGGAGCTCCTTAGATGTAGATGATGGATTTGCCAGTTTCCCTTGCTTTGGTCTCTGACCTATAAATCAAATGAGTGAGGGATAGATTTGATTATGAGCATATCAGAAAATGTGTTAATTGTTTTTAAATTTTCTTTGTATTAAAATTTTAAAATTAAATGGGCAGCCATGAAGATCCATAACACAGAAAGTAAGTTTCAAAATCAAACAAAACACTCTCGAACAATCTAAATCATGACTGATGAATAGTTACATTAGACGAAGTGTCCGTCTTATCCACTCATACCTATTTACTCTTGGGGAGGAGACCCAAATTGGATTTATGTTTTGTGTCCCAAGGAAACTCAGCTCTGCCCACGTAAATCCCTTTGAAAAATCTAATGACTGTCTTATATATATTGAAATTCCTTAGAGGGAGAGCTTTGTTACCCTTGTACAAGGGCACAGAGGTTAAAGGCTAGTTTGGATTATCTGTGAGCAATTTCAAGGGATTGAGGGGGAAAAAACTGTTCAGATGAAGTTAGTGTATTTACATTCTTATTTCTGTGCTTTGTACAAAACCAAGTCTGTAGTGCTTAACAGTGATAAAGACAGTCCCTACTATGAAGAGCCTGTGATTTGAAACCCGTACAAAGAAGATGGGACACTGGGAAAACATAATTAGGGAATAACTTGGCTTTTTTTATTATTTCACTCCTTGTGACAAACAGGAGACAAGCTCCATCCCATCCAATTGCTAATTTGCTTCTTGGTTGTAGAGGATGTTGTTTCAATGGAGAGATAATGGAGTTGTTAGATACTGTTTGTTTAATGCAAGTGCGAGCACAGTATGGAATATGTATTAAAGAGTAAGGGGCTATGAGCACTGAGGAATTGAGAGTAGGTAATGTCACTCCTATTCACTGCAATTCATTGATAATCCAATAGTGGGTTGCAGCTAACTGCAGGTTAGGTGTGCAATTGTCCCTTGTTTCAATTCCATAAATCTATCTTTCCATGAACAGTTGTCTTCATCATTTTAAAGCACAAGCCTTAACCATGTCCTTGGCTTCCTCATGAAAGAGAATTAGACCAGTAGCCTATTGTGGTACTTGGTTGTTTTTTGGAAGAAACTCTGATACTACTACTTCTGTCACTCATCACTGAATTTAGACAGGCCACCTACCCTAACAAAACACACTCTGAAATTAGACTTCTTTGTTTTTATTTCCATTGTTAGAGTGGAGACTATGTATCTATGCAGTTCATAGATTCCAAGGCCAAAAGGGACCATTGTGATCATCTTGTCTTACCTCCTGTATAACACAGGCCATAGAACTGCCACAAAATAATTCCTAGAGCAGAACTTTTAGACAAACGTCCAATTTGTCAATTTTTTAATCAAGTGATGGAGACTCCACTATGACCCTTGGAAAGCTGTTGCAGTGGTTAATTACTGACTGTTAAAAAATTTACATGTTCTTTCTAGTTTGAATTTGTCTAACTTCAGGTCTAGCCACTGGATCGTGTTATACGTTTCTCTGCAAGATTGAAGGAGCCCATTAAATATTTGTTCCCCATGTCGATACTTAGACTGTAGTCAAATCACCTCTTAACCTTCTGTTCATTAAGCTAACTAGATTGAGCTCTTGGAGAATTTCACTATAAGGCAGGTGTTCTAATGGTTCAGTCGTTCTCATGGCTCTTCCCTGAGCCCTCTCCAATTTATCAATCTCTTTCTTGAATTTAGGACACCAGAACTAAACACAGTATTCCAGCAACAGTCACACTAGTGCCAAATACAGAGGCAAAGTGACCTCTATTACTTGAGAGTTTCCTGTTTATGCATCACAGGATCATATTAGCTCTTTTGGCTATGGCATCACATTGGGAGCGCATGTTCAATTGATTATCCACCATGATCCCCAATTTTTTTTCAGTCGTTCCCAGGAGAGAGTCCCACATTCTGTAAGTGTTGTCTACATTTTGTTCCTAGATCTATGCATTTCCATTTACCCATATTAAAACACACATTGTTTGCTTGTGCCCAGCTTATCAAGTAATTCGTATTGCTCTGTCTTCATTATTTATCCTGCCTCCCCAATTTGTGTTACCTGAAAACTTTCAGTGATTATTTTGTTTTCTTCCAGATCATCAATAAAAATGTTAAATAGCGTAGGGTCAAGAACCGATCCCAGTGGGACCCTGTTAGAAACACACCCACTTGATGATTATTCTCCATTTACAATTACAATTTGAGACTTGTAAATTAGCCAGTTTTTAATCCATTTATTATGTGCCATGTTAATTTGATAGTTCTGTCAGTATATATAGATATTCTACAAAATCATAAACATCAGAGATGGAAAAGTTCTATTTAAAATGGGGCTTTTCAATGTTGTCTATACTTTGACCTCAGGTTACAACAGAAAACGTTTTATGACCTTCCTTCTAACCTTTGGAAGGTGGTCACAATCCCCAAAACCCGTTCGCAACACCCATGTTCAGAAGACATGTATGAAAACAGGCAGTCTTTCATTGCTAATGCAGGATTGCTCCCTACAAAAGCATTTTCTAGTGCTTTGTCCAATCTAGCTTTATATATCGTTAGAGAAAGACCCTTCACAGCTTCTCTTGGTTGCAAGTCTATTAATCAGCCTAATATGTGTCACTGAGAGTTTTCCTCACAGTCTTCTTAATTTTTCCTTGTCTTAAATTCATCTCATTACTCCTGGTTATATTCACTTGTACCACCCTACGTAATTCTTCTCCTTCCTGGGTGCTAGCACCATTCACCATTAGTAAGATTGTTATATGGAGTCACAGCCTAGTCTCTCAATCAAGGGGTCCAGGCTGCAACTCCATGTTCTCAGACGGCTGGTTGGAAACTGTTCTCAAATTTTCCTGTTGATGTCAATAAAGCTGTTGATTCAAGCAAGGACTATGGGATCAAGCTCTTAGAAGATTGTAATCTCTTCAAGTCAGGGTACCAACTCGTTTTCTTTTGTCCCCAAAGGATTGAGCATACTTATGGCACTATTGAAATAACCACCATAGCAGACACCTCCTTTGTAGGTAGCATCTCCTGCCATGGGAATGTTTCCAAAAGGGCTGGAGATCTCAACCATACAAGTTTCTCCAACTGCTTTCCCTTCCTCACTTGCAGTCTAGAATCCAGTTATGGGTCAGCCAGGTTCTGGGTAGGGTTGTTGATTTGTAGGGGATTCCACAAGCTTAGTTTGGGACAAATATTACATCCTGTGCTGTGACTCCAGAAATTGGAGTGTTATGTGATTTTGTTTTTGTAAAATCCCTTTCAGAGATCAGTAGCTTGCTTCAGGTTTTAAATAAAGATTCTTAGTATTGCTTTGATCCAGCTGATTTGTTTTGTTGCTCTTTCTCTAGGGCAGGTGTTGTATCTTCCCCGTCCCCTCAGTCATGTAGTTTATTGTATGTCCAGGTTGCTTGCCCCTCTCTGAGCAATGCTACGTGTGGCAGCAAAGGGAGTAAGGGGACAAAGTTTTTTTAGAAGCAAGTGTCAGTGAAATAATAAAACAAGGAAACTTTTTGCAATGCAATGATCCTGCTTCCAGGGCAGCAGGAGCTGACACCCACTTCAGGGAGCTGGTGCAGAGTTCCAGCATGAGGCTAAGGCCTGATCAACACTTGTTATTTAAATTGCCATAGCTGTGATGCTTAGGGGTGTGAAAAATCCACACCAGCAGAGCTACGATGCTCAGGGGACCTATCCCCTGATGTAGACACAGCTAGGTCAACAAAACAATGCTTTCATCGACCTAGCTACCATCGTAATAGAGAGGTGGTGTTCCTACAGCAATAGAAAAACCTCTTCCATCACTGAAGGCTGAATCTTCATATATTGGGTTATGCTGACAGCTATGGGACTATAATGTAGACGTGGCTTTAGCTGCACCACTTTAACTCTGTTGGTATTGTTAAAGTGGTACAACTCTCAGTGTGGATGTAATTTTACTGGTATAAAGGTGCTTTTACCTGTATAGCTACCTCTGTACAGGAAGGGGAATAACTACTGGTATAAATCACTTTTATATGAACTGCAGCCACACTGGGGATTGTACCAATATAGCTATTTTAGTAGAAATCTATGCCACTACTTGATACAATTATACTGATAAATATTTCAGTTGTAGACCAGGCCTTATTGAAGCAGGAACTTGAAAGATCATATTCTTCTTCGAGTGATTGCTCATGTGCCTTCCAATAGGTGTGTGCGCATCACGCATGAACGGTCCTGAAAGCTTATCCTCAGTGGTATCTGTGGGGTCGGCAAGGGAGACCCCTAGAATGGTGTCTTTATGGCAATATATATGTGACCTTGCCAACCCACCCCCCGCTCAGTTTCTTCTTACCGCCCTGATGGTAGCTGGAACAGAGCTTAGCTTATCAGCCTTTCGCACCTCAGTAGTATCCTGCTTAGTATTGTGTATATAGTTAATGATTCTCTTTGTTGTTAATTGTTGTAAATACTTAGTTAGTGTTTAGACCTACCTCATAAGGGGTTTCTTTTTTTCGTTTTCTCCGCGTTTTGCAGAGGTTTTTTGTTTCCCGGCACCGGGGCATGCCTCGGCTGCCGGGATTCAAGTCGTGCGAGTCCTGCAGCAAGCCTATGCCTGCAAGCGACCCGCATACACAGTGCTTGAGGTGCTTGGACAAAGGACATCAGGTAGATAAGTGCCACATCTGCCGCAGCTTCAAGCCATGCACGAAGAAGGAGCGAGAATCTTGGCTGAAACTTCTGCTGATAGAGTCCGCCCCACAGCCTCACGTTGAACAGGTCCCCTCGGTGCTCAGCGCACCAGATTCAGTGCGGGAGACACAGGCACCGACAGGAGACACCTCCCGGGGCCGCCGGCACAAGTCACCGGCACGCAAGTGGAGCGCTTCCAGATGGCACCGATCTGAATCCCCAGTGCCTCTGTAGAAAGAGACCTGATCGGGGACGCTCGCCCACGAAATGATCTCAGGGTGCTCAGGAATCGGCTTGGCCTTCAGCACAACAACCCAGCGGGCGACTTCTAGCTCGGGGCTCCAACTCCTGAAACTGGTACGGCCAGATTCGACACTGTCAGTAGAGGACTTTGACGTGCCCTTGACACCAGACACTTACGAGGCTGCCTGGGACTTCATAGACATGGTGCGGGAACAGAGTGCTCAAAAACAGTGACCCCCGACACCACCCTTGGTACCAAGCATGTCATCCAGGCCGGTTACTGCACCGATGGCACCGGAGCATATCTTTACGGCACCGGCCACCTTAACACCAGCACTGACCATACCGACCACGGCACCGAGTGTTACCGCCCACCTCCTCTGAATCCGCCCGGTCTCCACAGCTGCCCCACTTGCCGCCCATTCAGCATCTTGGTAAACCCACCTCGATGTGGCACCATTCTCCGCACTGATCACCGGCACCGACAGGCTCCGCTCCTCCTTGGTCGGCATCCGAGTACTCCTCTGAGTCAGATTCGGGTTCATACTGGTCGAGGCGAAGTCATCGTTCTCGCTCCCGGTACCGACCCCGGCACCACCCTTGGGAGGAGTACCCTCTACCGGTACCGACCTGGCCGCCTCAGTGGCAAGGACCTGGGCAGTGGCCCTTCTGGACCCCATGGGCTTACCATCAGGCCCAGCAGCAGGAATCCAGATCTGCCTCCATGGCGTCAGCACCCAGAGCCCCTCCTACAGCCACCTCTACCTGTAGTCGCTTGTCCAGGGCCCCCGATACCCCCCTGCATCAACCCAGCACAGACCAGGCTTCTGTCCAGCTGAGGCCTGGAGGGGTACACCTACGCACCCCCAACCACCGGCTGCGATGTAAAGCTTCGAGGAGGGAGACAAGCCCCCCATCTGCACTTCTTCCTCCTCATCACTCGATGAAGTGGTTGCGGGAACATCATCCAGGTTGCCCCCCATGGATGTCAGGGGTCACCAAAATGTACTTAGAAGGGTCGCTAAGAACCTGAACCTCCAGGCTGAGGAGGTATCAGAGGACCTAGACCCCACCATTGATATTCTGGCCCCCACCATTGATATTCTGGCCCCTGATGGTCCATCCAGGGTGGCCCTGCTTTTAATTAGGACTATTCAGAACAACTCCAACGTTCTGTGGTAAACGCCGGCATCCATTCCATCCACAGCTAGAGGGGTGGAAAGGTGATATTTCATCACTCAGCATGGCTGCTAGTATTTCTTCACCCGCCTGGCACCGGGCTCGTTGGTAGCTGACGCAGTTAACCATAGCGAGCGCCAGGGATAGCCAGGTTCAGCCCCAAAATCAAAGGACGCTAGAAAGCTAGACTTTTTTGGGCGCAAGGTCTACTCTACGGGAGGCCTACAGTTACATATCACGAACCAGCAAGCAGCTCTTGGCTGCTATGCTTATAATTTGTGGTCCGCGATGGGGAAATTTCAGGCCTTGGTTCCCAAGGACTCCCGTAGAGAGTTTGGAGCGTTACTGGAGGAGGGCAGGATTGTCTCTCGAGCGGCCTTACAGGCTGCTCTAGATTTGGCCGACTCTGCGGCTAGAACTATGGCTACAGCTGTAGTCATGCGCTCTAATGCGTGGCTCCAGTTGTCTGGTATCTCACCTGAGGTTCAGAATACAATACAGGCCCTCCCCTTCAATCATGAGGGCCTGTTCGCCCAGGAGACGGACAAACGCCTCCACAGCCTCAAGGACTCACGTTCTACACTCAGGTCCCTAGGCCTACATACCCCAGCACCTCAAAGGAGACCCTTTAGACCCCAGCCCCCCTCTCGATTCTACCAGGGACCTCCTAGATGGGATCGACCTAGAAGGAGGGATAGGGGCAACAATAACAATAATGGCAGAAGGCGCCCCTGATCCGCCTTGGGCCCAGAACAAGGTCCCTCGAAACAACCTCCGGGTTCCAAGCCCAACTTTTGAAGTACACCCTGAGGACAACCTCCCAGTCTCACATTCGGATCTTTCCCCTCCCTTTGTGAATTGTTTATCCCGTTTCTACTGTGCTTGGGCCCAGATTACTTCCGACCAATGGGTCCTCAGCACGGTAGCAGCAAGATATTCTATCCAATTCTCTTCCCTCCCTCCTTGCCATCCCCCACCCCCATCCCTCTTCAGGGACCCCTCTTACAAGCAACTCCTCATGCAGGAGGTTCACTCCCTGCTGTCACTGAAGGCCATAGAGGTGGTGCCTTTCGAATTCAGAGGGTGCAGGTTTACACTTGCTATTTCCTTATTCCCAAGGCCAAGGGTGGGCTCTGCCCTATTCTAGATCTGCGAGGCCTGAATGTACACGTAAAAATTCATATGATCTCCCTAACCAATATCATTCTTTCTGTGGATCCAGGAGACTGATACACTGCCCTCGATTTAAAGGATGGTTATTTCCACATTTCCATAATCCTGTCCCACAGGAGGTTTTTGAGGTTCATGGTAGGGGATTCCCACTACAAGTTCAAGGTACTCCCCTTTGGCCTATCCACCGCACCCAGGGTGTTCACCAAATGTAGTGGCGGCGTTCCTTTGGAGGCACCAGGTGCAGGTATTTCCCTACCTAGACGATTAGCTGATCAAGGCAGGGTCTGAGGCCTTAGCAGTCGAGCATGTAGCCTTGGTGAGACAAACCTTCAGCAACCTCGGTCTCCTTCTCAACGAGCCCAAATCGACACTATCACCTGCTCAAAGGATAGAGTTCATTGGGGCCGTCCTCAACTCGACAGCCAGCACTGCCTCTCTCCCAGTGTCACGCTTCCAAGCATTGGTAGACATCATCCATTCCCTCCTAACATTCCCAACCATGATGGCCAGAAACTGCATGGTGCTTCTCGGCCACGTGGAAGCGTGCGTTTGTGGTCCAACACGCCAGTTTGTCTCTCCTCCCTTTGCAGGCCTGGCTTGCTCGAACTCACAGACAAGGAAGGGATCCTCTGGACTTGATCCTGGGACTCCCTGCGCCGGTGGCTCAAACTGCATAACGTTTGCGTGGGTGTCCCTTTTGCGAAACCTGAACCTTCGGTAGTCTTAGTAACGTATGCCTCGGCTATGGGATGGGGAGCCCATCTCAGCGAACTCAGAACGCAAGGACTCTGGTCTCGGGCAGAACTCGCACTTCATATCAACATACGAGAATTGAGAGTGGTTCGCCTAGCCTGCCAAATGTTCCAAGCCAAGCTCCAGGGCAGATGTGTATCTGTCTTTACGGACAATACGGCGACAATGTTTTATATCAACAGACAGGGTGGTGCTCGCTTCTCTCCCCTGTGCCGGGAAGCCCTCGCCCTGTGGGAGTTTTGTATCCTAAACTCAATAACCCTACAAGCATCGTATCTTCTGGGCCTTCAGAACGAGCTGGGAGACAGACTCAGCCAATCATTCCAAACACACGAGTGGTCTCGCCATCCAGATGTTGCCCTCTCAATTTTCCAGCATTGGGGTTTTCCCCGGATAGACCTCTTCGCCACACATACCAACAGGAAATGTCACCGGTTTTGTTCCTTCCTGAATCACTCCCCAGGATTGATAGGGGATGCTTTTCACCTGTCATGGGGGGAGGAGAAGGTATATGCCAGGGGTCTCAAACACGCGGGCTGCATGCGGCCCTCCAAGCCCTTCTCTGCGGCCTGTGATGCCTCCTCGCGGCCACCCAGCCCAGCTCCCCCTGGCCCCTCCAAGCTCTCCGAGGCCCCCCGCCCCCCCGGCAAGCTCCCCATGGTCCCCCGCCAAGCTCTCCGCTGCTCCTGCCGAGCTCCCTGTGGCCCCCCATCCCCCCCACCAAGCTCCCCGTAGTCCCCTGCCAGGCTCCTGAGGCCCCCCCGTTAAGCTTCCTGTGCCTCCTCCCTGCCTACCTCCAGGCACTTAGCACTTTTCAGGAGGGAGGCGGGACGAGTGGAGAGCTATGCGCTCAGGGGAGGAGGCGGGGCAGGGGTGGGATCTCATGGGTGGGGGCGGGGCCGGGGGCAGGGAGGTGTGTGTGTCAGTGATGTGGCCCTCGTGGTCATTTGAGTTTGAGACCCTTGGTATATGCATTCCCACCATTTCCCCTCATGTACAGGGTGCTCCTGAAGGTTCTCAGGGACAAAGCCTCAATGATTCTAATCGCCCTGGCGTGACCCCGCCAACATTGGTTCCCAACTTTGATGAACCTCTCGGTGTCCCCCCGATGACGATCCCTGTGCTCCCAGTGTTACTATCCCAGGACCACGGGCGTCTACACCACCTCAACCTCCGCTCCCTGCACTTAACAGCTTGGAATCTTCATGACTGAACCCCCTCGAGCTACAATGCTCTCTGCCGGTTAGGGAGGTCCCTCTGGGTAGCAGGAAACCTTCAACCCATGCCATGTACATCACTAAATGGAAGCGTTTTTCAATTTGGTCGGTCCAGAAGGGTTTGGACCAGTTGTCGACTCCGATCCCGTTAATCCTCAATTATCTACTGTACCTGAAACAGTGGGGTCTGGCTGTCTCTTCCCTTCAGGTGCACCTGGCAGCCATCTCGGCTTTCATCCAGGAGCCCTCGGTACTTCTACCTTTAGCAACCCTATGGTAGCTAGATTCCTTAAGGGAATGGAGAGGCTATACCCTCCGCTATGCCACCCGGTGCCTCCGTGGGATCTCAATTTAGTTTTATCTTCGCTAATGAGACCCCCCCACTTTGAACCTCTGGCCACCTGCCCCATTTCTTACCTTTCCTGGAAAGTGCTCTTCCTCGTGGCAATTACCTCCGCGAGAAGGGTGTTGGAGCTCCGAGCTCTCACCTCCGAACCCCCATACACGTTTTTTATAAACATAAGGTGCACTTACGTCCCCACCCCGCCTTCCTACCTCAAGTGGTCTCTCCGTTCTATTTGAACCAGGACATGTTCTTGCCTGTGTTCTGCCCAAAGCCGCACGCTACAGATAGAGACCGTGTTCTGCACACCTTAGATGTCAGATGGGCATTAGCTTTCTATATTGAAAGAACGAGACCCTTCCGTAAGTCATCTCAACTTTTTATTTCAGTGGCAGCGCAAATGAAAAGTAAACCTGTATCCGCACGTTTATCCTCATGGATCATATCTTGCATCAAACTATGTTATGAACTGTTAAAAGCTTCGGCACTGCCTCTGACAGCACATTCCACCAGAGCTCTGACTGCGTTCAAGGCCTTCCTGGCTCACGTCCCTATTCTGGATATATGTAGAGCAGCAACATGGTCTTCAGTCCATACCTTCACTTTACACTATGCCATCACTCAGCAGGCAAGCAGCAGTCTTGCAGTCCGCTACGAGTTGAAATCCGGACCCTCCTCCAGGGTAACGGCTCGCAAGTCATCTATTGGAATCTACATGAACAATCACTTGAAGAAGAAAGAACTGTTACTTACCTCTCGTAACTGTTGCTCATGTCCATTCCAAATCCCTCCTGCTTCCCCGCTGTTGGAGTTTTTCCGGCAAGAAGGAACTGAGTGGGGGGTGGGTCGGCAAGGTCATATATACACCACCATAAAGGCGCCACTCTAGGGGTCTCCCTTGCTGACCCCACAGATACCGCTGGGGAAAAGCTTCTGGGACCATACATGTGCGGTGCGCACACACCTATTGGAATGGACATGAGCAACACATCTCGAAGAACAACAGTTACAAGAGGTAGGTAACCGTTCTGTCTGTGTGACTCTGAAGGGTGCAGGAACACAGTCCTGGCTCAGGGGGAATCGACAGCCCAGAGCCAAGTGCAGTGTTACAGTTAGGCTTTGTCAACACAAACACTTTTGTTGGTCGGGGGGACACTCCTGACCTACACAAATTTCACCGACAAAAGCACTGGTGTGCACAGCGCTATGTCAGTGGGAAATACTCTCCTGCCAGCATAGTTATCTCCGCTTATTGGAGGTGGTTTAATCAAGCCAGTGGGAGAGCTCTCTCACGTCGGCATAGAGCAGCTACACTGGAGGCCGTACAGCAGCGCAGCTGCAGTGGTACAGCTGTGCTGCTGTAAGGTCCATAGTGTAAACATAGCCTTAAAAAAAGTTAGGAGACTGGAGGCATCTGGAAAGGTGTGGAAGGTCCAAAAGCTGAGTCTGGCACAAATGTTCAGAAGACTGAAAGAGCAATTTGAGCTGTAGAAATAGAGCTTTACTGAAGTAAGATAGAATGTGAAGGAGATGGTATTGTAATGAAGTCTGTTTGAGGATCCTCCTGGACCTGTTCCATGGTCTCACACCAATCTCACCATGTGGCTTTAAGCTTCAGTCCCCCGCTTCAGATCTTTTTCCTTTCAACACTTGGAGTGTCTTTTTCTTTTTTGTTGTATTTTTTTGTCCCTTTGGAAATAAAGCTTCATTTAATCATAATGACAAGGGCGGAATGATGGACGTGAGGTGGATTCCACACCTGGGGAGAGCATACGGCTAAACATCTTCAAAGCCAAAGGTCCTGGAACAAAACCAGCACTGACTGGTCTCAGAGCCTGGTAATTGTGGGAGAACAAGGAAGCCTCTTATTTAAAAAGGGGCAAGATCACTTGATGTCTTCTGTGGAAGAAGTGTCGTCTTGCAACTAGTGTCTTACTGATAACGGTATTTGATGCCCCCATCACCATCGTATCTGAGCAGTTCAACTACCGTGCCATTTATCACTGTGAAAACCGTTTTTGGAGGAGAGAGAGATTCTGAATGGTTAGTAACTGTGAGGAGGAGAGAATTTTGGTTGCTGCCTGGAGAATCTATGGCCATAAGCCCAGCGCTTTTTGCCTTCAGCCCTCTCTGGGGTTGGTAGGGGATCCCAGGCCTACTGTCCCCACCAGGTCCTAATCCAGAGTCATGTGGTGGGCAGCAGGTTCTGCACCCTAATGGGCTGTTCCGCTGCTCCCCTGCACTGCTTCCCACCAGTCTCCTATCTCAGAAGGGCAAAGCAAAGACGTAAGCAAAATAAATCGAAAGACAAATCCCAGACCTTGCAGGTATCCAAAGTCCCTTTTCCCTCAGCAGGTCAGGTAGGTTCTTAATAGTCAAGGGCCCCAGGCAGCTGGCCCTTCCATAGTACTTCCTCTGAGGAGCTAAGAGTGCAGGCCTGCTTACCTCCACAGACTGACTACTATTGAGTTGCTCTGCTCCCCCTTTAAACTCCTCTTCCAGTGCATGCACGCATTGCAAGTGGGGCTGCCTAGGCCCAAAGTAGCTCTTTAACCCATTCTTTTCTAGTGCAGGATTTGTAAACCCCATCAAGTCCCTTCATCTACTAATTCAGTAATTCTGTTTTATTATATGTGTTTTACTGTAGTTCCCGGAGGCCTCAGGAAGGATCAAGGCCCAGTTTTGCTAGCTACTTTAGCAAATACAGTTTAAAAGAACAGCTTCCGCTGTGGAGTGTTTCAGTTTAATAAAGGGTGAAGAAGGTATGAAGACAGATGTGGGGAAAAAGAAACGAAAGAGGCATTGTGGTTGGTGTCACTGAATGATTATTACAATTGAATGATTGTAGCATGCGCAAAGTTGCGCATTACCACGCTTCGAACAAAGATGACATTGAGACAGTTGTTGCTGTGCTCCCAGTCACAGAGGGTCATGCCATCATGAACATCACTGACTGATGTTGGTTGGTGCCACTAGTTTAATCTTTTGTCCCGTGGTCTCTCTCCCCATCCCCTACCTGCTCCCTCCCCCCCTTTTCCCCAAGAAGAAGTAGGTGCAGTATAACCTGAGAGTTACGAACACCAGAGTTATGAACTGATTGGTCAACCACACCTCACTTGGAACCGGAGGTATCCAATCAGGCAGCAGCAGAGACCGAAAAACCAAAACCACAAATACAGTGCAGTACTGTCTTAAATGTAAACTACTAAAAAATAAACAGAAAGCAGTATTTTTCTTCTGCATAGTAAAGTTCCAATGCTGTATGATGTCAATGTTCATTTGTAAACTTTTGAAATAAAGACCATAACTTTTTGTTAATTTGTGACCATTTTAGAGTTATAACAACCTCCATTCCTGAGGTGTTTGTAACTCTGAGGTTCTATTGTATTTAAAAGAGAAAAAAAAAGGGGGTAGATGCTTCAAAACTGTAAAGGAAATATATGAACTGGAAAAGGGCCTGGCATTCATTATTGAGGTATAGACAAACCATGTTACAGGGGCACTGTCAAATGCGCAGCGTGAACACCACCTGCCCCCAGTGCCTCTTGTTCTTGTATCTTTAATTTTGTCCCCTTTTTTGCCCCCGCTTAACTGTTTGGTTTGGGAGGTATGTTGCCTTTATATCATAAAACATTTGTGTAAAAAGCAAACCAAAAAAAAAAGTCTTTCTAGTGAGAGACTTAGAGCTGAATCTCTTTAGCTTAGCATTGAGGTTGAGAGGTGACTTTATTACAGTGTAGAAGTTCTTTCCTGGGGAGAAAAGGCTGGGTACTAACAGTATCTCTCTGATCTAGCAGAGAAAGGCATTACAAGAACCGATGGCTGGAAGCTCAAGTCAGACAAATTCCAGTTATAAACTAGGCACAAATTTTTATCAGTGATAGTGATTAACCAATGGAACAACCTATCCAGGAAGTGGTGGATTCTCAATCTCTTGATGTCTTTGTATCTAGACTAGATGTCTTTCTGGAAGGTATGCCTTAGTCAAACCTATGTTACTGGGTTAATCACAGGGGTAAATGAGTGAAATTCTATGATCTGCTTCATAGTGGAGGTCAGATTAGATGGTCAAATAGTTTTTTTGGCTCTGAAATGTATGAAGCAGGTTGGCTTTTGTCTTCCTATCTTTCCACCCTATCCAATGAAAGGTGGGTAGCATTACAGTTTCCAGTAGTAGAATCTGGGCAGAAATCCCAGAAGATCTGTGAAATGGGTGAAGATGATATTGTGTTGCCAAAGGGCTGCAAGCATGGAATTGGCAGTTGGTGAGACAAGGAGAAAGGCAAGTGTATTGCTTATGCAAGTAAACGTACCTCTCTTACCCCATTCGTATGTAACCTCACAGGACTGGAGACAGTGTGGCAATGTGGTGGTGGTGTGCAATTTCAAGGCATTCAACTATCTCCTGGTTAAAGATTCCTTCACCGTTAGGATGCCCCGATTCTATGCAGAATCTATCAGTGTTGAATTAACTACAGGGGCTCTATCTGAGCTCTTTAGCTCAGTTGTTTTAGTTTGTGAGGATTCTTCCCTAGACTAAAGCAAGTAGGGAATTGGTGGGTTTGCTGTTTCCTTGTCAGGACATCTGATGAAATAAAGAACTTATAACTTCCTTGCATTTTATCGCCTATAATCAGGAATTGATTCCACTTCCCCTGGTGTGACCTAAGGAAAGATGCCTCCCTGCAGAAATGCTCCACTAGTGGCCCCTGGTTTGATATGGAAATGGAAGGGGCAAGTGGCAGGTGTCTTCCTATGGAAGAACTCTGCTGCACCGAGCTTCTGTCAGGAGATGATATGACTGGAGAGAGTGTTGTTCCCACTGGTATCATGCTCTCTAATAATGAAAGGGCAATGACCAGCTTTAAAATGCACCAAACTGCGTCTCCTGGCATGTTTCAAAATAAATGTAAAATGCCGAAACTGGCAGTGCCCGATGTTGGCAGTTGCCCGATGCCAACTCTGAAATCATGGGTCCTGGAAATGGCACTGATATCTAGTGCTAGCAGCTGTCTTTGTTGCCTGGAATGGTGTATTCTGCTCCTTGGTACTGGAATTTCTGTTATTAATACCCTGAGCTGACGCCATGTGCACTGAGCTGGCCCCTGGGCAGAGCTGAAGTCTAAGAATTCTCACTCTCTCACCTTTGGCTGCACCAGAGACTAAGCCAAAAGCAAGAAAAGCGAAAAGAAACCTGATCATTCATCTGTCATGGGCAGCCTATCCAAAGAGAGCCCTGGGATGGTTTTACCCCAGAAACCTGTATAGGGCATTATGTACATATCAAGTGTTTTGTGTGGTCATGGTGTTCCCTATTAACAGGGCTTGGACTCCAGACTGTTAGGACTTTTTGTTTGGTAAGGTTGTAAACAAGGAAAACTCATGTCTGTGTCTCTTGGTCTGAAAACATGCTGTGTACTCTGCTCTGAGAATCTTTGTTCAGATTGTAGAAAATGGAAATAAAAGCAATATTCAAAATAAAGAGTTTTATGTGATGTAAAGCAAACAGACCTGGAATGGAATGAGGAGATTCACTGACATCTAAATGAACTCATGCAATCGTGACATACGTATTTCTTGGCCTATTCACTTTCTCCTATACAGGTCCAAGTAATAATAATGTTCATCTCAACTGAGAAGTCTGCAGGAAAGATTACTCTTTCACCATTCAAGTCAGCTTCTTGACTCCAGAAGAAGGGGTTTGCTGGGCCCACCCCATTTTACCATGCCCATGTCAATGCTCCTTGTTTTGCAATGGCCTTGTTTGCTGGCTTGCCATGACTTCATTTCCCTCATCTTGTTATGCACTCAATTTGTAATTTGAAATGTTAAATCCAAGTGGCTCTCAAGTAGCCATTCACCTGAATCACCATGTTAAACCTGGTCCAAGTCAACTGAAGCCATCTTTGAAATGAGCTGGTGGTGTCATGTCAGTGTTTGTTTATTTCACCAAAACTAGCATCACTGTGAGCACTGATTAGTCTGGTTTTCAGCAGCCCAAGGTTCAAATGGATCTGGAGACTGAATTCCTCTCTCTCACATGATGTTGGTCTCTCAAAGTCGAGGTTGAGGCAGTCTGTGAGGCGAGCCACGTAGGAAATTCCCCCATGCATCAACTGCTGTAGATATAAATTATAGGACTTTGGCTATCACATCAATCTAGCTCTTTTCGATAGCACAGAAATCATGAAGCACTTAAAAAAAAACAAACAGAAAAATACATTGGATAATATTTGAAGTGTTCTTTCTGAAACTGAATCATTTCAAAAGGCTCTTGATATTTGTTTCTATCTGCAAACTGCACATCTTGTAAACAGGATGAGCAACAGAGGCTTAGTGTGGGTGTGACAGTGAAGTGGTGCTGATGGAACCCATTGGCCAGAATGGCGCTTGCTGAGATGACAGCACTCCTGCAGGGTACTTTTCTTTAAGAATCCTATTTCTCAGGTCATTTAAGAATTTCTCAGTTCATTTGCAACGTGTGCCTTGAGATGAATGTTGGACATTCTCTTTTCTTTGCAAACAAAAAGAGAGAGCTAACTCTTTAGCCAGTCTCAGTTTAGGAATTTATTGCTTTGACTTAACAAATATTGTTAATGTTGTGGCAATAAAAATATACTGCCAAACTTAGAAAAATAAGTGATAGCTTGTTCCACCTCCCTCTCCCCCCACATGTGCACTTCTGTTTCTAAACTTTGTCAGTGTAGTGTCTCATCTGATAAACAGTTGCTTTGTGTGATCCACTTTTCTTTACTTCATTTGGTTTTAAACCAGAAGCATCAAGGATGTCAGCTAGGTTGGGAATTTCTCTTAGAATAGTGTTTGAATAGTTTGTGGCAGAACCAGCAGTAGAGAGAGCCATATGTTTTTGTGTGGCCCACAAAAATAGTGGCTTTCATTTATTCTTTGATATTTATCAACATCTCTTATAAATCATTTATTTTAATGATAAAATGTACCTATTATAGCCTCTAGGTTTGTGTGCACAACTAAAAACATGCGTACAAATTGACCCAGTGCAAACTCAAGGACTTAACATTTCCATGTAAACAAATTGGTAGGTCACATCCAAAGCAGTGTCAGGATACTCCACACCACGGTCTAGCAATTTCTGAAGATTTCATCTGGCTTGGAACATGCTCTACAGCAGAGGCTCTCAACTTTTCCAGACTTCTGTATTACCTTCAGGAGTTTGATTTACCCCAAGTTTCACCTCACTTAAAAACTACTTGCTTACAAAATCAGACATAAAAATATGTGTCACAGCAGACTATTGTTGAAAGATTGCTAACTTTCTCATTTTTACCATACAATTATAAAATAAATCAATTGGAATACAAATATTGTATTGATGTGTAGAGTTAATATATAGAGCAATATAAACATGTCATTGTATGAAATTTGAGTTTGTATTGACTTCTCTAGCGCTTTTTATGTAACCTCTTGTAAAATTATGCAAATATCTAGATGAGTTGATGTACTCGCTAGAAGACCTCTGCGCACCTGCAGGGGTATGTGTATCCCTGGTTGCGAACCACTGCTGTAGCAGAGTGGCTGGGACTGAGTTGATCTTTCTCTTCAATTACTCCTCCTAGCTGGCAAATGTCACTGTGGTGCCAGACACCAGACCTGAAGAGAGAGTGAAAGTGGCTTGACTAATGCAGAGGAGTAAGAAGCAGAGCGGGGATGTGGCAGACTGAGGGGTATAGGGGCAGAGCGGTCTATAATTTCTAGGGAACACGTGCCTTCAGAACCTGGCATAAAACCCAGAGTTCCCTGTCAGCTCTACATTTCTGTGATTCTTGAATCCCAACATTCCTCTGTTGTTTAGCAACCTATGGCAAAGCATGCCTCTCATCTCCCTGTAGCAGCTGTTCCTTACAGAGGATAACCATTGACTCAAATGGTAGACTGAAAGGTTTCCAACATTTCAGATGACCCACGCAGAGATCAGTATGATTCCACATGAAGGGATTTCTGTCTCTTCAGTTTCCTTTTCAAAAATACTTAAGAAATTACATTAAAAGAGTATTAAGGCTACAAAGTCCAAACAACAAAAGTTGGTAAATGGCACATTAATGTTGCCCATGTTGCTTCAATTTATCCGCTTTGTGTGTTCATTACGATACAGCTTTTAATTTAGTCACATCATATTTTTTCCATCGGACACTTGCTTTGTTCAGAACGAAGGGTGGATGGTGCTCACTGAACTATCAGCTATTCAATATTTCTTGTCATCCTCCTTCATCAGTGTCCAGTCCTATGCCTTATTTACAGCACACCATCCAAACCTTATTCTGAATAAAGTATTATTAATTTCCTGCGGCACTTATCATTACAATATCTGAGTGCTTCACAAACATTAATGAATTTATCTTCACAAAATCCATGAGAAGTAAGTTACTATTGTTATCTCTATTTTACAGATGAGGCACAAAAAGATTAAAACCGAAATTGTCAAATGTCTACTAATTTGAGGGGCCCAACTTGAGACATATAAGGCCTGATATATTTTTCAGAGTATTTAGCATTTTTATAACCCTTTATATGGTCAAAGCACAGCTCCCTTTGCCTTCAGTTGCAGCTGAGAGTGCTCAGCACTTCTGCAAATTGGACCCCAGCATCTCAAGTTGGGTACCAAGAAAATGAGGAACATCCAGTGGACACCTATTAAAATTTTGGTTTAGGTAACTCAATCAGCATCAGATAGGAACTCTGTGGCACAGGCAGAGATAGAATCCGATCTCCAGGTGAGCATTCAAATGCCTTAACTATAAGACCAAACTTTGTCATCTTGCATTCCCCTGTCATTCACTACACACCTTCCACCCTGTGCAGCAAATGAGACAAGGGTTCTACAGACAATAGCCTCCTTCAGTACACAACTCTGGTTCATCTCAGACATGGTCCATTCCATACACTGAGTATGGAAGGAATTTTGTGGCAAAATAGTTTGTGATCTTACTTAAAGCCTGTATCACAAAACATGCACAAGAGGCCTGAATTAAGGTTGCCAATTTTACAGTTTAACTGTAGGTCTGGCATTTCCTAATTTTTGAGTTCTTATCTTTGCAACTATAACATTCTTTTAACATAGAGTTTTGTTGTTGGTTGGTTTTGTTTTGGGGGTTTTTGTATGTATACATGCATTTCTACATGTTGGGATTTCTTTACAGGGAATTTTGGCTTCCTAAAAATGTGCATACTCCTTGGAAATAACTACGTTTAGCTGGATTTCTGAGGAACTGAAAGCTGAGGAGCAGCCCAAATGCACAATGTTTGCGAGAATCTGCTGTTTAAACAGTCTGTATGATCCTAAAGCAGGAGAGGAGAAGTAGGTGAGTTTAAGATACATATTAAAATAAATAAATACATTAAGCCACACACACGAGGCTGTGCCAGATTAATACATTCTCCTGATCCGTGCCAACACTCATGGCCATCCTGACTTTTCCTTCTCAGAGCAAGCTGTAAAACCGTGACAGATTAAATCAGTTTTTTGTACAATACAGAAAAACTTGGCTGATGTTTAACAAATAGACTTGCCTACAGGCCCCAAATTTAGAAAACAGGTGAAATAAGAATCTGCATGAATATTTTGGGGACAGTGTCTGAATGATCAGAGAGCAACCAGGAGACCATAGCAAAATGCAGGACTGAGGCACATCAGAAAGAAGTGGAAAAGTGTTGTGAAAAATCATCTAAGTGTCTTGTTAGCTTCTCATTCACTCTTCCACTTCCCCTTCGCTCCTCAGCACTGGGCCTATCCTAAGAACTGATACATAGTTTTTAAAGATAAACAGTCTCTAGAGATTTTTACATGAGTCATGTTCAACACAGGTGTGAAGGATCATTTTACAGAGCAACTTAAAATTTCTGATGAAAACTGACAATTCAATTCAGAGATGAAATATCAAAATATTTAGACTTCCACATCCAGGTGCTAGATGTAAAGCCGCTGTCCAGTGTCCCAGCTGTGCTCTACAGCACTTTGGGTCTCCTGTCTCATTGTGTTGTCATTTGTACCCGCACTAAGTGGGTACAAGGCACCACCCTTCTCTTTGGGTAGCATTTTGCACTCACTCAGCACAGGTGCAAATGATGGGTATAAGTCCCAATGGGGCTGGAGTCAGATTCATTGTTTTTCAGCCATGCTTCCCTACTGTGGGTCTTATCTTACACCACTGTGAATCTGAAGTCTATGGAGTTATCCTTGTATAACTCTAGTGGGCAGTGAGGTGGGGAGCGCAGAAGCCAAAGAGACTATGGTAGCTGAGCTGACTGAGGCTGATTTGAGAGATGGCGTGGAAGGGAATTGAAATGAGGAGAGGTTAGAACAGAGCTTAGACAGTTGGTGAAGGAAGAGGAGATAGGAGGAGAGGTGAAAGGAGTTCAAAATAACAGAGGGGTTGCTAGCCAGCGGAGTTGTTAATTGTGACGGACAAGAGGGAGGCAGTGTATCTATAATTGTGTGAAGAGCCTCTACTCACTCCCCTTCCACCAAGGAGTCCCATGTGCAAGCTGGGGGAGAATAGAGTCCACTATTAGTTAATGATAGTACAGTGTTCTGAAAGCATAAAGTGTTATGTCCAGGCTTGCTGTTATGGTGATGCTGTGATGATTGCTGCAGTCCATGCCACTTCTGGCTGCTGCCTATGGGGTTCCACTGGAGGGGGCTGCAGTTGGAGTTGGCCAAGTTCTGCCCCTTCTGAGAGCAGATGTTCAGCCATCGAAACAGGTTCAGGAAATAATTTGACTGGATCTGCAAAGGCAGGATTCAGTTTGGGAACCAAGTGAATGGCACATGCTGAATAAGGCCTTTGTATCTGGAGCCTGTGCGAGTCCGGTGGTGACTTGTCTGCTTGGAGCCATGGGGAGAAGTTATTCTTAGGTGAGATGTAACATTGAAGTAAGTTGATTTTGCATCTTGGGGCCTGGATACCACCTCCAGCCCCTTCCCTCCCACCCATTCCTACCATCAACCAGGGAAGCATTAACTGGGAATAATCAATACCACTTCTTGGAAAGCTATGTGAGTAAACAGCTTGCCATATTTCTGTGGTTAGTGGAACCAATAGAGAGCAGGTGTCACGAGGCCAGGTTCTGCTCCTGCCAGATGCACTGGCACACCAAAGTAGCCCATGGCCTGAAAGGTCACAAACGATTCACAGACTTCACTGATCTGCACCAAGGCTCCATTGTGTGTGGCTTTTGCTATGCTGAAAGGACTGGGGCCTTGCTCTCCTGGTCTGAGAGAACAGGTTCTCTGAGAGTCAGGTCCATCACTGCGAGCTGCACTGGGGTCCCAGGATCCATCAGATAACATTGGACAGCCCCCAACCGAGAATAAACATGAATGCGAGCCTCTATATTTTCCTAGGAGTTTGCGTTACCTTTTCCTTCCATGCCCCTTGTCCTGTTCCTCCTCATTCACTGAGATCTCTGTGAACTTCTTGGTGGAAATCAGCCACACGTGTGAGGGCTGCTAATTGTCCCAAATGTTTTGGATAAGCACTCTCTCCCAGCCCTGAGCTGACTGGATGCAACAAACTGATCCCTGCCACATCAAAATCTTCCTGGTTCAGTGATCACTCTGCTAGCCCAATGGGGGTGGGGGTAAGCCTCCTTATCTCTCTCCATCTTCTGCTTGGTCTTTCTCAGTCTTCCCCTCTTTCACTGTGTCCACCCTTTTCATGCTCTCCCTTCTTTCACAGTCAGGCCTGGCTGTTTAAAAGTAATCATGGTCAGCATTTGTCATTAATCTGTTTTCATTTTTATTTATTTAAAAAATGAGAGAGAGAGAGAGAGAGAGAGAGAGAGAAGGAAGCAGAAGCAGCAGCAGGGCAATTGCAGATGAATAATGAAAGGATTCATCACAGCCATACCAGGATATATATATTTTTTGCAGCCAAGCGAGACCGATTCCCATCACAGCTCAGGGACTCGTTCCACACAGCCACTCATCTTTCATGCTGGGGGGGAAGGGAAAGATGGAGACAGTATCATTATGGATGTAACTGGGCTCTGAAGTGACTGGTCAAGGTTGCTGCTTCAGTCGCAACGAAGCTGCTTGTGGGAATTTTCTCTACACTGTGTTGTTGCTTGGCAAAGTGGCTGCCTTTTGCAGCAGATTGTCTCTTGCAAGAGGGGGGCTGGAAGTTTGTTTGCAGGGGAACCATTACATGGAGAACTTTCTCTGCATTCTCAATTTGCTAGAGGAGGCTGAGATCTTGGATGATGGAGTAAAAAGTCATAAGCTTGCTCCCTTTTGTTTCAGAAAGGTTGGCACCTTAGGATAAGCACAGGGCACCTTTTCCTCACACTTTTCATGTCTTATCTCCACTCCACATGTCCAATCTGCCAGTGTTGCTGAGGCTGGCATCACCGTCTGCTCCTTTATCCAAGAAACATCTCTGTACTGCTTTGCGCCCCACTCCCATAGATGAAAAGCCCTCCCTGGAGTGGTCCACATGGCCACTATCTCCTTCTCATTTTTATCTCTCCTGAAGATATGCCGTTTATAACGAACTACAATAGAATGACCAAAGGGTCTATAGGGATAGGCACAGGTAGCTTTAGACCTTTCTCTGATTGAGGCTTTAAAGCCCACACCTTTGGATTAAAGCCCACACCAAGGGATCTGTTACCTTGAAGGGACAGAGTAAAATTCCCTTTGACTTCAGAGAGCTCTAAACTGGGGAACTGGAAGCTCTCAGTGCCAGAGCCGCCATCTGCTGGTGAGGCCAAGCCTGCTCTGCTTCAGAGGCTTTCCTACTCCTGAGAACAAGTTCCAGGGCATGAATCTATTGGTGGCAAGTTGTATTTGGTGCCAAGATCTTCATCAAATGTTGCTCTCAAGCAGGAAATAGATGATGGTGGGATGCTCTTGATACTGGGGGCTTCCTCAGTACCAAAGAAGCCCCGTCTAAAGAGGACGTTGTTGCTGCTGGGCTGATTGTGATTCCATCTCCTTTGTTAAGCTGGTCTTATCTGGAGGCATTGGTTCTGCTTTTGTCCACCCTTAAACACAAGGGAAAAAACCCTCAAAGGGGTCTGGTGTCCTGAACCCTGCACCACAACAGGAAAAACAAAGACCCCACAGATCCATGAGGATGTCCAGGCATATCAAAGACATGGATTCCACCAGGTCAGGTCCAAAAGCATCTCCATCTTTCTAGTGCCCCTGATTCTAAGGACTCCAGGAGGATTATTCTCTTTAGAGGGTGTATTAGTCCCTCAGCACTGGTACAGAGCTGCTTGCCCGAGAGTGCCCACTCTTCTGCACAAGGGTTAAGTGAAGGTGTTTCTCCAGAACTGAAAAGGAAGGTTCATTCTCCTGCCTTGTACTCTCTCTTCTTGAGACTGCCTGGATTAGCTCTAGAGCCATCCAAGATGCGTTTAGAGGTTGATCTAGATAACTCTCAGAGGAAGGGAGCTTCAGATTTCTTTATTCATCCTACTCCTGGATCTTTGATAGGTTCTGGGCTAATTAAAAGGCCCAAGAGCTGGCTGTATTTTTCCATCTGAGAAAGACAGTTAAGATTGAGTTCTTACCAAGCTCTGTTTTGCAGGTATCTTGGGAACCATATCACCAGTTATCACATCTTTGTGAAACAGCAGTTCTAATTGTTGGATCATATGCCACTTCTGTTAGACTAACTCCAAAGAGCTGAAGAAAGTAGCAAAGGACTTTGCCATAGAGGACTGCATGATTGCCAGCTAATGCTTTCTCTGCATTTTCTGATGCTTCAAGTACCTCTGCAAGGATGGTAGCATTAGAGATTGCTCTTTGCTGGCATTCAAGGCTTAAAAATTCCCTTTTTTCTTAGCTGAAGCAAAGGTCGATTGGAAGAGTTTCTAGTTGGCGAGGGGAGTCATGTCAAGTGCAGGGACTAGATGACCTCTTGAGGTCCCTTCCAGATCTAAATACTAAAGCTGATGAGATCCTTGAAAAGTTGAAGAAAATCAGAGACGTTGCTCTCTCAAGTCTCTAGGGCTGTCTTAACCTAGCCAGAGGAAGAAGAGCTCAGCTTCATCTTCCAGACTCTTCATCTAGTCCTCTTTATTCTCCTCTCCAGAAAACCCATCTTTGGCAACAGCAGAGGAACCAGGGTAAAGAAAAACCCTTCTTCCACTGCCTATCTATTTGTATCTTCCCAGCTGATGTGACATACCACTTTGAAGCTTAGATCCAGTATATTTCTTCTTATCTTGTCGTCCTTGCTTCCCTTTCAGAGAGAGTTTGGACCATTTCCTTGTGACATAAAGTGGAATTACAACAGATTGTTGAGTGTTGGAAATAATTTTGTTTGGATATCCAGTCAAGTTTCACACTCTGCCTCCTCCCAGTCTTCCATTTCCATCCCTTCTCAAGGATCCCTCTTGCTGCAGAAGTGGATTCTCTGTTGCAGATGGGAGCAATCAAAGTGCGCCAGCAATACAGAGGCAAGTGTTTCCACTTCAGGCACTTGCTCATTCCAGAAATGAGACTGTTTTAGTGCTGTTATGAGTCGATGTTGAACATTTGCATCAGGAGGTTCAAATTCAACTGGCTGATCACTGGCTTCAATTGTCTCTACCTTTCTACTCAAGACTGATTTGGGTCTGTCATTTATTTTTACATCTCCTTCAGATCAGCTCACTGAAAGTAGCTTCACTTCCGTGTAGACAAGACACTACCAATGTGAAGTCTTTCCCTTCTGTCTTTCTGTGGTCCTAAGGGTGTTCACCAAGTGCTTGGCCAATTATTACAATTTATTTCAGGCATCAAAGCATCTACATGTACTCATACCTACATAACTGGCTGGTTTTCACTTACATGTAACATGCTGCTGGGGATACCCAGAGCTGCAGACCACTATTACCTCTATGTCTCAGCTGAGGTGAGTTTGGCTGGCGACAAGATGGTGTGTCAGCTCCCTGCCACACCAGTCTTCTTTCCTCACTGGCAAACTTCTCAAGGCAATCCTAGCCCAGACCTTCCCTAGATGGTAATGACCAGTGAATTCCAGCCCCCAAGCTCCTCACAAATGTTTCTCTGCAATGTACAGCTCTTACCACTGTGCATTCACAGAAGATAGTAAATTTGCTGCTCCGATAAAGAGTCAGTACATCACAGCTAATTAATTTAACTGGGGTCATACATCCTTCCCTTCAAACCCAGCACTGAATTGATTTATAGTAAAAGTAAAACCAGTTTAACAAAAAAGGCGCATGGATTAAGTGATACCAAGTAAAAGAGATTAAGATAGAAACAGTTACAAGGAAATAAAAAGTGAAAATGCTCATCTAAAAGTCTAAAACTTAATCTAGCAAGATAGTCTTTGGTCAAGGTGTGTTGTTGTTGTTTTTTCACCCCTTAGTCTTTCCAACCTTTTACTGGCCAGAACCCATCACAGAGATTAAATCACTTGGTTTCTTTGTCTTTGTGACTGGGTGGGACTCACCACTGCAGCACCTCCTACTACCTGTTTTAGGAATTAGCTCCACACCCTCATTTGGTGGTGAGCCACCGTCACCTCTGCTCCTGGATCCACATCACACCCAGGACTGCGGCATCTTCCATGACACTGCCCTCTAGTCGTGCCACACTCTGTGTTCTCCCCTTCTGGGGGATCTGCAATCTCCACACAGCAACTTCCCTCTATGGCAACTGCAGTCCATTGTCCCAGGATCATTTCCCATGTGGCACTTGCACCCTTTTCTGCCCTTACCTCAGGGCCTCAGCCTCCAGGCCCTAGCAGCCCACCGGGAGGTCTCTCTAGTTCCCTGGTCCATGTTTGCAGCACTGAATTGTCCCAGGTAGGGGGCTTTTTCCTTCTAGGAGCCTGATCTTCTCCCCTCAAGCTCCAGTTAGCTACCAAACTCTGCTCTGCCCTGCAGCCCTTCTTATATGAGCCTACCGGGCCATGATTGTCTACTCTTCTCAGTCCCTTTCTAAATGGCTGCCTCCGCTGCAGCCTCCCTAGGACTGCTTTTAACCCCTTTTCTGCCAGTGAGGGGCAGCTGCCCTATCACAGTCTCCTTAAGGTGAAGGATCACTAAAGTGTTTGCGCCCCTCTCTTTATAATTCAGTGAGCTTTTGAAATGTATTCTTCTGAAGGGTTCTCCTAGATGAATCTCATTTGTCTGAAGGATAAGGATCCATGGTGATTCCTCCCTTGCTGGGGGTTGCTACTATGCAAATGATCTCTTCCTGCTGCAACTTCCCATACAAATGAATAGCCAGTTGAATTTGCTACTCCCAGGTTGAGGTATTGGCCTCTTTTCTTTGTCCGGAGAAAACCTATATATCAACTCCCCTGACACGTCTGGTTTAAACACCTTTTAGTCACAGACTTTAAAGCATAATATCAGTGAGTATCCATAATTTCCCATACAGAATCGTAACATATATTTTACAGTGATATTATTGACCAATGTGGTAACTTGTTTTCAAATGATACCTCACAAGGCATGTTTTGTACAGAAATCATTACAGTAATAGGTAGGTGTGAATACAGGTGTGTCTAGATCACAAAGAAATCCCTGAAAAATACGAGCTATGTTTTTTTTCAGTCCCTAAGACATGGATTGACTGCAGAAAACCAGCCCTGTTACTGACTCTGAGGGTAGCCTGTTTCTAACAAGACCAGATAGTTCCGAGGAAGGTGTAAACTCTGTGTATGGATAAATACACCCTAACATGTCTCTGGGGGAGAAGCTTCCACCCAACCCCAAAGAGTAAGTGGTTAGCTTATGAGGTCTTGCTCACGCCAAGTGCTACCTCCTCAACCACTCTACTCAAGTGTTCTCATTAGCAGTATATGTGATGTTTGAGATGACTTTTCTGGGTTTCATCTACCCAGGCTCTGCCCAGGAGATATTTATTTACTGCTCTGCAAAGATCTGGCCTAAGTGTCTGGCATTAAAGTCTATGAATCTATATTCAGGGCTTCCATTATTTGGCCCCCATTCCCTTCCCTCCCCCTCCCCATCTCCATCCCAGAATAAAAATCAGAAGGTGGATGAAGGATGTTTTATTCCTATTTTGGTGGTGGTTGTCGTGTTCTACAACAAAGTAGCACTTCTTGGACTCTACTCTGCTACCTCTTGCAAGTGCAGGCCCCAGAACCACCACCACAAGATTAAATATGAAATAAGAGAAGACCAATTCCCCAGTGCAGGGCATAGCTAAAATATTTCATGTTTAAATAAGGAAGCTAGATTTTCTCCAGCCTTGATCAGTCTCTAAAATATTGCAAGTGAGAAAATTATTGCTCTTGCTGAAGGCCTGCACTACAGCATATAATCTGTTGGAGCTTTCTCCTCCCAGCCGTGCAGGCTCTTCTCAATTGGAAATATTTAACACCCTATTAGTTTCTGATGTGTTCTTTAATATATTGGTGATTTCAGTGTTCCCTGCGGGGCTTCAGAGATGAGGATATAACTGGAAGCAGGTTTGCATAACCTGTACCGAAATGCTTCAGTCCATCTGATGCACGTTAGAACTGCCACAGTGTGAGTTTGCATGGAAACTTGCTTTGATTCCAGGCGATGTTGGCTACAGTAGTGTTCACCTTCAATGTCTGAGACAGCAAGGGCTGTGTGAGTAGAAGTCATTCAACAAAACCAAAACAAAATGATACTCAGCGTCTGGGGCTTAAAAATGTTCCTTGCATTCCACAGAACAATTAATGGGCTAGTATGGTGCCTTGAGCTGCTATGGCCTCATCATAGGCCCTACCGCTATTTGTATGACACTAATCCCCAGAGGCCATGCACACCATTGAAATTTCATTGTGTTGGGAGCTGGGCAGACATAACATAAGAGACCGTCTCAGCCCCAAGAATTTAGAACCTACCTAGGAACAAGATATAACATGGGTGGAGAACACAAGGGTTGGAGGTGGGAAAAACTTGGATGATGTTGCACGGATTACAAAGCCTGCACTTAATTTTGTTGTGTTTAATAATGACTGAAAAAGAGAGAATATAAATTGCTAACAGGCCACTCAGCTAGCCAGTATCATTAGACACCATGATAGAGGTGGACCTTAGTAAAAGATTTGAAGGAGGACAGGGTATTGGCTATGCAAATTGATATGAAGAGGGCAGGCAACAAGAAAGCAGGTGTGAAGGCACTTGTGGGAGAAATGGACGAGTAAATGATGGTGGCTGCCATTGTTGGTGGACTGAAGAAGGTGGATCATAAAGAGGAGAGATTAGAGGCAGATAATCAGTGGGGAGATAAACTTTGAAGGGTCTTGACTAAAAATGTGTTTGATGTGGGGCGAAAGGGAAACCAATGCGGGGACTGCAGGAGGAGGGAATATGACATGATCTATTCAGAATAGAGACTTGAAGGAGCAAGGATGCAGAAGTCGAGGCCAGAGTGAAGGAGGCTGCAGTAATCATGATGCAAGATGAAGAGGGCTTGGGTGAGAGTCACAGTCTGGACACAGAGGAAAATTGCAGATCATGGAGATGATAGGAAGGAAAATATGGCACGATTTAGGTATATGGTGAATTCGCTGTAGCTTCAACCTATATGGATTTCCTTCTCAAAAGCCAGACTACATTGGTGATGTCCTGCCTGCCCTTTTTCTGCCGAGGGCAATGAGCAACTGACATAGGACAGCAGCAGTTTGTCTCGCTCCTGAATCATCTTCTCGGTGTGCTCTTTCTCAGCTCCTGCTTGCAGGCAGCAGGGGGAGACCTGGATAACAGTTTTGATGCACTTGTAAAATCCATGGCTCTGCTAGACAGACATTTTGCGGGTAACAATGGAAGGGTGTTGAGCATCATACTAGCCTTAAACATCTCACTGCCTTCCTGCTTTGTCA
The DNA here is from genome assembly GCA_007922305.1 of Dermatemys mawii. NCBI lineage: Eukaryota > Metazoa > Chordata > Testudines > Dermatemydidae > Dermatemys > Dermatemys mawii. The sequence goes on from ML677332.1 coordinate 59,995,330, forward strand.
AAACAATAAGAAGTCCTTGTGGCACCTTAGAGACTAACAAATTTATTTGGGCATGAGCTTTTGTAGGCTATAAACCACTTCATCAGATGCATGGAGTGAAAAATACAGTAAGCAGTATATATATATGAAAAGATGGGAGTTGCCTTACAGAGTGGGGGGTCAGTGCTAAAGAGTCCTATTTGGTTAAGGCAGAGGTGGCCTATTCTCAACAGTTGATTATTTCTGTAGTGCTAATGAGGTCAATGCAATCAAGGTGGAAGTTGCCCATTTCCAACAGTTGACAAGAAGGTGTGAGTATCAGCAGAGGGGAAATTACTTTTTGTAGTGACCCATCCACTCCCAGTCTTTATTCAGGCCTAATTTGATGGTGTCCAGTTTGCAAATTAATTTCTGTCTGAAATTTTTTTGTTGAAGAATTGCCATTTTTAAGTCTGTTGTTGAGTGTTCAGGGAGATTGAAATGCTCTACTACTGGTTTTTGACTGTTACAGTTCTTGAATGTCTGATTTGTATCCATTTATTCTTTTGCACAGAGACTGTCTGGTTTGGCCAATGCACATGGCAGAGGGGCATCGCTGGCACATGATGGCATATATCACATTGGCAGATGTGCAGGTGAACGAGCCTCCATATAGTGGCTGCCATCTGCTCCACTTAGGGGCAGCATATTCCCTCCATGCAAGTGTCCTAGACAAAGTGCCAATACAAAAAATCCAAAATGTTTTTTAAAAAAAATGAATGCACAATAACGGATTACTAACACTAACATTTGAACAATGGAGAGGGGGAGAAATGTAGCTATTTCCCCACAATTGATAGTAATGGGAGTCTCCCCAGTTTCCTCCCTGTCTTTTTTTTTTTTTTTTTTTTTTACAACTTCTTAAAGGCCACATGTTTCTTTGATCTGTCCTCCTGGCCGAGGAAGACTAGAGATGCTTCAGAGGTCACCAGAGGGTGTAGTCACAAACTAATCCTAACCACAATCAGGCTAAGCCCCCACCTCAGTGGCTCTCTTAGCTGACTGCTGCCCCAGGGATAGACTCCATTCCTGCCCTCTAGACTGCCACTCTGGCCTTATATAATTTTCTTCAATGTAAATATTTTGGGATTAGTACAGGTGGCTGCTCTTGTAACAAAGTAGGGCCATCAATGCACAGACACATCATTGCCAGGGACAGTAGAACCTGGGACCTTCAACAATCAAAGCACAAGCCCCAGTCCCTTGAGCTAAATGAGTAAGTCCCTTTGCTGTCAATAAATAGCTGGTTGTTATCCACTCTGGTCCTAGACAGTAGCAGGAGACATGATTTCCTGCACCAAGCCCATGAGTTTCTTTTCTTGTATTCTGGTAAACTGAAGAGGTCAGTTTTGCAGGGGTCCCTGACTGGCCTGTTTGTTGGCAGCCTCATTTGAAAGGCCAAGATCTGAATAGGCTGTGGAGACTGAACTTAGGGCAGGGCTGAGGCCTGTGGGTGGCTGTGGCGTCAGAAAGCTTGCTCTGGGTGCATGTGATATACCTGTTCTGGGGATGAGCAGAATTTCAATGTGAAATCTTTCACCAGCGCAAAATTTGCATGAAAAGTAAAGAGTGTTTTTTGCAGGTTCACTTCTGATTTAATTGGCCCTCTTGCCTTCCCAAACGAGGCTGGACTTGTCCCTAAGCCCAGGACTAGAGGCTGGGATGGGCATGTGTGCAAAAGGCATCCTGGTGTGTCATCTGTCACTTCCCATATTTTCATGTTTCCCTTAGGTATGTGGCTGGGGGTGTGGGAGAGCTGAGCTGCTTCATTTGACCTTGTGTTTTGTTTTTTATTTTCTTTGCACGTGCCCCTAATTGATCTTGAAAAGAAGGGACAGTTAAAGAAGATGTTAAGGTGAAATGAAGCCATAACTGCGCCTGGAGACTTTTATTAAGTGTGGCAAAGTTCCCTGGGCAGCGTTGAAATTGTTTATTGATTTTGGTATGGCTGGGTGCTCTGGAGTAATCACCCGCAGAACCGCGCGCGCGCGCGCGAGAGAGCACTCCTACTTCATTTGGTCTCCACTGTCTCCAGCACCAGGCTGCTCTCTCCTATTCTGGCCTCTTTTAACCTGTAAATAAAAAGCCACAGCTGTCCCTAGTTAACTCTTGTGGTGTCCAACTCCTGACAGCATGGGGCTTGGTGCTGGTTGACCATGCCAATCCCACTGCCTGTTAATTGCCTGCAAAAGAAACAAAGGGATGATTTTTGAAATTTTTAATACGGACAGATGTGGTGGTGCTGGTGGCTAAATTGCTCTTCTGATCGTCTTTTACAGAGAGGAATCCTATGACAGCCAGCCATGTTCTTCAGCTCTGAGCCTAGTTAATTGATGGGTGGGTCAGCTTTGTGACGGGCATATGGAAAACATGCTCTGTGTTTCATCGTTACTTTAAACAGGAATCATAGAATGGTAGGACTGGAAGGGACCTTGAGAGGTCATCTAGTCCAGTCCTCTGCACTCATGGCAGGGCTACGTATTATCTAGACCATCCCTGACAGTTGTTTGTCTAACCTACTCTTAAAAATCTCCATTGATGGAGATTCCACAGCCTCTCTAGGCAATTTATTCCAGTGCTTAATCACCCTGACAGGAAGTTTTTCCTAATGTCCAACGTAAACCTCCCTTGCTGCAATTTAAGCCCATTGCTTCTTGTTCTATCATCAGAGGTTAAGAACAACAATTTTTCTCCCTCCTCCTTGTAACAACCTTTTATGTACTTGAAAACTGATATCATATTCTCTCTGTCGTCTGTTTTCCAGACTAAACAAACCCAGTTTTTTCAATCTTCCCTCATAGGTCATGTTTTTTAGACCTTTAATAATTTTTGTTGCTCTCCTCTGGACTTTCTCCAATTTATCCACATCTTTTACAAATGTGGCACTCAGAACTGGACACAATTCTCCTGTTGAGGCCTAATCAGCATGGAGTAGAGCAGAAGAATTACTACTTGTGTCTTGCTTACAACACTTCTGCTAATACATCCTACAATGATGTTCACTTTTTATTTTATTTTTTTTGCAACAGTGTTATACTGTTGACTCATATTTAGCTTGTGGTCCACTATGACACCCCAGATCCCTTTTCACAGTACTCCTTCCTAGGCAGGCATTTCCCATTTTGTATGTGTGCAACTGATTGTTCCTTCCAAAGTGGAGTACTTTGCATTTGTCCTTATTGAATTTCATCCTATTTATGTCAGACCATTTCTCCAATTTGGAATGTTCTGGGCTAGTGTCAAATTCTACCATTGCTACCCCTCTGCATCATAGCGCTATAACTGTAGCTGTGTCTGGTGCTGGGGTGGGTTGAGCAGCTGTCCATGGTACTGAAACCAGGGCACCTCTCCTGTGGGTGCTCTAAGATCAGCAGACCTCCACTCTCTCTTCTGAATTCTCCCTCCCCCTTTGAGAGGTCTTTAGTTTGGGGTTTGCTGGCTTGAATATCAGATACAGGATCAGGACTTTATTGCTGGCAAGGGGCCATGCTGCAGCCAGATTGTCATCTTTGTACAAAAGAGAAGTCCACATCTCAGTTACTGCACCCGGGGTTCTTCACACCACTGTCCTGGCAGACAGCAGATTCCACATCATTTGGCTCACATTAAGGGTATTGCATGTCACTGTCCTCACACACTAGAGATAAGCCACACTACCTTCATTGTACAAAAGCCATTTAGCTCTTTTGTCATTGTATGAAGTACTGAGCTGAGACTAAAGACTGTTCCATATAGGTTTTATTTCTTTACCTTTCCTCCTACAGTTCTGATTAGCATGGGAGGAGAGGGGGCAGGGTCCTGTAGGCCCTTGAGTTTAGATTATTCCCTACATCCTCTGATTTAATGAAAGAATTATGCTGCAGAGCTCTCAGTACCCCCTCCCTCTGCAGGCAGAGTCCAGTTAATACATGGAGAAGGATGTAATGGTTTTTTTCTTCCTTCCTTTCATTCAGAGTTTTTATTCCCACTTGACCTTCCTGATGACATACATTGTCTTAATCTCTTTCCCTCCTACCATGAGTTGACATTAGACTTCTTAGAATGGTGTGGACACTAGGTGAGGGCCACACAGGTATAAGTTTTTATGGAGAAAGGCAAATGGAACAAATCTTAAGTTTTGACTCTTCCCTGAGCAGTTCACTTGTAGGGCTTCCTAGAATCCTCAGAGCTTTAATACTATTATCATATGAGACTGGAGGCATTAAGAAAAAAGAAACAGGCCAAGACACTTTCCTAGTAATCTGTACTCTAATCTGAAGAGAGGAATGGTATCTTAAAGCCAGAGGAAAGCTGAAAGCCTTGAACTTCAGGCTTATGTGCCATAAAACAAAGATTACAGAAGAAGTGTAGATCTTATATGGGTTGTAAGAATCTAATTTATGAATTTGATATCCTGTACATTTCTTTATTAAAGAAAACAAGGGGCTGTTTAATCAAAAGACTGTTTAAATTAAAATTGTTTGCTATAATAAGTAACATAAATGTTAGACAAAATATATATACCCAGTATGTTACAACTAAAAAACCCCTCTAAGCTTTAAAAAGCATGGAAATAGGATATGGCAATGGAGATAATTATTTGAATATCCCTAGAGCATTCTTTGACAAAAATGACATGTAAGCATTAGCATTACAAACTCCAATAGCAATCTTAATTCTGATCCTTTTCATGTTTTTATTCCTGTATAATACAGTTGTTCAAAAGTTTTGTGTAATAAGTATGGTATAAGGACAAGGAATAGTTTTAATGTTGGCATATCTACATTTTAACTTGAGTGTGTGAATATCATAAGATGATTTGCATCTATATAGACATTATCTTAACTTGTCATTGCCATATTTTGTAATGGTTAGGGACTTTTAATTATGAAGCTTTTGTACCATCTTCTCTGTAGTAGCCTTGGAGCATTGTGTGAAATATTGTCACTGCAGAGCCAGATTTAATCACAATTCCCCAAGGGTTTTGGTGAAATTTTTTGAAAGCCACTAATTTTTCAATGGTATGTTTAAAATAAATGCAGGTATATAATGCATATACAATATTTGTAATTGGCAGTACTGAAATTGTTAAAGGGATTTAGTCACTTTTTAATCTTTTCAAGTGTATCTCATCTAGTTTTAGTTAAAGCTACAAAAAGTCCTTACAAAGTCCTGGTGAACCAACTGCCAACTATTGATTTGTACCAAGACTTCATCTTTCTTCTCTTGCTGCATGTATCAGAGATTCTGTAGCCTCCACTTGGGGAAGAACAGGCTGTTTTTAAATTCTTCAGACCAACACTTCAGTCTGAAAGAGTTATTTTTAACCTGTCCTGACCCCTGTTTGAACAAGAATAAAATAAGGATTGGGCAGAATATGACACAAATCAATAGGTTATCCCAACAGATGTGATCTTTGGTGCCAATATGCCTCGGACACTTGCTGAAGTAACACAGATAAATGGTGATTTGTTAACACTGTGATCTGGGGACTGGGTGGCTCAGTGGATCAGGCAGTGACCTTTAATCATTGGGTCTCTGAGCTCTGAACATTGAGATAAAATCGCAGTCTTATAGTGGGAAGAGAAAAAAGTTCTAGAGAGTTGTGTGTTTTTGGTTCAGTGCTAATCACACTGCTTGGCGCAAAGCAAGCTACAGTAAAACCAATTACAAACACATTGGGAATGGAGGTTGTTCGTAACTCCAAACAAAATGTTATGGTGGTTCTTTGAAAAGTTTGCAACTGAACATTGACTTAAGACAGCTTTGAAACTTTACTATGCAGAAGAAAAATGCTGCTTTCCCTTTTTTTCAGTAATTTAGGTTTAACACAGTTCTGTACTGTATTATTGCGTGTGTGTGTCTGCTGCTGCCTGATTGCATGTTTCTGGTCCCAAATGGGGGTGTGGTTGACTGCTAAGTTTGTAACTTGGTGTTTGTAACTCTGAGGTTCTACTGTACTACAGTCATTCAAAATACAAAAGTCTCTCTGTTACCAGCCTTTTCCAGCCCAAATTCAATGCAGCATTCCATCCTATTGTATCCATCCCAAACTCTGCCAGCAAGAGGGGACTATAGGAAACCAGATAGAAACTGTAGCTCTAGGGAGCTCCCAGCAACTTCAATCCCAGTCTCCCAGTTGCTTAGGAAATAGCACTGGTGGTGCTTTCCTAGCCTGTCTTTCCAAGTAGGAGGCGCACTTGGAAGAATTTGTAGTAGCTCTCAAGGTAGGAGAACTTAGATCGCTGATCTGTAAGATGTTTTGAAAGCAGCTTCCCTTCTATTTTCTGGGAAGGGTGAAACTTTTTGGTTCCTGTGGCTGTCTTGAGTCTTGATCAGTTCTGGAAGGAAAGATGGGAGAGTTATTCAGAGGAGCAGAGCTATAGGGAACAACAGGAGTACTGGCTCCTTAATGTCCCCAATAATGTCCCCAGATCTCCCCTCACTTCCATTGGTCCCTGACAGACTCACCAGGTAGCCAGCTTTGATTTAGTCTTTGAAGGTGGACAGTCAGCCACCTTGACAATGCATGCCCCCAAAAGCGTATTACATATGGAGTGTTCTTCTCCACATGCCATTCAGGGTGTGGGAGAATGAGGCTTTCCTGAGCGTTTTCAAGGTAAAGGATGAAGAGCTCCCACATCTGTCCCTCTTAGTCCTCTTCCTGCCTGCCTCCTTTCAGCTGCTCTCTATTCCCCCTGCTGGCTTGCAGATGGCATTAGGATCACCACTTCTTCCAGGATGGCCTCTTGTTTGAGCTGCCTGTCCAAGTGCCCAGTGCACTGCCCGCTGTCCTATTTTATGGGCTCAGGATCATCCTGCATGTCCCTGTTTTTGTACTTCCAAGTTGGAGAGGGAAGGGGAGAAAGGGGCTCCTTCAGTCTATGCTCTGTTGGCCGGGGAGGTGAGAGGCCAGTGGGGGAACAGGTTAGGTCAGGGCCCAGACTGGTGTGTGGGATAGCAGGCTGGAGAGTGCAGACACAGAACATGGGTGTCTGTAGTGGGGAGCAAGGGCAGAGTGAAGGGAGGGGTGGCACATGGATTCCAGTCTCTGGGGAGTGATTCTGGGGTGTGGGACTGTCCACTTCCAAGCATCACAGACAGGTATGACTTGGGAGCAAGGCCTGGGGAGAACAGAGGGTGGGTTTTGCTATGCCTAGGGCTTGTTAAGGGTTTATTTCATTTTGGGGGTTTATTTTTTATGTAGATGTCCAAAAATCCGAGTGAGGGGAGCTGTCTTTGTGTCTACTGTAGTGAGTAATCTCTTTATAATGTTCCCTAGTACACTTTAATGCAGCCCCTTGTCACATAGCACAACATTAAAGCACAATAGGAACTTTTAATGCACACTACTAGGGGTGGACAAACTTTTTGGCCCGAGGGCCACATCTGGATATAACAATTGTATGGCAGGCCAAGAATGCTCACAAAATTGAGGGGGGGCGGCGGTGAGGGCTTTGGCTGGGCATGTGGGCTCGCGGGTGGAGCCAGAAATGACAAGTTCAGGGTGTGGGAAGGGGGTGCAGCTGTACGTGTGTGAGGGCCAGGGCTGTGGGGTCTGGGGTGGGGCTGGGGATGAGCAGTTTGGGGTGCAGGAGGGCGCTCCAGACTGGGACTCAGGGGTTTGGAGGGTGAGAGGGGGCTCTGGGCTGAGGCAGAGAGTGGAGAGGGGGGCTCAGGGGTGCGGGCTCCAGGCAGCGCTTACCAGAAGCAGTGGCATGTCCCTCCTCTGGCTCCTACATTGGGATGCAGTCAGGTGGCTCTGTGTGTTGCCCCATCTGCAGGCACCACCCCTGCAGCTCCCACTGGCTGTGGGTTCTGGCCAGTGGGAGCTGCGGGGGATGTACTTGGGGCGGAGTGGGGGCAGCATGTGGAGAGCCTCCTAGCTACCCCTACACATAGGATCTGGAGCAGGGACATGCTGTTGCTTCCAGGATCTGGGTGGCAAGGCTACGATCCCACTCCCTGGCTAGAGGGCTGGAGCGGGGCAAAGTCTGATGAGTCAGACACGGCCCATGGGCTATAGTTTGCCTACCCGTGGACTACACAGACCAATTAATTCACAACACATTAGTGTGCTTGAGAAATCACACCCCTCTAATGCACATTAGTGTTCCCTTTAGACAAGCCTTTAGATACAGTGACCTTTTCAGGTGTTCTTCAGTGTTTGTTGGATAAACACCAATTTCAGTTTTTTATATAGGACTCTTGTATTGATGTTTTTTGGTTAAAACTGAAACTCAAAAGCCCTAACTATGATTCACCCTTTCATCATAGGCGTGTGGACATTGAGACACAAGGCTTGCCACTTGTTCCCCAGTTATTGAAGTACAGTAACTCCTCACTTAAAGTCGTCCAGGTTAATGTTGTTTCGATGTTAAATTGCTGATCAATTAGGGAGCATGCTTGTTTAAAGTTGTGCAGTGCTCCCTTATAATGTTGTTTGGCAGCCCCATGCTTTGTCCACTGCTTGCAGGAAGAGCAGCTTGTTGCAGCTAGCTGGTGGGGGCTTGGAACTAGAGTGGACTGGCAGCCCCCTATCAGTTCCCCATTCCCATAAGTTCCCTGTGCAGCAGCTGCCCAGCAGGCTATCAATTGCCGGCTGTTCAGCTGTCCCTCTCCCTACTGCCCTCTGCCTTGGAGCTGCTTCCAGGAGCCTCCTGCTCTCTGTGCAGGGGTGGGGGGAAAGGAGGGACTAATGTCAGGGTGTCCACCTCCGCCCTGCTCCTGCACCCTGCTTATCCCTTCTCCATATAGAGCAGTGTGGGGACTCTGAGGGGGAGAGGTTGAGAGAGTGTTAGTTAAATAGAAACAAAACTCTTTGATGAGGGCGTGGTTGACATTTGATTTAGCTTGTTTGAAGCCCCTTGCCCTTTACATCCGTCTCTGTTGTGTATTTCTGGCTGCCCATTACTTAGACATCTGCCTTTACACCTGGGCATCTGTCCTGTCTGTCTATCTCCTATCTCTTTCCTTCCATAAGGAGGAAGCAAAACTTTATTTCAACCCAGAACATTTCGTGACTGTCAAATGGATACGTTCATCCTGCACTTTTTCTTTGAGATAAACTCAGACCAAGACAAATAGGTCTCTTTTTTGCAAGTCTCTGAGTGGGTCTTTGGCCAGAGAGTCCTGGAGCACCTGTCTCATTCTCAAGTTATATCTGTCGGCACTGTGATTATTGACTGACAGTGTGCTTAAACTGAGCAATTGTAACCAAAGCTGCAAAGTTCCTCTGGACGTTGAGAGCTCTCTGCAACTGCTTCCTTCTTGCACGAAATTTGGAAAGATAATTCCATCCTCGGAATAGGGATTGGGGAGATAAGGGTGAGAGGAAAAGGGGTGGCTGTCCTGAGGGCAGTTTTCAGCTGAGTGTCGGATGTTGCTTTGTTTTGTCAGCTTGCCTGTCAGTGCAGGGGCCTCAGGTGAGCACTGCAGCCCTGCCTGAAAGTAGCATTTCTCCTCTGATTTCTCACAAGGCCAGAAATGATTTTGTATTGCATGTCCCCTCTAATGGATACTTTGGAAGGAAGGTGCTTTTCAGGGGTTATCCTTGAACAGAGTAAATCCAGTCGCCCTACTCCACAGGGATACCTGCCCTCCGGCTGTCAGGCCAAGCAAATACTTTCAACCATAGTTGTCTTCAAATATTTGTAAGTAGAAAAACTCAGCTCCACAAACTCTAACTTTCTGTCCCTGTTTCCAGTAGGAGACACTCCCTCCGCCGAAGGGTCTGTGAGAGAACGCAGTGGTTTTTCCTCTCCCAAATTGGAGGTATATGATAGGGATGTCTAGATTAGGGTTTTGGGTTCATGAAGTGGAGGTATAGCATAGGAAACTGGAAAAGAGGGATTAGGAAATATGTGATGGGGGAAGGGCTGGGGAGGAGAGCGTTGCATTCACAAGCTGATAGAGGGTAATAGCACCATAAGAAATAAACACTCGATGTCTGTAAAGAACAAGCCAAGCCAGGCCAGCAAAACCATCACCTGTTGTTGCTGTTGACTGCTGGTTGAAAGGAGCTGTGGGTTGATGCTGGGGATGCATTTGAATTTTAGTGAAACATTTGTTGTGGTTTCATGAAATCCTGTTCTCATTCATTAGGATGAGATTGGATGGGAGCATGGGGACTGAGAAATGGCCAAAGGCAATGGTGATCCTAAAAGAATCACAGGAATTAGAGATGGCTAGATGACCAGACCTTTCCCATCTCTATCGTGGAAAGACTGTGATGGTAACATATTGAGTGGCAGGGAGGTGGCCAGTGAGGTGGGGAAGGAATTAACTTTAGCCCTGGTGTGATTAATCCTCTGTTAAAGATCTGGAAGAAGAGGTAAACAGTCCATTAATTAAGTCTGCAGATGATACTAAAATGGGAGTGTTCCAAACACCAGCGAGGAGAGAGCAATAATGCAAAGGGATTTAGAGATTAGAAATATGGGCAGGAAATAAAACTACGTTCAACCTGGGCAAATACAAACTGGAGAAAAACGAACCTGAAACACAGATGATATAATGTGGAAAAAAGCTTGAAAAGTAACAGTAGCAAACAGAGACCTGGAGATGAGTTAAGTGCCTGCAGCGTGACAAGGCTGAGAAACCTGGCATTTGGCTCAATGGAGACAATGAGCCTCATACAATGGAAAGACTCCCCCTGGCTCCATCAAGTGTTGGATTGGGCCTGTAGTGTCTAAAAGGAGATCTGAGTGAAGAGAATGGTGACGGGACAAGGAAGAAAGTTCCATCATTTAACATGGCAACCCAAACCCTGGGAGAATTAAACTATAAATGGGAAAACAGCTGATGAAAGTAGAATTGAATCAGCAGCAGGATTGTTCCTCATGGCACATAAAAAATAACTATGTTGTGTCCTTCTGAGCTCCTAGGATGGAAGGGTGCTGGAGAAGAGCTGCTGCACCAATGTGGGTGGAGTGATCCTCACAACTTCCTTGGGAGAAAAGTCTGTATGAACCCCTGTTTTGTAACGGAAGAAACTGAGGCACAGAGAAGTGACTTAGCTAGTGCCACCAATATATTATATAACTGAGCTAGGATTGGGATCCTGATTCCTAGTCCCCTGCTCTACCTATTAGAGACATTCGCTAGTATTTTACCCAGTTTAGTGTTGGATATCCTGAGCTGAGTGACATGGGTCCTTGCCCTTCCATTAGATAATGATTCCACTACCTGAACCATCTCAATGTCAGGGAGTTTATCCTGAGTTCTTCCTTCTTTTCATTCCATCCCATTACTGTAAGCTACACCCTTTCATACCACCCTACATCCCTGGACTTTTCCTCTTTAAGTATCTGGGGTGCATGGAAATTTCACCTTTTGGTGCCAGTGGCTCATGATAACAGGCCATCTGAGTCGGGGCCCTGGGCATTTTTAAAATCAGTTCCTCAGTTATGGGTCTTCCTTCCTCTGCTGCCCATCCAAGGTTAGCAGGTGGTTCAGTGATGCAGTGCTGCATCGCTCTGCATTGAGGCTTTGCAGGGAGTAGGTCAGCAATGCCAGCAGGGGTGCCAAGGTCATCAATGCAGTCGTCACACAGTCTTCAATGTACTCAGTTATGGATTTACTGATGAAAAGAGTAGAAATATGGGCTCCCTCCAAGCACACTTGTACCATGCATTTTGCAGGGTTTGGGTGTCTTGATATAGTCTGCTGTAATTGTCCCCTTTCCAAGTGAAGTAGAGTGTATGCAAAGAAAGACCTAAAGCTAAGATCCATGAAAGCTGTGTCACATAGTTAATATTAACCTGGGGAGGTGCTGGCTTAAAACTGCTTTACAAATGAGCTCTGTATTATATGCTAATGATGATAAATACTGTACAGTATACAGGAGGTCCAGTCACTGACGTGTGGAGCAGGCTAGTGCAGGAATGTTTGAGGGGGGCTATGACACTGAGTTTGGGGAACTCCTGGAGTACAGTAGTGGTTTCTGAAAGGTGGTATGTGGGGCACTCATCTCTAGAGTTCAGGGGAGGGTAATAGGGAAAGGAATTTTATCATTTTTTCCTTGATGGCTTTTTGTGCCCTGCAGTGCTTTCCTGCTTGACCTCTGCAAGCTGAGTTCACATGGCCAGCTCGCTGCTACTGCCTCTGAATAACAAGGCAGGCTTATCTCACTGTCCTTGGCCACTGCGTCTGGAGTCCACACCTATCTCCTCATCCACAGAGGCAGAGGAGGGAGGTTAAAGACAATCAGGGGGCAGAAGCGGTATCGTCAAAGGCATTTCATCTCCCTCCAACCAAAAGGTCTAAAATAAACTTAGGAACATAGAAAGGGTCAGACCATTCACACCAGTAATCCATCTACTCCAGTATCCTGTTTCCAATGGTGACCTGTATCAGATGCTTCCGAATAGTCAGTTATGGAATAATCAGCCCAAAAGGGGAGTTTCTTCTGTCCCTGCAAATTAGTGATTTGCTTGGGGCTTGAAGCATTTCTGTTTTGATCCTATCTGATGTAGTTGTAGCTATTCTCATTTTCATACAAGAAGAGCTAGAATTATAATAGCTAATGTTGAAAACAAACATTTTATGTGGGATGCAAAACCTCATGCTTCAGGGTTTGTCTAAGACAGTCTCTGGCTGCTAGGGGTAGTATGAGACTTTTGGCAGGGAGGAACACATCTGCCTGCTGTGGGGTGGGTTTTTTTGGTTGTTTTTTTGTACCTTCCTCTGCTGCATTGGGTTCTGGCCACGCTGTCAGAGACAGGATACTGGACTAGATGTCACATTTGTCTAATTAGTATGAAAATTCCCATGTTCCATTATGCATATGAGTGATCCTTATTTTTTAATCCTGCTAAATGTGTTGCCTCTTATCTTGTGGCAGTGAGTTCCACAGGTCAATTATGCTTTGTGTAAAATTGCTTTTTCCACTTCCTGTTTTTAAGTTTGTTGCATTTCAGAGTCATTGAATGCCTCCTTGTTCTCGTATTATGAGAGGGCAAAAGGTATCTCTGCAGTGCTCCAATCATTTTCACTACCCATCTCGGGATCCCTGTTTCTGCTATATCTTGTTTCAAATAAGGTAACCACAACTGATGAACACGCTGGAGCTGATTCTCCCCTGAGCTGTGATCCTTTTATACATTTCTAGTGGCAATGGAGGGAAGGGGCAGACACTGCCCCTGGGGAATACTCCCTACATTTTTACCAATGCTACACATTGAGAAGTTCTACTGAACTGTCTGCTATGGTGCCCAGATCTTTTTTTCAGTGTCTGTAGTTAATTTAGAATGCCCAGTAATATGTCTGAGTGGTTAAAATGACTCCTTCCAAACCGCATTACTTTGCTTTTTGCCAACACTGAATCCCATCTGCCATCATGCTGCTCATTCACTAGCTTTGTTAGGTCTCTCTCAAGTGCCTCACAGTCCTCTCTAATCGTGACTAACCTAAATTATTTTATGTCAGCTGCTAATTTTGCTACCTCACTGTTCACCTCCTTTTCCAGATCATTGATAAATATATGGGTCCTAGCACAGCACCTTGTGGCACTCCTAGGGTGACCAGATGTCCTAATTTTATAGGGACAGTCCCGATTTTGGGGTCTTTTTCTTATATAGGTTTCTATTATCCCCCACCCACTGTCCCAATTTTTCACACTTGCTGTCTGGTCATCCTCTGTTAACTTTTTGCCATGCTGAGGTTCAACCATTTACTCCTATTCTTTGTTTTCAGTCTTGTCCAGTTTCTAATCCGCGATGGAACATTCTCTCTCACCCCAGGGCTGCTGAGTTTCCTTAGAAGGTCTCTGAGTGACTTTGTCAAAAGCCTTTTGAAAGTACAAATAAATTATGTCAATAAGTTCTCCTTTATCTTTTAGTCTGGAGATATGTTCACACAATTCCATTGACTCTAAATCAAGTACTGACTCTGCTTCCAGAGTGACCATCTCATCTTCGTTCTTAGGATATGTCTTCACTACCCGCCGGATCAGTGGGTAGCGATCGATCTATTGGCGATCGATTTATCGTGTCTCCTCAAGACGTGATAAATCAATCGCCAAAGGCACTCCCCTCAACTCTGGAACTCCAGCTCGCCAAAAGGCGCAAGCTGGAGTCGACAGGGGAGACCGTTGCCGCCGTGAGGACGGCAAGTAAGTCGATCTAAGATGCACCGACTTCAGCTACGTTATTCACGTAGCTGAAGTTGTGTGTCTTAGGTCGACCCCTTCCCATACTGTAGACCAAGCCTTAGTAGACATTGAGTTCATGGGGATATAGACATATATGGAGTTTGGGGATAAAGGCACTGCACAATCTCTTTTGCAGCAAAGGGAGGAGTGTGGACTAAGGGACTTCACTTTAGTTTTGCCTGGATTTCACTTGGCTTCTGTTTAGTGATGACTTCTCTCATACCTGTTATATGGAAGCTCAGTCCTGTGTACAAAGGAGAACTCTTCCAAGAGCTTATCTGGAACTTTAGCACTCCACTGAAGGGAGAGGTATAGACCTCCTTCCCTGCCTTAGGAAACAAGCTGATGTTTTCATGCCCTGACCCTAACTAGGCTCTCAAAGCCCATCACAGCCACCACACAGGAGAGCTGGGACCTCTGTACGCTGCCTGTCTGAGGTTGAAAAGTTATCAAATGTAAGTGTGCGAGCACTCTTCAGTCCTGAGGGTTTTTCCTCTAGTTTCTCAGAGAGCTGGAAGAGTTTAGCACTGAGGATTTTTCAGGGGCTGGTTTTGTGGGGCCTGAGAGGTCTCTGTGGGGTCTATTTCTCTGGGAGTTGAGAATTGATGCACTTTCATGTCACCCATCATCTGACTTTAGTCTTTTCCCCTCGTTCTTGTGTTTCTGGTTCCCCTGCAGCACCCAGCCTTACAATGCTGCTGCTATTCTCTTCTGTCTGGCACGTGCTTTCCAGGTGCTTGTATCCTCTGAGTCCTGCCTCTGAGGCCAGCCCCTTGATGACAACTGCCTGGCTGCCCATCAAAGGCACCATTTAGAGCTGCCCTTAGAGCAGACAGAAGGCTGCAGTGTTAGACCCAGAAATCTGACACAGTGTGGCCCAGCCAGTTTTCAGTGTTCTTTGACAGTCCTTCAGCTCATGTCTGTCAGCCCCCCTGTCAGGCACACAAGTTCACTTCCATCTTGGGAGAAGGGGAAAGAGAAAAGACATTTCACCGAGTGGTGGGCACATGGGGGCATGTAGTGAGATAACGAAGGAGCACAAAGGCAGTTGAAATCCCCCAGCGGATATTGCATTGCTGGCTGGATTGACAGGTTAAAAGTACAGCTGGGACAAGTTTCCTCCTCCCTCCCTCCCAGAGAGGTGCTCAGTGAGAAGAGAGATACATCCACCTGGATCATGGCCTAAATCAGTGTTTAGTCCAGCTCAGCCACAGCCTGATGTGGGAACAGCTCAGAACAGTTTGTTACTGGCTTTCTCTTGGGATCTATCAGATAAATGTTTAAAAAAAAAATCGTGGTTAAACAATGAATGCTGATGAATCAGTTGAAATCTTGATGAGTCCAGGGGTGAAATTTTAGCATTTTTCAAATCTGTTGTAGTGAAGAGAGCTCCTGGCACCAGTTCAGATCATGTGTAGGAAGCTGTTTGCAAAGCACAAAGTTCACTCACAGCCAAAACCTGTCAGTTGGCTCCCAGAGCTCAGGATGACAAAGCTCTTAAGTGACTAGCCCACAAATAGCCTAAAATAATAATGTTCTGCATTTCCATTCCATCTTTCAACCCAAAGCTCTTTAGAAACTTAACTTAATGTGCAAGCTGTAGGGATCACTTCAGCCGCCGCTGAAATGCTCCCACCTCTGGAGTGAAGAGGGGCAGCTGTTTAGCAGCCATACAGAAACTCTAGGAAACAGTAAATGACCATCAACACCCTGTCTTTTATGAAGAGTGCCACAGGATCTTTAATGACCATGAGCAATTGAAAGCTGTGTTACATCTCATCTAAAGACAGTCTCTAGCATGACACCACTAACACCAGATAACTCAGTCCTGATTCAGAGACACTTCCTGCAGGACCATGAGGCTATGTCTACGTGATGAGCGAGGGGTGAGTCCTCTGCTTAGCTGTGCTGAGTACAAACTTGGGTAGGTACTCAGCATGGTTAAGCCATGCCTCCACAGCTGCTTCCTGTGTTACTGCGGCAACTCCGATATTTATACTCACCGCAGCTTGATGAGAGCTAGTGTGAGTATCTGTACATGAGCAGGGGAACCATACCCCTGACTTAAAATGTAAATGTAGCCTTTGTTTCGCTTGGAAGTTTCTCATCCTGAAGCTGATCCAGTCTAGCTCTGTTCATGTAGTCTCTTGGGAGACTACAACACAGGTTGGCTTGGCTGGAAGTTCATTGTCTAGTGTGAATTTCTCACTCTGAGGGCAGATCTACACTATGGGTTAAATCGAACTAAGTTATGTAACTCCAGCTATGTTATTCACGTAGCTGGATCAACGGAAGAAACTCTTCTGTCAACTTACCTTATACTTCTCATTCCAGTGGAGTACCGGAGTTGAAGGGAGAGAAATCTGTGGTCAATTTAGTGGGTCTTCACTAGACCCACTAAATCAACTCCTGGTGGATCGATCACAGCAGTGTCAATCCATGGTAAGGGTAGATATGCACTGAGAAAGCTACATTACTTACTCATGATTTATTTCTTCGGGGAACGATGAACATCATAGGCAGCCTTCTCTTCTAGGTCACAGGTTCAAATCTGGCCTGGCCCAGAAGTGACAGAAAGCTGTGTAGTTGGCTGTTGTGACATGAGTTGGTGGCCTCAGTCCTTTTACTAGTAGAGAGGGGTGTGAGTGTGGACCGTGAGGAGATGTGTTCATTGGGGAAAGAGGTGCCAAACTCTCAGGACAGATGACCTCAGAGGTATGCAAATAGAGCTTTGCTGAGAATCTCTTCCTGTTCCCCAGCAGCTCACCTCTGTGAGGTCAGAGGGCAAACACAGGTGATTTACTGGGTGAGTGGCTAAAGCTGTTGATGAAAGGGCTGCATTCCAGTGTACTCTCTCCCCACCGTAAGAAGGGCTGGAAGAGAAGGCAGCTCAGGGGTACAAGCAGACCTGAGGGGAGGAGGGAAGGTGGTGGTGGTGAGCTGTAAGCTTACTAACAAGTAAATAATAAGTACAATGAACAGAATGCCCAGTGAGGTGAGAGGGGATTCACCCTTACCCACACTCGGCCCACAGACAAATCACACCTACACGGTGGTGTTTCTCTCCACATTTATGTCCTGTATGCCCTTCCACCTCTCCCAGCATGTTACCACTTCTCTCCATTTCTGAGCCCCACTCCCTAACCCATGTCACTTGGTAACATTGCTTCTTGTATAGGCTTTGAGGCTGCCTAACACTCCTTATCCTGGGCATAGCTGGGTCAGAAGGACCTGCACATGAGTATCAGTCGAACTGTTTAGCCCAAACACCTGAGATTCTTCTGGAACTCTTCCTTCCCCCTTCTCCCCACTCACTGTCCTGCTCTGCAGGGGCTTATTATTCTGTTCTGCATGTAGCAGTATCTGTTTCATTCCCTACAGGGAGGTTAATAAAGACCTACAGCCTTGGTTACATTTGGCTTTTACAAAATAAAAAATACAAATAGCACATAAGGAGCATTCATTACTGAGCCCTGGGCCTTTCGCTGCTCCTTGGATACACATTCCCCTCCCCCAGCATCTCTCTCCCTCTCTTTTTTAATATGTTTTTTTTTAATTTGTTTTGATGAATGAGTGACAGCCCTGACACCCGATTCGCTGAGATTAATAGAAACGACACAATATTTACGTCGCGCCAACGAGCAATTATCCTGCCATCTATCTTTGAGATTATCTTTCTGATTGAAAACTACTCATCCGTGTAATCGGAATTATTTGGAATTAGAAGGGAATTTATGGCCCCTCTCTCTCCCTCCTGTACACCTCTATCTCCATGTTTCTCTCTTCCTCCTCCTCCTCCTCCTCTAAATGCATTTCTTTCCTCCTTCCATCCTTCCCTTAGCCCCCTTTTCCAGTCATTGTGGCTGGAGCATCATGTGGCACTTGGTCTAAAGGCTTCTCTTCAAAAGAGTGCTTCTGAGCATTGTGATGCAATGCAGGTGCAGTTTGGTACAGAGAGAGAAGGCAGCCAGAGAAGCACTGGAGTGAGAGGAGGAAGACAGTGAGGGTAGTGCAGGGGTTGGGGCTCAATGGGAAGGAATTGCAATGCCAGAGAGGGAAGATGTCAGGTGGCACGTGAGTGTTGGAGAGGCCAGACTATGTGAGCTGTGCTTAGTCTGGAGTTGGGGTATCTGCACAGGCAGTACCAGGATGGTGGGAATGAGTGTTACCTTCTGCCCTGCCCTGCCCTATGTTGCTATTGCTGTCTTTTCTCTGTGTTTCTGTGGTGCCTCATACCTCGGTATCTATTGTTCACTGAGCTGAGCCAATCCCCCGATTTCTGATCTGAATCTTTAACTCAAAATAATTGTCCATCTCACTGTGTATGATTGCGAATCTCCTGTCTGCAATGAACCTGTGTGCTGGGGCCATTGTGTGGTCTGCTGAGATCCCATTGGTTCCTGAAGAGGGCAATGTGATCTGGTGGCCTCTAGAGTATGTGCTGGGCCCTGGAAGCCTCTGGTCTGTTCTGATGGCCTCTGGTACAATTCCATGTTGATTAGAAGTGGCTTTGAGAAATTATTATACCATGTTTTCTGTTGCTTCATCAAATCCTTTCCATGTGAGTAAGACTAATGGGAACCCTCAGTGAGTGACTGAATCTAACTTCCACAGTCAGTGTATCTCTCTCCTTTGCTTTGGTTACTTTTGTTTTCTTTTTTGCACTGATATGTAAAGGAGGTAATTGGCCTGTACTGTTTGTCTATGGCCATCCTCAGATTGGGAGACATGACTGTTCTTCTGTGTGAATCCAGGATGGGACATCTGAATTTTTCATATGGTCCCTTTCTTCCTCTTCAATCTCATCATTCTGTGTAACTTTTAGAAAAGCTCTTCCTACCTCCTCCAGTGGAAACTGGGAGTGATCACTCCTATTAAATGATGGTATAGCCTGCAGTGGTATACACTATAGTGCAGTCTGCTTGGAGAACAGCACCTTCTTTCACTCTGATCTCTGTGCATGGCCCAGCATAGCAGTTTATCTTTATGGTAGGAAGGAGAAGCCTAGAGTAGTGGGCATAAAAGCCTAGAATACCTGGGGAATTGCCAGTGCTATGGTCTCATTGGTAGCATGTTTCCCTGATGTGACTGAAAAGATGGCCAATTATTCTGCAGTCTGGGATGGATAAATTCATTTGCAGACTTCCCTTCTTGAAGATATTTCACAGCAGTGATGCTCATTGGGGCATTATGCCTCCTCACTCAACCTTCTGCAAATCTTCTGAGTTTTTTATGAGGAATTAGGTGTGAGGGAAGGAACTACTACTTTTGTGTTGAACACATTCCAGTAGTGTCTCTGTGACTGATGGGTGATGCCATGTTGGAAATCAGTCTCCTGGATCTAGTGTGCAGTGGCACTGTCTTTACACAGCTGGCATGATATGAGAGCTCTTGATACACCATGCAAAGCTCTCAGGTGCTGTGATTAGTTTTGGTAGGTACCTTCTGTTGGGGACATGCATGACTCTGCTTTTGGGATGTTCATGGTGGCTACAGTCATTGAAGTCTGTACACAGATCTTCTCCCCTGCCATAAATGAGCGTCTAACTCTAAGAAGTCCTGTTTTTTGGTGAGTGCCCTCAACCCCCAAGTTTTTCATTATTTTTGGTGAGCTGTATCCTGTGAAACTTATTGCTTTGGGTTTGCCTGAATTCCAGTGTCCTGAATGGGAGAAAGTTCCCAGCTTCTAAATTTTTATGCAGCCTCCTTTTCAGCTGCTCTGCCCTTGCATATTCCAGCCTCGCGCATCCTGCTCCCCACTTTTCTTGGCCTCAGTCCCTGTGAAGGATACACCTGCCCTGCACTAGGCAGGAATGGGTTAACTCCATACTATGGGTTAAGGAAGCAATTCCCCCTCACCTCTACTGAGCATGCTCCAGCGGCAACCATGGTATAAATGGGAGCAATTCAGCTCAGTCTGCCTGACCAGGGAGGAGAGCGGATGTGCATCGCAAACTCCTGCCGGGGAGCTATCAGAGCCTATCACTGCCCAGTTTACAGTCAGGGGCACAGAGCAGCGACAGGATTTGCTCAGGGTGGCACAGTGAGTCAGTGGCAAAAACAAGCCTAGAGCTCATATCATGTGACTGCCACTCCTGGACTTCAGCCAGTAAGCTACTCTGCTTCCTATCTGGTGCCTAAACTGTATTGGTCAGCCAGAGCCTAGACTCAGGTTCTCTGAGGCCCAATCGGAGTCTGGACCTGAACTTTCCTCAGCACAAAAGAAAAGCCTGTTTCACTCTTGAGATTTAGAGATGACAAAAGCCACTGAAGGGTTTTTTAAAAGACTTTACTATAATTTCCAGTCACCCTGCTCTCTCACCTTTCAGTTCAGGATAAATAGAAACCTCACTGAGGTTTGAAGAGGTACGAAGAGGGTTTCTTAGCTTGCCTCTGAATCAGTGGATGAGGTGAAGTTTTAAACTGTGGGCATCAAGCTTCACCAAGCCAAAGGCTGCATCTGTAAATTACTAGAGCCCAAAAGCCACACCTTGGCCTTGATGTTGTAATCAGATCTGCTAACACAAACACACATTGTTTGCTGGTGCCCCAGTTTACCAAATGATTCAAATTGCTCTGTACTGTATCAGTGACCTGTCCTCTGACCTGTCCCCTTACCACTCCCCAATTTCTGTGTTATCTGCAAACTTTGTCAGTGGTGATTTCATGTTTTCTTCCAGGTCATTGATAGAAATGTTAAATAGTGTAGGGTGAAGAACTGATCCTGATGAGACACCCTCCCTCCCCCCAGAAAAATACCCATTCGATCACGATTCCCCCTTTATAATTCTATTTTGCGACCTGTCTATTAACCAGTTTTTAATCCATTTAATGTGTGCTGTGTTAATTTTATAGCTTCCTAGATTTTTAATAAAAATATTATGCAGTACCAAGTCAAAGACTTTAGCGAAGTCTAAATATATTACATCCATATTATTTCTTTTATTGACCAAACTTGTACAGTAGACTCTCGATTATCCAGTATGATAGGGAAAAAATTAATCCTGGTTAATTAAATCCCAGATAATCACTATCTATTGGAAATATGGGGGAAGAGGGAGTGGTTCACCAGCCACCCTGTGCCGGGGGGAGGGTGTGTTAGTTCACTGGCTGCCCTGCACCTAGAGTGACCAGATGTCCTGATTTTATAGGGACAGTCCCGATTTTTGGGTCTTTTTCTTATATAGTCTCCTATTATACCCCCATCCCTGTCCCAATTTTTCACACTTGCTGTCTGGTCACCCTACCTGTGTCCTGGTGGGGTTTTTTGGTTTTTTTCTCTTTTGTGCTTGGGGCGGCAACAAAGCCAGAGCCGGCCCTGCGAGTTACGCATATTTCTTTTGACATCCTGGTTAATCCACAACCTGGTTAACCCAATCCTGGATAATCGAGAGTCTACTGTAATCTCATGGAAAAAAAAATTTCTAGTTAGTTTGAAAGGGTTTATTTTCCACAAACCTCTCTTTATTGGCATTAATTATATTATCCTCCTTTAATTCTGTATTAATTGAGACTTGTATCAGCTACTGCATTATCTTTCCTGGGATCAATGTTAGATTGACAGAACTGTAATTACCCCGAGTCATCTCATTTACCCTTTAAAATATTGGGATAACATTAATTTTCTTCTTGTCTTCTGGAACTTCCCCATTATTCTAAGACTAATATTAATGGTGCAGCAAGCTCCCCAGTCAACTCTTTTAAAATTCTTCAATGCAACTTACCCAGCCATGATGATTTACAAATGTTTAACTTTAGCAATTGCTGTTTAACATCCTTGTAATAGGGTGGCTTGCTCTTGGGCTCGGGCTAAGCCAGCACTGTTTAGAGAACAAGCCCCATGAAGAGGAATCAGCTGATTCAAATATAAAAGGCTGCAGGGTTGTGTGTGGTTGAGAGAAGTAACAACAATGGTCAGAAGCAGGAGGTCTAGCAGTAAGCTAGAGAACCCTGGGAAACAGGAGACTGTGTAGAGCTGGAATTGATGAAAAACTGTGTGTGTATTTGGGGAATTTTGTTGCCAGCCTGGTGCAGAGTGAATTAAAGGATTCTGGGCTGAGAAGGTGAATGGAAACTGAGTTCTTTGGGGGCCCTGGTGGAGGGGAAATAGAGGCAGGTGGCGGCCATGGTATTACAATCCTCCTGAGATATTAGTGAAGTAGAAAGAGCGGTGTCATATGCTATAACTACATCATCTGGGTTTTTTCCCCCAAATACAGAACAGAAATATTTATTGAACACTTCTGCTATTTCTTCATTATTATTGATAATTCTACCATTTCCATCTAGTAATGGACTAATACCACTGTTAGGATTCTTTTTGTTACTCATGTAAAAAACCCTCCTTATTGTCCATAACTCTACTGGCCATAGATTTCTTGTGTCCTTTTGCTTCCCTTATCAATTTTCTACAGTTCCTAGCTTCTGATTTAAATTCATTACTATCTAATTCCCCTTTCTTCCAGTTGTTGCTGTTGTTGTTTTGTTGTTTTTAATAGCTGCCTTCACTTTCCTTCTAAACCAGTTTGTTTTTTTTTAAAACAGATCTTCTCCTTGAATGTGGGATTGTGGCTTTTGGGGCTGTGACGGGGTGGAGTGGCCCCACACTGGCACTTCAGGGGTTAACCCCTCTGGGCTGAGGAAGCCACGCCTCGGAAACCCTGCTGGGCATGCTCCAACTGGAGAAGCAGTATAAAAGCCTGCAAAGCTACTCAGTTGGGGCTGACTGCTGGAGAGGGAGGATGCATACTGCTAGCTCCTACGGAGGTACAGCCAGGATCCTGGGTTCCAGAGGCCAGCCCAGCAGAGACGCAGCCGGAAGCCCAGCGGGACGTCGGCCCGGAGTGGGAACGCTGCGGGAGACCCCAGGACACCGAAAGCCCAGCAGTACGGGTAGGAAGTGACCCAGGAAACTTTTAAAGGGACACGCACGCTCGGCGTGTTGCGGGTAGATCCCTGCCGAGCTAGGGGCAGGGAAGCCCCACTGACAGGTGAGCCCTGGGTCGGGACCCGGTGGACTGGGTGGGCCTGGGTCCCCCGCCCCCGCAGTCACTGGGCTGCATCTCCCCGAGACTCAAGGGAACTTTATGGACTCTGGCCATTGGGCTGTGCTACCCCTGGGAGAGGGGAACTTTATGGACTCTGGCCACTGGGCCCCGCTGCCCTGAGACAAGGAGAGCTTTATTGACTCTGGCCGTTGGGCCACACTACTCCGAGATAAGGGGGAACTTTAGGGACTCTGGCCATCGGGCCGCGCTACCCCGAGATGGGGGAGCTTCGTTGACTCCGGCCATTGGGCCACGCTGCCCCGTAATTGGGGGTTATAGAGTGGCGGAGGTCCACCACCACGACCCGCCCCCGCCCCAGAGGGGCGCCGTGGGGCTGGACCCGCCACAGGGGCATTTAGTTAAATGTTCTTAAACAATTCCCAATCAGTGTTCACATTCTTCCTCTCAGGTGATATGGCCCATAATTGTTTTCAGCTTTGTGAAACTGGCCCTTTTAAAACATGAAGTGTCTCTATAACTGGACTTGACTTTATTCTGTTTCTATATGATCACTTGTACTGAAGTTACTATTAATGTCATGGTACTGAAACCTGATTAACAGAAAGGGAAAGTGAATTTTATTCACACTGCTTAAAACTTTTTGGGTTTTGGTTGCTTTTGGGTAGTAACTTATCTCAAATACACTAGAAATCATTAGGAGAAAAATTCTCCTTGCTAAATATTCAATGCCCAGTGCATCTATTAAGGAGTGAGAGAGCTCACATTTGGCATCTAAGACCTCCAATGAGTTTTCTACCAAAACCAGGGAAGGACTGATTTGACATTCCTGATGTTTCAAAAGTAGAAGTCAAGATTTTTTTTTTTTTAAAGGATACCTTTCAGACTTCTTTTATCCATTAAAAAGGAACAAACATTTGCAAAAGACCTCCTCTTCACCCCAGTTTTATTAAGTGTGGGTTGGGTTTTTTTGCAGGTCACAATTTATATGAGCGATTTTAGCTTGGTTCTTGGCAAATAAAAAGCTTTTCAGTTCACAAAAACCATCGTTGCCACCCTGACTCTGACTGATTACCATCACCACCCTCATGCCCACCTGAAAACATTGATCCTGTAGATCCAAGTGCATAGCTAGTGCTATTCATCTAGGGAATGATTTTAGTTATCTCAAAGGGACAAGTAGGAGAAAATTCCTGGAAACTGTGCCCAGTACTCTTTGGACAGCAAATGGCTGAAGCTGAAATGGAGACCAAGCTCATTGCTGGAACAATCTTTTTAAAATGTATCTAGGACTGAGAATTTGGGGTGGGACCCCAGTCAGGTGAACCCTAATGGGGAGAGAAGAGGGAAGTGATGTCACTGCTTGAGCAAGTATCAAATACAGAAGATGACACGCAACTGGGCAGGGTCGGCTCCAGACACCAGGGCTCCAAGCACGTGCTGGCGGCGGCAAGCCGTGGGGGGCAGCCTGACGTTTGCCATCAGGGTGGCAGTCAGGCTGTCTTCGGCGGCATTTTGACAAGTGGTCCGCGGCTGCCGCGGATTCAGCAGAATTTCGGCGGGAGGGACAACGAGGCCATGGGACCCATGGACCTCCTGCAGAAACGCCACCAAATCCGCAGCAGCTGCGGACCTCCCACAGGCATGCTGTGGAACTGCCGTGCTTGGGGCGGCAAAAACCTTGGAGCCATCTCTGGAGCTGGGCACTGAAGTAATTTAGCCTGGGTTTGTTTTCAAGAAGTAGAAATCAGACTAACAAGGCCTTAGGAGCAGGGGGCAATGTAAACAGTTAATGGAATAAGACAGAAATTTGGTAGGGAAATATGTTGTGAGGTACAATTGCTAACTCCGCATGAGACACGTGGGCCCAGATGGGAATCTCCAGTTCCTTCCGCCCAGAAATTCCCTATGTTGTTGTTAATTAGCATGGAAATATTTTTCTAGCTGCAGAAAGGGTTGTTGAATTGCCAGTGGGATATTGGGAATGGTTAGTCTATCAAGTAACTGTTAATTGGGTTACTTCCCACTACTGTTGATATGCTGGGGGAAAGAGAGGGGATGGGGAAGGAAAGGGTGGAAAGCATGGGACAAAGAGACTGGACACAGGCGCTGACAAGACAGGGCAGGCTGAAATGAGAGGGCTGAATAAGAAAAGGCTGCTTGTGCTCCAGGACAGGAAAAGCAGAATGAGAAGCAAAATCCAAGCTAGGTAAAAAAGGAAAACTCCTGGGAAACCTAAATAGCACCAGAATTGATTGATTGCAATTACTCAAGGGAATCACTAATTCCTTGGGGTCTCACTGTTTCCTGCCTTGCACCTTGTCTAAGGTTACACCTGTGCAAAATGAGCACAAAACACTCAGAGTATCAGAATAGTGGTGTGTTACACTCACTCTACACACGTGTAAGGCGGAGTTGAATCTGGACAATAAGCTGCCCTGGACACAGGCTACCTTTCTTTGCTGACTGGTTCTAATATCTTCACCTGCACTGAAATGGGAGCTAAATCGGCTTTGATTAGTATTGGAATTTTCACCATAGTTCTCTTTATATCCTTGGTGGAAGGTGCAGTCAAATGCCTCTGTGATCTCTGTGCTTCCTGTCACAACACTACACTGAAAATGGGGGATTGGGGACATAGGCAGCTGTTGAACCTCCCCCATGTCGTGGAGGCTAACCCCCAGCCCTGCCCCTTCTACCCAAGGCCCTGACACCCTCCCCTCCCCCCTACTCAGCAGCCCGAGCCCTGGCCCTCCACTCCAGCTGCCCCAAGCTTCCATCTGACCCATCCGAGCACTGGGCCACCGGCCAACCAAAGCTGCCTGGGCCACTGTCCCAAGCACCAAGCCAGCTCAAGTCTTTCCTGGTGACCCTGGCCATTGGCTGGAGCAGAGCCTCCACTAGCTTCAGAGGAGAAGGGGAGTGGGGGAGAGGCCTGGGTGACTTATTTTGTCTCCCTTTCAGCAATGGAAGAACACCCTCACTAAATGTAGTGCTACACAAGTGTACTAGCTGTATTTGTACTAACAACAGTGACTCCTGACCTAAATATGGGGATGGGGGCAGGGAAAGAAACACAAAGAGGACCAGGAATGAGGAAGAGATGGAAAAATGTGTCTGGCAACATGAGTTAGAATAAGTCAGGAATTTAGTCACAGAGGAGAAAACCCACTTGCTCAATTTTCTATCTAAAAATATCAGTGCAGGCTCCCTCACAGACTGAGGAAAATGTTGCAATTCACAAAAGGTATGTTCTTTGTATGAAAAACAAAGAAATAGCATCAGTGATACCTTATAAAGTACCAACACAATAAAAATGTTATACTGAGGTATGGCTCAACAGAATGCAACTGACTTCAGTGTCCTACTCAAGGAAAGTTGTCTGGTGAGAAGATGGATTCTGGGCACACAAGGGACCCACCCATTCTCTTTGGAGTAAAGAAGTGTATAGGGGAAAAACATCTTCCAGATTGCAACTTTTCATCCCTTCAAACCATGTGAGTCTGCTAAGTGGGCAACATCCAGCAGAGGTGGGTTGAGGTGGAAAGTCTCATAAAAAAGAAGCAAAGTTTACCAAAATGCTGGAAAGCACCTTCATTTGTGGTTCCATCAGATAATCTGTAACCACAGCATATGTAACCTGAGATGCAAAAGACTGTTGCTATGCATAGTACAGACATGACCGGAGCTGGTGTCATCAGAAGAAGCAGACAGGCAGACTGAATGAGTGGAGAAGATGAGTGCAATAAAAGTTAAATGTAAGAAACATGGAATAAAATAAATGTGGAGATTCCAGGGAAAGCTTTTTCTTTTCTTTTTTTTGGGGGGGTGGGGGGGGGGACAGGCCTTTAAAAATCATCAATGGAGTTATAAAAAAGGGATTATATCCCATTTCCCAAAGTCCTGTTTGTCAGAAATGCCTTGATGGATTAATTTCAAACTTTATATTTTTTTAAAAAGCATCTGACTGGAGATTAGAAATACAACACTTCAGGTAGAAAGGATTCTTACCGGAGGAAAACTGAAAACTAGACTTAGAATTGCAAGGCTATACTCGATTGTATCCTCCTCCTTCTGCCTGTTATGACTCCTGTCTTTTTAGGACCGGTTTGCACCCAATTTTTGTTTCACTTTAACTTTATTGGTTTAAAAAACAATGTAGTTTGATTCATCATCCAGTGTGGATGCAGTTATACTTCTATAAAGGTGCTTATACCAATATAGCTTCTTTACAGGAATAAGCCATACCCAGATATGCATGTTTATTCATACTAGGATGTTGAACTGCTTGAATTATATAAAAATATAATCACACCCCTCGTTGAAATTATTGCAGTGGGACAAAAACCGTGTGTAAACCAAGCCTTAAACTGTGAGCTCTGTGCAACAGGGACTATATCTTCGTAGGTGGAGGTACATTACCTAGCACAGAAGGGCCCTGGTCCTGATTGGGGCCTCTGGGGATATGTCTATATTGCAATAAAAGACCCACAGTATGACTTTGACTGACCAAGGTCAGCTGACTCGGGCTCACGGAGCTCTGGCTTCAGAGCTATAAAATTGCACTTTAGATGTTCAGGCTCGGGGTAGAGTTTGGGCACTGGGGCCTTCCCTCCCCTCGCAGGGTCCTGTCTACACTGCTATTTTTAGTCTCGCAACCTGAGCTCTGTGAGGCCAAGTCAGCTGACCTAGGCTCTGAGATTCTGGGCCCTGAGCATTTTATTACAGGGTAGATAAATTCCCTGGGTGTTACCGTACAGTAGCTATTACATAATAATGGAAAGGGAATTACAGATGTAGCTGTGGAGTCCTAGTACGTCTATAATTAGTGGTACTAATCATGTTAACCTACAAAGGACTTGTAAACATTAACCCATTACTCGGAGATAAACATTAACTACATAGTTACCTGTGTTGCATCAAGACCTTAATGACTTTTTTTTTTGGCGGGGAAGTTCCTTACTTTTTACTTGCTCATAATACTAAAAAATGGCTGAATGGATTTTGCTTGTAAATTTTATTTTGAACGTTGTGAGGTTGTCAATCACTGTTTAAAACAGTAGCTCATAACTTTACCCAAATATAATGAAGAAATGCATTATGGTCTCCCACAGCTTCACAATGTTTGACGACAGTGATGGGGACGGGCGGGGGTGGGGGTGGGGAGGTGGAAAAAGCCAGAGCCCACCATTTCTGGAAACAGAGACATTTTCTAAACATGGCCAAATTTGGGCTCAGTTGTATTTCCAGCAGGAGAAAATTTCAGAGGCCAGAGCTTCAGTCTAAGGCAAGAGATATGAAGTATTTCTCAAGGACATCTCTATGTGGCAAGAAGAGGAGGTGTCTTTTAGAACTTTGTGGATGAGAACCAATATCTTGCATTATACTTAGAAATGGACGAGCAGCCAGTGAGAGACTGTAAGAAAGGTTTATTTTTTTAAAAAAAATAAACTGTCTTAAGAAAAAGACATGGAAAAGTTCCCATGTGTCTTAAGTATTGTAATAACCTGTTTTGATCCAAAAAATTAAATTTTGTCCAATTTGCCTGGGCAGCATCCCTCTAAATTGTACGTGACAAACAGATGATACTCATGATAAAAACACAGACATAATGCAATAGTGTTAGTGTAGGTTACCCTTAGGAGAGTGTACAAATATCTTCTTGTGGGCTCTCCTCCCACTGAGACCTTCTGCTGTTCTTAGATGCTTGTCTTTCCCTGTCAGTGATGTGTGAAGCAGAAATATAGGCCTTTAGTGGAGAAATAGGAATAGCATTATTCTTTATTAAACAGCTGTATGAAAAGAGCAGTCTTTATACATGTCTAGGGTCTCTCTCATTTTTCTTTAAAAATTTTCCCCGATTGTTTATGGTCCTGTTCTTAACTGTTAATCTATCCCACTTCATTTCCCCTCCCCATGCTTCAATTTTATCATCTGTAATACAGGGATAATAAAAAGGGACCCACTTCACAGGGGTGAGGGAAACTGGATCATTAATTTTTGTGAAGAGCTTTGAGATCCTCATACAGAAGGTGGTAGAGAAGAGTTGCTATATGTCTTTTAATTCTAGTGATGCCCTTTAAAAGTTGTGTATGAGTTCCTGGGTGAGTTGCCTGGTGTTCAGGGTGCCAGGGGAGAGGCTATTCTAATGATTGGGGATCTTCAACCAATAGTTTTACTTCCTCTGTTATGGGCAGTCCTAACTGGAACATGTGTATGTGTGCGCACTTGAGAATGACAGTGACACCGTGCTGGAAAGTGGGACTGGCAAAGTGCTGAACCTTACCTTCAAACAGCAACAAGGCTGTGGGCAGAAGCAATGGGAGGGACTGGTTATTCCAGGCTGGGATAGACTCAGCAGCAGCAGGAGTGCTGGATAAAGTGACAACCAGGGACAGAGCAACACAGCTAAAAAGAAAGAATCTGCACCTGAAACAAGAATCCTGCATGAAGCTTCCTAGGAGAGCTGTTTGCACAAGACTTTGGGTAAATTCACTTTAGATTACAGAAGTTGGCTAGCAGTTTCTTTGCACTGTTAATGCTAGCAGATCTATAGTCTTTTGAAAGGGGAAAGATTCAGCTGTTTATAGGCTGCACTTTTACCACATTAGTGTTTCATTTGTGTGGGAATATGTGCTAGTTCAAGTTCAGCTGTAGCTACCATCACCTCGTAGCCAGGGATTGCTACAGAGTCCTAGTGTCTTCCCTTCAGTGCTCTCAAACACTGGCATCTTCGGAATTAAGGTTCAGCTCAGCCTATCTGAGAGAGGCAGTTCCTGTATCTCCTCAGTTGCACACCAAATATGTTTTGGCAGCCTCCAGTGCTGCTGTGTCTGTGGTTTCGTGACACCTATGGCACTTTCTTTATCTGCTCTTGGCTTTAAGTAACTTTGGACCAAGGCAGAGGTGATAAAAGATAAATAGAACCCGGACAATGGCATGCAGCTTCCTGATGGTTTGTGTGTGCATTAGGTAGCATGTGCTGCTCCCATTATCTTGTTCAGAATTAGCTCTCTTCTGGGTATCCAGGTGCATGCCTGACATAATAGAAAAGGGAGGTGCTCGTTGTCTGCCAGACAGAGCAACAGCAGTGTGGACTCTCCCTGGGAATTTCCTATAAACTGCCTCAGAGCAAATGCACTATGATCTGATTTAAACAGGGGTTTTGTTTAATGTGGATGAAATGCTCTAACACATGAAAAGTTGTCTATCTTTGGGGGCTGGACTGCAATAACAAGGATTGCCATAGGTCTAGAGTGAAGTGCATTGGTAGACCTGCTTGAGGGAATCCAAGGATGACTGAGGTGAGCTGGCAAAGCTGGAATGTGTGTGTTTTGGCGGGTGGTGTTTCAAGCACCAGAACTGGAATAGCAGAGGGTGCTGCGGGGAAGGATTGAGAGACAGTATCAGAACTTGTGGGTGACGTGATTTCCATCTCTCTACACAACTGAAGTGCAACCCCCTCTGGGGTGGTGTGTAGAATCTGTTTATCAGTGCACAGCAGCCCTACACACACATCTGGAAATGGAAATACTGTATAGAGCTGAAAATGCAAGGGGAAATTTTGGAAAGGTAGAATTTAATTTCCTGAGATAACCTCGGTGTCTTGGCCTTATTCGAACACCCCAGTTGTTCGTAAAATGGTTTGACTTGTCTCATCCATAAACCAGCAGCTCCAGCAACACAGGTTCTCTGATTCCATGCTGATACTAGGGTTCACTACTGCCTTCGAGATAAGAGTAGTCTTTATTGAATCATTAACACCACTCCTTGTTCCAGATATTCTTTGGAGGTCTCCCAGTACGGACCGGCCTTGACCCTGCTTGGTATTAGAGGTCTGACAAAATGTTAGTTTGAGAAGGTCTGGGTGTGAGTGCTGTTTTTGCCATCTCGCTGTCTTTCAAGAACATATAGGATTCTCCTTTAATGAAATGCCCTGAGAGTGATGCCTTCTTAATTTTGATTAGGAGAGCGCTGCTTTAGCTCTGGATCAGAGACCCAGGAGAGGGCTCTTCCTTGGAGTAAAGGGAGGATGTTGAGAAGTTAGTGACTTTCCTAAGAGATTGGGCAAGGCAGGAAATTCTTGGAACTACTTTAGAGATGAGCTTTGTGCCATGTGGCCTCCCACAAGAGACTTGCTTTAGATTCCTTTCTTCTTTTGAAACCCAGGCAATTCATGCTGGTGACTTATCTCCTTCCATGGATTCATCTGGTTATCATTGGTCAGGGAGCTTGTTCTTTATGTGGATAAGGGCTGCGGAATCAGGCTCTCCCCAAGCAGATCTCAGAAACCTGACAAGTAATTTTGAGTCTCATTTATCTATTGATTTTCAAGTTTTGTGGAGTGGGGTGACTCCTTTTGGAACTGTTTATTCCTTCATTAGCTAGAAATGGTGTTTGCAGACAAGGAATGCCCTGCTCTAGGGCTCCCATAGAAGGGAGACTTCATCCACACCCTGGTGCTCTTTGCTTTCAGATCTCTTAAAAATGACTGTGACTTGTTAGAGAGTTTGTAGAGGGTACTGGGAGGATCATTTTTATTTCAGTGTAAAAGTCCACTCTGAAGCTTATTTTAATCTCTCTGGTGGGCTGAACCAAAACTCCAGATCAAAGGGTCTTCATACATTCTGGAAGTTTGGATCTGGAGCCAAATGTAATGGCTGTGCCCATCAGTGACTATGTTGTTGTTTTTTGTTAGAGGTTTTCTAAGAGAATCTGTTCTCAAACAAACCTAGGTAAGAGTACCACCATGTCACTGGCTATTCAGCTCCTCCCTATTTCCTTTGGCACAAGAACTGGTTTAAATGTCTTTATCTTCCTCCCTCTTTTCCTGCTATCAAAGTTAGTATGGATATTATTACAATAGGTGTTTGCTATAAAACCAGCCGTGCTCTCACTCCCTCCCCCTGCCCCCAAGGTTATTGAGAACATGAAACAGTATCGCTTGTCTCAAGCTGACCTTATACAAATCTCAAACATACCAGCAGGCTATTAAGTGCGCAGTTAATGCTCTGTCTGCACAGGTGTGTACTTGTTGTCGATGCTATAAAGTAACAAACAAGTGCGGTAGGTGCTTCACAGAAGTACTTAGATGGTGTTATCATGTATAGAAAGCACATGAGGCAGGTGCCTTCCCCAAGGAGCAACTCTAGGAAGTTAACATTTAAAAAATCATATAAACTCTCTAACGTTTGTAAGAGGCGGCAATGCTTCAGAATTAAATGTTTAGCAGGGTTATTTAAATATATTGCAGTGTATGATTGTCCTGTTGCTAATAAGCTTTAGATAGAGCTTCATACATTTTTATTTCTGTACAAATTTGGAAATATTGAATTCTCTGAATACGTTCCACTGTCCTAATATCTAACATGAGTACACTATACTGTGCGTACCTAACAGTAGATCACTATTGTAATATTGGTGAACTCCACGGTAAATAAATTGATAAGAGTATCGTCAGGCACAGATACTCTTAATTAAAGTCAATGGCAAATCTGTGATTGGACAGCCGCAGTTAAAAATATTGAGAATTAATAAAATATAGTGAAACTAAAAAAGGAATATAAATCAAAACTGCATTGAGTCAGTGGTGTTACTTTCTCCAGTGGTACAAATGACATTGCAAAGTGCAAGACTATCTCATGATCTAGAGCTTGCTGGGAAAGTGCTGGGGACAGAGTTTTATTCAGAGGACACCAAGAAAAGACCCGTTGAGAATATAGATTACATTAATTTACATTTTTCTGTGTAATGTTAAGGTTACAGCATTAAAATTCCCCAAAGGCCAGGAAACACAATAGCTAGGCTTCCATTGGCATCAGCAGCTCCACTGTCTTGTGCATTCTGTGTATGAGGGGTATATTTAAACAATCTATTTGAACACAAAAACAGATCTGGAAAATACTCCATATAGGCAATGCACTCAAAATCATGTTGCTGTTGGAACTTCTACTTCTGCATTTCTGTCACGCTTAGTGGTGTTGACCAGGCAGCCTTGACACAGGTTTTTTAATTTAATTTTCTTTATATTTCTTCATAATAATTCTAGTATTTAAATGGTCCCAATCTGTAGACTCTGAAGTTCACACCCCACATATAGGATGATATCCTACTTATGCTGCAGTTTTTGGGTGGTGAGAGTTCTCTTCTAGATGAAGTTAAAATGACAGCTGAATCTTCCTGATAGGAAAGTTTAAAAAAAACAACCCAACAACTAATTTTGCTGCATTCTACAAATGTTTTTAAAAAAGACTGTGGATAGACCCTAAAACTATGGGATCTGATTTTTATTGATTTTGTAGTTGTACATCCTTCTGTTTCCCCTGACATTAAAACAGGCACAGTTACATTGGGCTTTGCTAAAATCATGGCAGACATGCTCAGCATGCACAGAAGTAATTTTTTGGATGCTTACTTTTTCCCACACACTCAATCCAAAGGAAGATCCCAGCTGTCTGTCTCAGCCATTTTTCAAACTTTATATATGTTTGCTGTAGCCCTGTCTAAAGTATGACTTCTTTTCTTTTTTAACATTGGAGGAAAAGTATAGTATGCTTCATTCTTCCATAGTAATTTACAAATGGCTGAAAGGGTTTTGCCCAATTGACACTTACTTCCTCCCAGCCACACACTTACCACTTACACCTTTTTTTCCTGCCCTCTCCCACAAACTCTTCACCCTGGAGGGAGAAGTCAATTACTGGAAATTTCATATACATCAATAATCGTTTGGGGCATTTATGAGCCTGGGAAGCAGGAGTTTAAAGCTGAAAGCAGCTTTCAGCTTTAACTACAGGAGGTACTAATGACCGGGCACCTTTTAATAACAAATGCAACAGCAAATAAATAGTGCGAGAGACTGTTCAGCTTCAGTCCCAGTTTTCCAGGTGGCAATACTCTAGACTGGGTGTTTGAAGAAAAATATAGTAAACCTTTATCTGCTCTACAAGCAGCTTGTTTTTAAATGTATTTTGAGGTGATTTTTTGCAATCTTCTGGCCTCCTTTCTGCAGTATATCATGGTGGGTGTAAAGTCTAAGTAGGATTTCCTCTCTGTGAGACTGCCTGACACAAATCATTTACTGCTGGATTGAAGAGGAGCTTCCACATAGGAGTTAGTGAGTCAGGGCCATGAGAGTTCTGTGTAAAGAACCAGTTTCAGGTTAAGAGGAGAGTCTTTTCTGAACCTCTGACTTTTTTTTTCTCCCAAAGTGTAACAACTAAATTCATGTGCTCCAGAAAAAGAGGAGATGAAGAGTCAAAGAATTCTGTGCTCTGTTCAAGACTGTGCCACTGTGTTGCTGAGAGAGAGTGGGAAAATCTCTTGGTATCTCTGTGCCTCAGATTCCCCCTCCCCAATACAATATAGGGATGATAATACTGGCCTACCTTGCATGGGGCTTAATTAAATAATGTTTGTAAAGGGTTTGGAGATAGGTGATATGGAAAGGCAAGTGGTGGCATTTATATTTGTTCGGTTCAGAATGTATACAACTATACATACATTAAGTCAAATTTTTCAAAAATGGCCGCTTGATTTGGGTACCTTAATGTTTGGGAGCCTTTTTGATGCACCTTGGCCTGATTTTCAGAAGTACTCAGCATTAAAAATTCCAGCTAAAGTCTATAATAGGGTGCCTGCCCCCTTTAAGGACAGACTTGTGGCCTGTCAGCCTAGTTCAGTTAGTCCTGCCTTGTTACATCTGTGCACGGTTGGACTTAAGAGGAAGGCAGCCCAGAAGTGGGGGATTGCTGGTGGAAGCAAACCAGACACACTATCCTGCTGTGGGAAAGGAGCCTCGGTGGAGACAGGAGCCAATCCAAGATTGTAGCCTGTCTGAAACCCTGAGAAGGGAAAGTGTGTGCCAACCTGGGGGGCAGTGAAAATGAAAGTCAGAAACTTGGTCAGTGTTGGTACAGTGTGCCGCTGGGATTAGCTTGCAAAGAAGGAGGCTAGCAGCTGAGCCCAGCTGGGTGGAAGATTCAGTTGTTTTGCTGTTTTCTGTTGGATTTCAAGTGAAGTACTCTGAGGGCCTGGAAGGGGTTGGATTCTGTTAAATGTATTGGCTGGAGGCCAGGTCACTCCTATGGCCAGAGAAGACTCGAGGGAAACTGAGGAAATGCTGCCACAATACCACTTTCACCCATGACAGGGTGGGTTGGGGTGGCACTTCTGTAACAGTCAGTGTGAGCCAAGTACTAAACATCTCTCAAAATCCGACCCTGAGGGCTCTCCCTTGAGGCACCCAAAATTGGAGCACATTCATGAAAATATGGTTGTATTTTTGATGAAATTCAAGATTTGTTGTCCCTTCGGTTAAATATTGATCTTTGTTGGGAAGAACACCAAGTCAAAGGGCCAAATTCAGCTGAAAGGCATGGGTGAAGCTCCTTGAAGTCAATGGCACTATACTAGGTCTGGCACACTGTTAATTTATCATAGGATGATGATGATAATGCTAAGTATAGCACTTTTCATCTGTGGAGACCAAAGTGCTTTACTATAGAGGTTAAGCATCATTATCTCTGCCTTATGGATAAGAAAACTGAAGCCCAGAGCTCAACTAGTTCAACAGCAACACAAGGTAGTGGCACAGCTAGGAACAAAACCCAGTTGTCCTGCATCCAGTCCACTATTCATCCACTAGACCATACTTCAAGAATTAGAATATTAGGGAAATGACATGACATACAATTCTTATTTT
This sequence comes from Dermatemys mawii, assembly GCA_007922305.1. Classification (NCBI taxonomy): domain Eukaryota; kingdom Metazoa; phylum Chordata; order Testudines; family Dermatemydidae; genus Dermatemys; species Dermatemys mawii. The sequence goes on from ML677332.1 coordinate 60,031,187, forward strand.
ATTAAAAACATGAAGGCTAAATCCTGCCCTTGTTACTCAGGGAAAAGGCCCGTTGATTCCAAAGAACGTATTGCCTATGTGAGCACTGAAGGATTTGGCCTTAAAGTAGGGAAACTGCTTTCAGTTATTTACATGAATAATCATCTGATGTAACCTGACACCTGGGCCATGCTGGTGTCTCTCTCCTAGGCTTATTTTGGGAAATCCCCCACCACTGCACTAGCACTGGTGCAACTTTATGGAAATAGTAGTAATTGTGTAGGTGAGACACTAGGTTTTGAACATCATGTTGCCTAACTCTGCTCAGAGGAAATCTAGATGACATGGTGGTAAAAGTTTGCGTGCTGGTACCTTGAATGCACTACTAGGGCTGAACTGGTCCTAGTTACCACACTGTGAGAAACCCCCCCAAAATTTCTAATGTAGAGAAGGTCATTATGCCCTCAGCTGTTCCTTCTGCTCTCGGTATCCCCCAATACCCAGCTGCAGTTGCCACTCATCGGGCTGTACCTTTGAGTTCAATTGGTATGGAGAGCTACATATCCCCCTTGGAGGTCACTACTGATGTTAAGCATCTGGGAGTCAGAGAAAGCTTGGAGAATAGTGGTAACAGCCACTTCCTACAGATACTTGAGATGTCAACTCATCTGCTGTTGAGATTGATTTGGGAGCTAGTAGAAGAAATCATAGACGTGTGAGAGGGAAAAGCCCTATAATTCCCATGTAGACCATCCCCACACTTGCCAATGGGGGCCAGGCAGGATTGCTTGCTACAGTCCATCCTTAAGGGCTTTATCCAGTCACACATGTGTCCCAAAAAACAGGGGTCACCCCATTCCTTGGAGGACAATTCCATGGCTACAAACATAATCACTTGGAGGTTTTTCCAAATATTCAAGGACTTGATCAAACTCCAATACAAATCCCCCTAAGTTTAGTAACTTGTTACACTGAGCTAACATTAGCCAACAGGGAATTCCTTGGTGTTGCGGGGGTTCCTTTTAAAAGTGGGGATTTTGTCAATCTCATGATGTTAGCTGTCAGGGAGAGATCTGATCAAATGGTTCATGTAGAATGGTAACTTCATTCTCAATCCCCAAACTCTTTGCAGAGTCCCTCAGCATGCTGTCTAACCTTGCAGTTACTAACCCAGGTGTCGGCCCTCGTTTATTCTGTAGCGGGATGACAAAGTTTCATGGAAAGAGTTTGGAATAAAATGCAATTCAGAACTGTACTCAGCTCACTTTAAAAAAAAAACAAAAAACAACAACCCAAACTTCATGGTGTAAAGAACTCAAACCCAAGCCAGCATCTGTACTTTTCCTTTTCTTTTGGTGCAGTGAGTTTTGTTCACTTGCTTACATGCCCAAAGTTGCTGTAATGTTGCTGTGGGGAAGTGGTGACTGGAGGTGGGGTGGTGTTCCTTCCTGGGTGCAGTGCAGAGGTGAAAGCCCAGCTTTTGCTGCTTTCCTTAAGTCCTATGGTGTGTGTGGTGGGTGTTTTTTTTTTTTTTTTTGTCAGCTGCCTGTTATATCAATCACAGAGCTGGGATCTATTTATAGGTTGGGACTCGGAGTACTGTGTCCTAGTCACAAAGAGAGGCAGAGACGCAGAGGGGACTGTTGGCTGGTGCAGGCAGAACCAAAAGATATTTAATCAGCAATTAGAAACACCTGAGGGCAAGGGAAATTCTGCTCCAGCCCTGAGCTTCATCTCTCAACCTGCAGCATGTAAGTACTTCACTTCTACCTTTTATTGTGTTTTGGATCTAAATGTCTCCCTATACTAATCCTTTTATCTGGGCTTAAAATTATGGCAGCATCTCAAGGTGGTTAAAATAATTTTTTTTTCTGTTTTCACACTGTCAAAGGAAGGTCAGAATGACCCAGAAGCAGGCAAGATGATTTCAAAACTTCATGTAAATCAGTCAGTTTCATTATTTGGGTATTGGGGTTTGTTTTTGTTTTTTTTCTTAAAACAAACAAATGAAAGTTTGAGCAGAATGGAATTGTTTTGGGAATGGAAATAGTCAGCTTTGCTGGTGTTCTGAAAAGGCCACTGTATAATGTAACTCTGCTTTAAGGGCTTACCAAGGACAGGTAATATTTCCCCACTGCTGGTATAAAAACCACATACCTGGAAACTTCAGCAACCAGTTACTAAAAGAACCATACCACCATTCTCCCAGCCACCCCACCAGACCCCTAGCTTTGCCTTGCACCTCCTCTAGCACACACATGAAAATGAAATTTTGTTTTACCAAAGGTGTTTTCAATTGAGCAGCTGTTGTTTGTCTAATTTTAAAGGTTCTCCAAACAACTTAATTTGTAAAGCCCAGTCTGCAGTGATAATAGAGAGGTGCAGGACTTTGAGAAGTCAGCATCGTGACAATCAAAGGAGGAACTCCATTGTGTGAGGTGTTTGGTTTTTGGTATCTGAAATGCAAAATAAATCTTGTACAATGGTGTGTATTTTGGTGTGGGTTTTCTTAAAGAAAAAAGTAGGAGAAGCTCTAATTACAAAGGTTTAAAAATGAATCAGAAACTAGTTTTTATTCATTATGTAAGCATTTTTGGGTCAAAAACCTGAAATAATTGAAGTCATTTTCATGTTTCTTATTTTGGGCTCAAAGACTAGGGATTTTTGGCTGTCTACTTTTAATACTTTTTTTTAAAGGATAGAGCAATCTTTATTACAAATATATGTGGCTTCTTTGAAATTTCTTGCATTTATAATTTCTCACAGGAAAAAAAATCAAGATTACAATTTTTTGTTTTTCCATGTGTGGTACATTTTTGATTGATATATTTATATGCAAATTGTTCCCAAAGTATACTCTAGCAACTTTTTTATGACACACATTTTGAAAGCAACAAAAAGAACAGAAAATGGTTTGGTTTGAAACAATTTGGATTGAACAAACATCTAATGAAAATATGAACAGAACAACAGGAGAGCTGCCTTTTGATTCAAGTATCATGTACTAAGAAATAAATGAAGATTGTTGTTGCGGGATTGACTGAGGGAAGGTGACAAACAGGCCAGATCTTGTCTTTATAAATAAACATTATATATAATGATGTGGCGCTTTATTCAATGCAAATTTTATCGTTTCCAAAGTCTTTGACTTGGAACTGTATTTTTGTTTTCTATTGGAACTTATTCCAGATTGTTACTTGCAAAGTTTTTTAACCATCCATGTAATGACTGAACTGGAATTGTAGATATACAGCTAGCAGGACAACATTGATAAACATTGTTGATTTTTATAGGTTAGTAATGTTTAAAATAATTGCAACTCAAAGCTTCCTCCAAAAAAGCAAATCAGATAGAATTATCATAATGACAATGCTCAGTATAGAAAGCTTAGTTCTGATCGGTAAGATTTTTTTCACTTTTTCTGTTGCTCTTTAATTTATTCTTTTTTAATGTTTGTTTGGCACAGTGTGACATTTGTTTCTCTGTTTATTTCCCATTATAGTTGAATTATTCAAATGAAAGAGCGGGTTATTCTAAAACGTATTGAAGATATCAAAACTGCGGATTGTTTTAGTTAAACAAAGAAAGTACTGTACAACTAGTTTTAGATCCTCTTAAAAATTTAAAATTAAAAAAGGAACCTCTTCATCCACTATGCACACAGCAAAACTCCAACATGCCTACATTCAGACATGACTGCAAATATCTATGATTAAACACTTCCGCAGAGATCCCAACATTTTTGAGCAATTATTCCCAATAAACCCTCTATCTCTTTAATCCGAAGGATTTTTGGAATATTTCTTGGCTGTGTCCATGAAACTGCTGGACTTTACTCCCTTTTTCAATATAGTGGATCTGTTCTTGTATAATCTTCAGAGTCTCCATTTCATTCTTGCATTTGGAAAAATTATCAAGTGCCTGCTGCCATATAGTTGTAGATCGATAGATTATGGGACATCTTTCTCTTTTATCTCTATGCATGGTTAGATAAATGACTGGAAAAAACTTTGATGCATTGTGTGGAAGAATGCAGCTTGTTTAGTTTCTGCTTTGCTAACAATTAATGTTATCTGAACTAAGCACCCATTAACCTCATCTCCTCCAAACTGATTCCTTAAATGTAATTTGTCATGGGCCTGTTCGTCATTTTTAGAAGAATGAAAAATCTTGCTCATTCCACCTTTTTCTGTTCATATGACTGCAAAGTAATTGACACATACATTCTCTTTTTTGTTGTTGTGTATAATACTTCCTGGGAATTTTGAATAAAACCTGTGCCAAACATGCTGTACAGGTATTTGAAGTGCAGCATACGAGGTGTATACTTGTAAATCCCCCCCAGGTGTGTGTTCCTGATTTTGCAGAGAAACACTGTCCTTACTGAAATAATTCTACACTGTTAGGGTCCTTCCTAATAACCCCATCTCCAAAAGTGAGCAGCCAGTTAATAATTATTATGTAGCTATCTCTATCTCCTTTTCTCTCTTCACCTGTACATCTGTCCAGCTATTTCTGATCCCTCTATTTTTACATTTCATTATGCTCATGCTCTCTCGCTCGCTCTCTTTTTCTTTCCTGAAAACACATTTCTATCTAGCACAGAAAATAAACTCAGATTGTGGGTAGTTATGTTAATCTAATTCAATCCTCTGTGGGTTAGGAGTGAAATTCTAATAGTGGAGCTGTTGAGGGCTTTTTTGTTAATGGCTTGGGGATTACATTGAGTTAAAGGCTCATTTCCTAATCAAACAGAGAGGGAGAGAGTGACTCCGAATATTTATGAGTCTCCCAGCGCGAGTTAAACATTGAACTCCAAAGCAGGATTTCAGTGCTACAGAAAGAGTTAAAACCCCTTAGGGCTGCTATGGAAAAAAAAATGAAATCAGTTAAGCCATCAGCATTTTCAACTGCTGTACAACTTCAATTCTGTAAGAAAAAATAATCATCTCACAAAGCTAAAATGGAAACTGTAGCGAGCTATTTAAAACAAAGTCAAGTGATGCTTCAGAACAGCTCTCCTGTAGGTAGGCAAGATATATGGAGTGCATGCGGAGGCCTAACAGAAACTCCAAATAAATTCTCCACTAACACATAGTTGGGTGGGGGCCATGTGTTTATGAGAAGGGCCAAAATTGTCCTCTTATTAGTTTCTAGAAGACTCTATTTAATGTTTTAATTGATTAGTTATGGTCCCATTTGTCTGTTCGCCAACCCTTTTGTTTTTTAAAAATGTGGATTGGCCAGCTCCTATATTGTGCTACCTCTCCAGGCAGATTTGTTCGTGAGCCATATTTAACTCTTCAGGATAGCAGGAGTCTTGGGTCGAATAGTATAGTTAAGAAATCAGAATCACTGCCACAGGGACAAATCAATGCTTTGGTGACGGGTTCAGTACAAATGCTTAGATAGAGCCTCTTCCCACTGAGGACAATAGGTGTTCTGATTGACTTCAGCAGGGTAGGACCCAACCCTATTTTACTAACTGTTGGTGTATTGGAAAATAGGACAGAAAGGCACTGGCCTAGGTTGGGTGTGAAAACCAAACATGCAAAGACTGAAGAATAAGAAATAGGCTGGTGCTGTGAAAGTTTCTCTCTGCTCCCTTCTGCAGGGGTCTTTTAGTAGCAAGTGTGCCTCCTGGCTCTGACAACCAAATCACTTCCTCTCCCGTACCTCAGTTTCCCTAGCTGTAAAATAGGGATAATGGCACTGATCCATAATCTGAGGTAGGTAGGTAGATGGAAAAACTTTATCTAAATGTTCATCCTTTGACAAGCAGATAGGTTTGAGTTGCGTTCAGCCCTGGTATAACTCTGACCTCAGTGGAGTTGTGCGTGAGGTCTGAATTTGTCCTATTGTTTTTTTGTTAAGATGAACCTCAAGCTTTATTAATCTGAGAGATGAATATTTACTAAAGTGAAGCCTGCTTCAGAATTTACCATAAGTAACAATAACTCTTGAAGTTCATCCAAACGCTGCATCGATACATGTATTATATTAATTCAGAATATATGTAATAATAATTCTCTTTGCCTTCTCCTATGTCCTCCATAGTATTGACACCCAGGGCAGATCAACTACAAAGTATACCCTTCACAGTTTGGACGCTGATTTCTGTGGCCAAACAGCACTGGCAAAGTCTTAAATTTTCTTCTGTTCTCCCCATCACAGCACCTTTGCTTCTTGGCTGGTGCAGGAACAGCTTCCCCTTCTGTTTCAATCTATTTTGATTCCTGCTGGACAGTTTCTGCAGGGGTTTATCCTGGTATCCTTTAGCCAAAATTTTCCCACCCTTTCTCCCTTGACTGCTGTGCATCACTCTGGATGGCTTTCTGCCCTCTACCCCAGAGGTGGCTGCATTTCAGTGGAGCTGTGCATCTGTACATTTTGTGAAGAATTTAGGAATATGTATTGCCTTTCATCCTGAAGTGCTTCACACAATATATACACAGCTCCACTGAAACCTTTGCAGAACATGCAGTGGCAGGGCATGTATGCCATATATGTTAGACTATTTTAAGAAAAATTATTGAGATTGCTTATCTCTCCGTCTGTAAAGCCAAATACTATATTGTCATGAATCCGACTGTGCAGGATTAAGAGGGAGCCATAACAATCAGAAAATGTCACGGTGCAACAGTCTGAAATTTCAAGATCTATTCTAGACGAAAGTACTGAGTGTCCCACTGGGAATTTCTCCTTTAAATGGGATACCACTCCTGTTTGGTTAAACATCCTCCTCTGGATGCAGAACAGAAGATGCCTAACCAGGGTCTGAATCTCACATGTATCAGAGGCAAGTTTAATTGGCTCTTTATTTTCATTCATTAGGGGAGAGACTGCCATTTCCCTTCCCTCCACCACTTGACCAGCAGCTGTGAGTTACAGCCTAAGTGTTTCACTGAGGAGTCATGAGATGCTCACAAAGCCAGGAGAGTGATGTTCGTGGTGAGAAGAACTTCACCAGCATTAGGGCCTGGACAGATTACCTGGCTCAGCAAGCCAACCTCCCCTTTTTGTCTGATCGTAATCCTCATTTCCTGCTTTGTCAACAAAATCCTCAGTCCTCTCCTTCTCTAGATATGAACCCACATGACTCTTGAACTCCTTTATACTCTAGTTGCATTCCCTTCTAGTTTTAGGTTGCACTTTTGTTCCCTTTCTTGGAGAGTAGATTTGTACCCAAGTTTCCTTCCAGTTTCTCCCTTGTTGGAGTGTTCTCCCGTAGTCCAGTGCCCTTAGCCAGGACCTCCTGAGTTCTAATCACACCTGTGATACCGTCTCCCTGTTCAGCCTGTGTCAAGTCCTCTACTTCCTTGCTTTAGTTTGCCCATCTATAACATGGGATTAATGCTCTCCTGCCTCCCAGGAAGGCTGTACGGATGAACAAGGGATTTGAAGATGTAAAGCCCCATAGAAATGCTCAGTATTGTTGTTGTTATACTCTGAGTTCTCCAGTGTGTTTTGCCTATTGTAACCGTTATCCCTTTTTCCTCTCTGCCTGACTTTTTTTCCTTCCCACCTCCTCCCTTTCCGCCTGGCAGTAAACCTCCATTTTGGATCTTTCTTTCCGAAGTGGCTCTGATGCTGTGGCTTGCCATAATGCTCACCTACTCCAGATGTTGCTCCTGATGACTCCTTCTATGAAATGTCAGCAGGAACTTTGGGAGTGTATTCATCCCTCCTGACGTCAGAGCAGCAGTCAGACACAGGAGGGGCTCTGAAACCAGGGTTTCTCTGAAGAGGTTAAATGATGACAAATAAGGGCTCAGGCATCTCCTGGGGAATAAGGACTATCTGAGAGAATTGATTACTTTGGCTTATTGCTCCTTCAGGAAATAGTTGGCACTGAAGTGACAGTGCTGTTCTTATCACTTTAGGGGATTTTGTACCAAAACCATCCTTCTGTTTTCTGAGGTCATTGAGGAGAAAGTGCACCTCTTCTACTGGCTCTCCCTAGATATATGCCATCCTGGGCATATACTTTGCTGCTTGTCTCTGTTTTTGTGCCGCACACGCTTTGCTTCTTGTCTCTGTTTTCACCTGTGAGGCTTCTTCACAAAATGTGAGTGCTTATAAAGTGAGGGGTGGAGAGCAGGGCATAGCAAACGGATAGGCTGTGTGAAAGCATCTCTCTCTTAGCTTTGCTGAAGCCTCTCAGTGCTCACTCACACACAGCACTGCCGGTGTGGCCCAGTTTTGACTTGCAGTCACCCCAGGTGCTCTTCCACCCAACTGACTTTCATTTGTAACCAAACACAAGAGCTGGGTTCTTGTTTTCAGCAATGAAAGGCCAGCACAGTGACCATTGCACCCCTGTTTCCTCTATTCCCTCTCCAGTGCATGTGCATGCACTATCAGCTGGTACCCCTTTTATTTCTGAATGTTCTAGGATTATAAAGAAACTCACTCGGGTCTCAGACAACTGCCTATAGCTAGATTGGAAGGTTGTATGTGCTATTTGCAGAGACCCTGACCAAAACAGAGGGTGCTTTAATCCAAAGTAAAGTGCTTCTGTGCTTTGTCATGCCAGCTGCTCATTATACATTTTAAAAAAACAATGTAATCGCCCTATGTATTATGTCTCTTACACTGTACGGTGTTGCAGTTCTTCGATGTTATTGCAATATTGGACATTTTACTTAAAGTCTCAGCTCCTGGAGACAAGTGATTATGGAAAAATTTCTGTTTTCGTTTAACAAAAACGTTACTAGTACCCACTGTTGCAGAGAAAAGCTTGAAAACATGAATCTTAGGCAACAAAACAAAACAACCCGACATCTATTTTTAAAAATCTCATGCCAATCTTGTGACTTTTTGGTGGGGAGGCAGTGGCTCATGATATTTGAATGCTGAGAACTGGCAGTACTGTGTTTCCTAGAGCACATAGTACTGCGCCATGGTTATAATGTGTTAAGAAATGAATGAGAAGCACTGCTCAATCCCGGGTTGTGTTCTGCCTCTGCTCATTCCTTTGTATTTGTAAAGATTCCCACCTTGGGGCTGAGACCATTGGTACAAACCACAACAATTGATGTCCTTGTGTTTTTATTTATTTATTCATTTACATCCGGATGGGGGTCCTGAGGACTGCTCAAAGCCATAATAAAAGACGGAGTAGAGGGTCTTACATCCTGATTTTAAGAGGAGACACAACCAGAGAGTACAATAAACAAAGTGAAGGAATAAGAGAAGGTGGATGAGAGGAACAGTGACAGGAAGACATGATTATGTAAAATCACCTAGTTATTTTATTTCTAGTTCCTTTAGTGCCTCTGCTCTTTCTGCTAAGCAAAGTGCTTTCTATGTTCTCTGTGTCCTTGTCCTGAACTCTTTTATGGGCCAATCCTGTTTTCCTGTGCTACGGTGCTGCCTTTCCCCTTATTAACATCTCTCGGAGAGTAGTATATTGGCCATCACTTCATATGTTCATAACTGAATTACATGCACGTGTGATGTGCTGTTACACAGAGTTGCAAAACATTAATCCTAGGGCAAAGCCTTATCTTTCCACTGGATTATTTTATATTGGTATAGTTCAAGCAGTGTACCTGCATCTTAGGATAGATGTGCTGCACTGGTATAAACAGTACAGGGCCCCAGAGTGAGAATGGGGTGATGATTGTGCATAGACTATGAGTTTTTAAGCTGAGTGTACTTGTTCTCTCTCTGTCTCCCCCTTCCCCCAACAGTGTGGGCTGAATCTACACTGGCTGTTATGAAGGTATTTGGAGGGCATATGTACCTTGGGGCCCCTCTAGTTGCATGTTAACCATTTATAGGAATGGCTCTGAAGCATGAAGGTGGTATGTTACAGCATTTTCTGCTATCTGTAACAATGTGCAGATTACATGGCAGCCGTGGGCTTCAATCAATACAAAATGTCCCACTTCCATATTGCATAGGCCCACAGAAGGTTTGAAACTGAGGATTCAGTCACTTGATGGGTTTTCATGTTGTGGTCAAGGTGTATCGCTTTCCTGAATCACACGTCAGTGGAGTAATGTTAAATTAGCTGTGACCTATACAGTGTTATCCAAGTGAACATCTGTCCCTGGGAGGATCTTTATTCCTTGTAGTTCAAGCATTGCCTTCTGTTGCATGTTTCCTGCATGCAGGTGAGGGAGGGGGATGTGATTTTGAATGACTCCTGTCTCCATGGTGAAGCATAAAGATGTTCCTTTTTAGCTGTAGCCCAGCCCAGGGCTCCTTGCCACATGGAGGGGAAGTGGGATTCAGGGAGAGCAGATGAGCACAAGAGATTCCACTCTGTCAGGATTGCCTCCCCACTCTGAACTCTAGGGTACAGAGGTGGGGACCCACATGAAAAAAGAAATAACCCCCCCCCCCCAAGCCTATTTTACCAGCTTGGGTTAAAATGTTTTCCCCCAGAACACAAATTCTTCTGTATCTGGACCTGGTACGCTGCCACCACCAAACTAGGTCTAGGGTAGTTTGGGACCCTTCTTTCCCTTTCCACTAACCCCGCAAACTTCTTCCTTCCCTGGGAAGCTTGAGAGGAAAAAAAAAAACCCAAACCTCGCCTGATCCTGCGAGACGTGCCCGATCCAAAACCAGGATCTTACACAATGGAAAACAAGCAGTCAGCTTCTTAAAAGGAATAAATCCCTTTATAACCATCAATAGAACAGCACCTACCATAATCAACAAAAGGATTCAGAAACCAAACCTCTTTTTCCCCCCCCCCCCACCCCAAGGCAACTTTCTCCCACTGTTGATATCTCTGCTGAATCTTACAATATCAAGAAGCACCCAGCCAACACTCACCCCTGAGAACCCTCCAAGTGATAAAAAGGTAAACTTACTGACTACAGTACTTGATAGAATCTTATAGTTATAGTGAAAGACATAGCTGTGTTCATCCCATAGCTGAGGTGAACAGAGAGACCCAGAGAGAAACTGAAACTTAAAATCCTTTGTCTCCTGAGGAATTTCTCATTGGTCAGTTGTCCACCTCTCAGGTTACCTTTAGCTTAACCCCTTACAGGTAAACACTAATTCTAGGCTACTTCACACTTATGACACACTCCTTAAGGGGAGCTTCAGCAGGAGAGAATTTGAAGGCCGTGAACATTCACAGAATCCGTGTTCACAGGAAGCAACCTCTCCCCCTACACCATTAGCATTTAGTGACTGCCTGTGTCTGTGTTGAAGATAGTAGCTCAGGGTTGTGGTTTCCTCTTCCCCAGCGTAGCCAGCTCTCTTATTCTATTAGCTTGTGTAAACTCAGAAGCTGAGCTCCTGCTCTTTTGCTGCTTACCATACAACTTCTTTAAAACAGGAGTGTCTTGGGGCAGCTGAAAAAAATTGACCTTCGTAGCCAAGGATTCAGCTGCGTGGTAAGAAGTTAGCACTTCTATACTCCTTTTGGGGCTGGAGTAGGATGGGGAAGGGATGCCTATTCTAGTCCCTCTTCGGGGGGATGGGGAAGACTGGCAGTGCTTCTGTTGGTTTTTGAAGGGCAGCCAGAGTAGCAAGAGCATCTTTGTGTACGTGAAGGTCCCTCTCCTTTGTCTCTCTGCCTTCTGGGGAAGGGAAGTTGGGATTGTGTTCTGTTCCCAACCCCTGCAAGTGTCATGCCTCTAAAATGACATTGCCGAGGCGGCTGCTGCGTGGATCAGGTATCCGTGAGACAGTTTTCCAGAACATAGAAACTTTCAAGTGGTCCGTCTGGGAGGGCCATCATAGACTTGCTGCTCTGCATAGCAAGGTGTGAGGAGTTTTCCAAAATACTTAAGCACCTAATTCTGCTCTAGCTGCTCTCGTCCCCTGCTGAGTGTGTGCATCAGTAGCTCTGCCTTAGGCATTGACCGAGCTCTTCATCTTCAAATTGCTTTACAGACAATAAGGGATGAATGGCCCCCTTCTCTTCGGTGCCTAGAGGGATGTGGGTGGTAAGTGGCAATAGAATAGCATACCCCCTCTGACTGCCAGGGACACCAGGGGAGCTTCACTGTGTCTTCTCTCTGTTTTGGAGATGGGGCTACAAACTAGCTGTCCTCCTTGGTTGATGCTGCACATTTCTGCTTGGGAGTTAATGCTGCTTTCCCAAGGGTTGCTTACTGCATAGCTCTAGGGTAGACTTGGCCAGTGGCAGCATGGCTTCTGAAGGAGGAGCTGGGTTGGACTGAGTAGCCTCTTGAGCAACTCCAATCTCCCAGTCTTTTCTGTTTGGGTTACAAAGCTCAGGCGTCAAGTTCTGGTTTGGATCTTGACTACTGAGACAAGCCACAAACTTAGCTAACCTCACAGTGCTATAAGCACTTAAGACCAGGCTTTAAAATGGGTCTAGTAGAAGTGCATGCTTAAAATACACTATTTTCTCCAGTGACACACTGTGGATGCATAGTTGTTCACCTACGCATACATGTGCAATTTCAAGTATGAATGCTGTTTTTGTCTGTGCAAACAGATGCCCTTGTGAATTTTACAGGTACAGTTTTGAAGGCCTTTTTGTAAACTGGGCCTTGTAAAGCACTGAAGTAAGTGTGGAAAATTAACAATAAAATTAAATGTATTTAAAACTAAAAATTCCAACATGTAGATGAGGCCCCTGTGAAAAGATGACCCCTTCACAATGCTCTCTATGCAAAATGCAATGATGATTAGGGAGAGTTTAGTCTCTTGTGTTCAGTGCTGTGCTCTCTGTAGGTAGGTTCAGAACACATTGTGGGAATAAGGCACCTCGTGAACTTCTTCTTTAACAAGGTCTTCCTCAAAAGACCATGGGGGGAGAAAAGGAAATTGGATGGGTCCAGAGTCTGAGCTCCATTGATGGCTACGCTGGCTGGCAGTCAGGAACAGCTAATTTCATTAGAAAAGAAAAATAACCCTTTCAGAATGATTTGACTCCCCCTGCCTCCATGGTGGTCCTTGATTGGTTGTTACACTTACTTTGTATCTTGTTTCAAATCAGAGTGACCAGATGTCCCCAATTTACAGAGACAGTCCTTATTTTTGGGTCTTTTTCTTATATGGGATCCTACAACCCCCACCTCTGTCCCGATTTTTCATACTTCTTGTCTGGTCCCCCTATTTCAAATTTAGATGGCAAGTTCTGTCGGGCAGGGACCTTTTGTCCCTGTGTGTCTGTACAGTGCTTAGCACATCTGGGCCCTGATCCTGATTGGAATAAAAAGCTGAATCTCTAATGGTGTGTGATCTCCTGATTGGAGTTCTCAAAGACCTGATACGCTCCTGGCAGATGGGGAGTGGTAGGGGGCCACTCTACTATTTATACTCCATACCAAGCCACAAACATCAGATGCCTCTGCCAAGTCTCCATTACCTGTCCCTTCTCCCCAAGTGAAGACATGGTGGCCCAGACTTCACCTTGGGCTGTACAAGCCTGCCCAAAACCTGGGTCCATGCTCCCATTCCTAGCTCATGACAGTGAGGAATATGGGGCCCTAATCCCAGTTTGGGGCCTCTGGGTGTTAATATTTATATTATGGTAACTATTATGATGATGATGATGATAAGAAAGGTGAGACTGGACAGATGGGACAAGTAGTGGCACAGAAAGGCAGGGTTAGGGTATTAACTGATTTACAAGTAAGGTCCTGTGATAATGCTGACTTTAGTCTTATAGCTAAAAGGAAAAAATATTCTAGTTTGGGGTGGTGTGTGGTGTTTTTTTTGTTTTGTGTGTGTTTTTTTTTAAAATTTTTAGTGGTAAAGTCTCATTGACCACTGGTATGTATTCTGAAAAGTTTGAGTAAACAGAGCAGATCGTTTAAAATATTGAATATATCTAAAATATTTTGCAGTTTCACAAGCCCAATGACATCACAAAACATGATGAATTTTACTGACCTGTCTCACTGTTTTTGTGTTTATCCATATACTGCACAGCCGTTAGCATGGTGATATACAAGTGCTTTAGAAATGCTGATAGATTAGACACTGTTCTTATTGGCCTAAACAGGCAATTTTCCAGAGCAGAGTGTGAAATATTTAAGAAATTGCCATTCTATGAAAACTAGACATGATTCTTCATAATTGAAGCTGACAGAAAAATAAAGAGATGATGGATAATATATTATCCATCAGCCCTTGTGCTAGGTGAATCCTTTAACTGAGCAAAGCAAGGATACTTTGTGGCTTATACACATCGCGCACTCTCTGACTGCTTTCTACAACAATTTCAAAGTGACAAAATGAATATAAAGTCGTAGGGTTTGTTTTCTTCCCCCCACCCTCGCAAGGCCAGAAGGGACCACTGTGGTACTCCAGACTGGCCTCTGGCATCACACAGGCCATAGAATACAGAAATTACTGGATGAATAACTTTTGGTTGTGCTGGAGCATATCTTCTAAGGACATTTTGTTTTGATTTAAAGACTCCATGGAGATGCCTATACTTTGAGCTGTGGGTGTGATTTCCAGCTTGAGGCAGCACACTCATGCTACCTCTCATTAAGCCGGCATGCTGGGTCTTGGATGGTACATACCCAGGGTGGCTAGCATGTCCCGCCACTCCTGGCTATATACTATTTTTAGCACACTAGCTTAATGAGAGCTAGCATGATGTCTCCTTAGGCCGGGAATCACACCCCCAGCTCGAAGCACAGACATGGCTCAAATGATGGAGATTCCAGTATGTCTCTAGTGAAGTTGTTCCAGTGGTTAATTACCCTCCCTATAAAACTTGCACCTTAGTTCTAGTCTCAATTTGTCTAGCTTCAACTATCAGTTATAGGGTCCTGTGCCTTTTTCTGTTAAAGTGCCCTCTACTATCAGCAATCTTTCCCCCATGTAGGTACTTACAGGCTGTGATCAAATCACCTCTTAGCCTTCTCTTTGATAAGCTCAATTGATTGAGCTTCTTAAATCTCTCACTGAATGGTGTTGGTTTCCAGGTAGTGTTGGTGTGGTAAATGCCACTCATTCTCTTTAATCCAATAATCTAGTGACCCCTCCATCTCTTTTATCTAAACTGTGTCTTCAGTTACTTGTACAAAAGAAGAAAAAATGTTTTTTAAAAAGGGAAATACCCCAAATAAGAGCTTGTTTAGGAAACCAATTGGGGTGACTAACTGGCAACAGTGCAGTGGCAAATCACGTACTTTATAAAAGCCAAGGTCTTAAAAACAAGGAAGTAAAGTGATTAGGACATTTTGTGCTGCCTGTATAAATAACATATACATATTATTCACACCAAGTGAAAAGAAATGTGCGTTAAACTACAACAGAACAACTCTGACCGTGAAAATGTGATTCTTTCATCAGTAAACTCAAAACATTAATCCTACACAAAGCCCTTCTGGAAAAAGAAACACGTTATAGGCCAGATTGCAGCTTTAAGCATTGCCCTGGATATAGGGGCAGTGCTTGGGTGGGTAGCCCCAGGAAGAGCCCTGGGGAGTAACTGTGACTCAGTCACAACTCCTATGCTCCCCTCCTTCTCCCAATGAAGGAGAATTGGGAGGTATAGTGCAGCTTGCTTGCTTGCTTCTCCTGTGCCTGGTCAGCTCTTGCAGCACACCCATGTATGTATGGAAAGCTCAGCAGGGGACCGGGGAATGGTGGGGACAGGAAAGAGTTCCACTTCCTCCTAATCCACTTGGTCACAAGAAATGGATTTTTGGCCATTCAGCTTCTGCTTGTACCCTCCACGCTGCATCCTAGCTATGATGCAAGCTACTGTCCTGTTGCCATACAGGGGCAGTATATGTTTGTGTAGGGGAGGTTACTTCCCCGATAGTGCATTAGGGGCCAAAAAACAACACTGTGTGTGTTACCCATTAATGACACATACTGATCAGCCTCGAACGCAGGTGCACTTACATTCATAATTTTATTACAAGTTGACACTTATTCTTCTCTTTATTAAATTACAGTTCATTAAAAAAGCAATTGTAAATATTCTACTAAAAAAAACCTGTCAGTTGATAAACACATTGAATTGATAATGTTTCCCATTTAACTACATCCTTTAAAAGAAAATACTTAGATCCTGAAATCAAAATAGCCAGAATAATACATGTAAATGAACTGCATGCATCAGACACATTGCTGTTATGATGGAATATCTTTCTTTGTACTTTACACAACACACATCATTTAAATAATGCTTATGGAAGTTGATTTTTCAGCTAGTATACATAATCGTAGCTACACCAAACTACAGAAATTTAGGGTCTGGCCCTTTGTTTCCTTAACTATCAATTTCCTTGCTTTTAAGTGCTTAGGTTTTGTACATGATATAGATAACTACATTGGTTTCAACTGTAACTGTTTAAGGGATGCTTTTTCTTATTTCTGGAATATACATACATATAATAGATATATAGGTGGAAAGCAATAAAGGTCTAATGGTAGGCAATAATAGTGAGCAGCAAATAGGGTCTGAACTGGCACTGTGGCATGACACCCAAAAAATGTGTCTGTGAATTTTAGTCTTTGAATGGGATTTGTTTGAGCGCACAGAAGCAGAACCTCATGGAGCCAGTGAGGTAGAATATTTCCTCTTGGTACAGCTCTGTTAAGACTGCCAATCTGTGCACTGCAGTGGCAGAAAGAGAGAGGAATCTTGAAGGGTAGTTAAAGAACAAAAATTATAAGAGCTGGAGGGACTGTTCTATGAGGGAAAGATCAAAAGCATTAAATATGTAGAGTTTGGCTAAATGATGACTAAGGGGGAAATGTGAAAACTACCTACAGCTTTTTGAAGGATATAAATCCTAGAGCTGAGCAAACAGTGGGGGAAAACAGTCTGTGAATTTGAAAGGGATTTTCAACTCAACTGTGTTTGCAACCCTTTTATGATCATGTTCTGCTAAGGTTTGTGCACTGAAGCCTTACTGAATTAATTCTCACGAGGTGTGTTTTTTAGCTCAGATGCTTGAAATATGTGCAAAAGTGAACTTTTAAATGTAGATTCAGTTTTAAAGTTTGCATTGTATTTAGTTACATAAGTCACCTAACTGGGTCTAGGTTAGTTTAATGAGTCACATGGTGAAAGAAATAACAAAGCACAAATTACTGCTATGATAGTTAAATATACAATTTGAAAATTGTGCTCTTGGTTAGTTGCATGTGTGGTGTGGTATTGGTTTTGTTGCTGGATTAAATGACTTGTGTAATTGACCACCACAGCATGAGTCGCAATTATTTGCAGTCAAATTTTTACAAACCATCCAAAACCAAGAATGACTGAAGAAATTCACTAATAATTTAGCATAACAAATAAAGAGGTGGTGGCAGTCTGTTCTGTTGCTGATAGGTTGTTTTTAATGTGTGATTTGTATATTAATCTGTTACATTTATAGACTATATTATTTTTAACCATTGTCAAAGTGACTAGAACCTAGACCAAGCACTTTCTATATATAATGATATTGCTAGAGATGGTATATGAGAGGGTGTGTGTGTATGTAAAATAAATGGGACACCTTCACAATCTGTTCGTGGACAACTCACAAAACAATATAGGAGAAATTATTTGTCACATTATTCTTTTAGCTTTAACTATCACCAAGCACACACAACAGTTGTTTATGGGCCAAAAAGCTAAAACTTACAGAATTGGGGTAAACTTTAAGAGAAGGAAAATTCAGGCTGAATACTAGGAAAATTTCTTTTTTTTTTTTTGTGGTGGAAAAATATCCCAGTAGAAGCCCCATTGTCAATTTAAAATTAAATTGGACAAAACATTAGAAAACTAGTTATAGTCCATCTGACACTTACCCAGTACAGCCCTGGGCCCTATATGATCTGATAGGTTGTTTCCATCTCTAACTTCAGTGACACTATGAATTTATAAGTATTTGTATAGAAGTTTGTGTATTTCCCAGTTAATATAGGATTAATGTGTGCTGTCCAGTGAGTGACAGAAATACACACTGAGCCGTGTACATGCACATTTCAAGAAAATGCATCTCTGGAGCTGTACAGTGTGTGTATCACACACACATACACAGAAACTACAGGCTTTGACCTATGCAAACACACACCAAATTATAGCCTCCTATAAACAAATTAGCGTGCTTTAAAAGGTGAAAAGCACTATAAAATTGTCTCCTCTGTTGTTTATAGTGTGAGTGAAGGATGCCTACATTGCAGAGGAGCTCACATTCCTCTCTCTCCCTCTTGAAATGGACGTGTGTTCCGTCCATTTCACCATTGTTCCCGCCAGCCCGGTCCCAGCAGGGGTTCCCTAATTAGCAATCTCTTCATTTCCAATCAAAGCACAAAGCGGCCCCAAAAGCCTCTCTTTATGAGGGAGCTGAGCAGCGGCTAGGGAGGTGGAGTGGGATAATTGCCTTCGCCATTGGCAGCGGTAAGCAGCCTGGCTAATTCATTATTGTAATAACTTTGCTTGTCCTTGGGGAGGGGGGCGGTTAGGGTGGAGAGGACTGAGCCTGGCAGTGCTAGCTGAGGACAGAAGGAAAGGGAAGTCCAGCCAGGGTTCAGGTAGGATGGAAACAATTGGCTGGGAAGAGGAGACTATACTGGATGAGGTTTGTCCTCCAGCTCCTTAAGTAATCTCAGGAATTCATTAATTTGTGGTATGATGGTCAGTGTTCACTGAGATGCAATGTTAACAGAATGCCTATAGCCTCTCCTTTGTACAGGGCCGGTGCAAGGATATTTTGCACCTTAGGCGAAACTTCCACCTTGTGCTCCCTCCTCCCCCCCTCCCCTGGAGCATCGCTTATTATAAACTTTCAAAACACTTTCAAAAATACACTCTTTTATAGTTACATATACGTCCGTCCTTCGTTCTTTCATATCAAAATCTACTACATTTTATTCTTTTAGAATATCCAATTATTGTTAATAAAATTAGAATGGTGGATACTTCATCATAAACTGACAATATCAATATGACAGATTTCAACAACCTACACATGTGTATTCACACACAAACATACACACACACAATTGACACAAAATATTAGTGAAATGATGGAGCAGCATTTGCAAGAGTCTTAATCTGAAACAACTCAACAAAAATTGTTAGCCTCAGTCGACAACCTCTCAGTTGTAAACTTAGCATTATAAACAGCCTATCAGAATGGATAACGGCTGCGTGCGACGAGAAAAATGACATCATTGCCACTTTGTACCGTAGTGAAGCAGTACGCTTGTGCCCACAACGCAGAGCTGGCGTAGGCTATAGCTGTAATGTACGACAGAGCAAGTTAAAATGCACGTTCAACGATGTTTCTCTTTCCTTATTCATTTGTTTTCCAGCAATAGTGTAAAAGAAAATTTTTGGGCATCACTTTTCGGTGCCCCCAAATCTTGACGCCCTAGGCGGCCGCCTCACTCACCTAATGGTTACACCGGCCGTGCCTTTGTAACATTTACAGAGACCACCACCCTAAAAAGTATACAGTGTAAGCAGGGTCAGGATACTGGGGAGCCCAGTTATAATGGGAGAAGGATGGGGGAATGCCTCTGAGCTCTCATAGGAACCTCAGGTGTTTGAGACAGAACTAGAATGGCTGACCTTCCCGCCACTGGCAGTTTGTGACCCTAACCTAATCATGAGACTAAGTCTCTTCTCATGTCAGGAAATCATCCTCCATTCTTCTCTAATGGACACTGGCTGGATGTGTGTTACACACAGAGATGTAGTAGGGTGTGTTATGGTTTTTCTAAAGTGTCTTTCACCATCGTGTCTGTGGTGCCTCCTGAGGGTCACAACTTTGTCTTCAGTGGAGCTGTGCCAACTGGTAGTATATACTGAGGGTCTGGCTCAGCGTTCAAAAAGCAAGCATCAGGGACATGAACTCCAGGAGTGCTAAAGCCAGCCACATGCTGCAGGAGGCACTGTAGGCAATAGTGAAGAAGTGGGTGTGGTGGGGAGCTGCTTTCTGTTGCATGAAGGACTTACCCTCATGTGCACTACTGCACAGTCAGTTGGGGTTGGGTTTTTGACTTCCTAATGAAGTCTTAATTAGTGGTCTCTATTGTAAACAGGACACTAAGGTTATGGGTCAGTGGCTTGAGCCGGTGTGGCAAATCCTGTCTTACCTAGGCCAGCAGTGTCCAATAGAAATTCAATGCTAGCCACACTTGTGGTTTGAATTTTTATTTTTCGCCACATTATAAAAAAAGGATTAAAAACATACTACACCTACGCACTAGCACCTGTCGCTATTACACGCAGCACACATACATCCACTGTCTTCTATGCTGTTGGCTCTCTCGCACTATATCCTAGCCACGTTAACAAGCTGTATATCAAAGCATGCAACCTGTCTTCCAGTACTGCTGTCTTCAACACCAATGCATTGCTTGTGCATTACCCACAATTCAATAGCCTATTTGCCACATGTGGCTAGTGGTGAATGTATTGGACACAGCTGCCCTAGGACTTCTGATCGTTCCTGTTTACTCTTCCTCTTCAGTGTGGGTGAGGCGGCCTCTCTGTGACAATGCCCAGCAATTGTGTTAGTAGCAAAGAATACACACTCTTTATTGCTTTTATGATTCCTCTTCCTACTCTCTCCCAGCTATTGTTGTTGTAGTACAGCAGTGTTTAGGGGTCCCGGAGGGGATTGGGGGCCCCATTGTGCTGGGCAATGTACAAATAAATAGTCCCTGCCCCAAAGCATGTACAATCTAAGTAGATAAACTATTGATTTGGGGAAGGGTGTCCTCTGGGTAGATTGGCCAAAAGTGCTGGCGAGTGAATAGACATTTGGCCAATACACCCAATAAACAGATTTTCATGCATTGATAGTCAGCCCAGTCCTGCACAAGTTGCTAAGTATGTTGCTTGTGGGATCAGTTGGCTGGGATATGGTAGGTTACACCATCTCTAACTTCTCTGCTTCTATTATGTACAATTAGCCTCTTTGAAGTTGCTTTGCTTGCAGTTCCCTCCTGTTAAAATCAAAGCAATGTCAGCTCAATGAGCCTGGCTTCTCTCAAGTAAAGAGCAAAGCTCCTCTACCTTGTATTGGGATAGGGTGGAGATGGTGCTTATGGCTGAGAGGAAAATATCTGCCTTTTGATTCCGTGACCAGTGCACTAGTCTTGTCAGCCTTATGCTGGCTGCCACCTAATGTAATATAGGTGACCTTGCTCAGGGAGTGAGAGGTTCTGGAGGTCCCTTGGGCATGTACAATGGGCTGAGCATGCTGTGCCATCTCCAGACTTCCCAGTACTTCTTGCTCAGTACCATGCAACCTGCAACTCCCATCCATCTAAGGATTGTTACAGCTACTAGTTTCCTATGCCCTCACACTCTAGGTCTCAGGACTAAAGTGTGGACCCAAAAAGAAGACTACATTCCTGAAGGGCAGAAGCAGTGATGGGAGAATTGCATGGCTCTCAATACTTAACTTATTCATGAACCACAGGAAGCTGAAGACAGGTTAACAGCATGTGTTGATGAGACAAGTCAATGTGGGTCCCAAATGAACTAGAAATGAAGTGTCTCCATTCCTGATTCTCCAGGATCTTCCAGCTTTCTGTTGTGTCCTATTCCTTCTTTAACTGAGATTGACTCTCTCAATCAGCCGGACCTTGAGAGCATGTGTGGTGACGCAGATGAGTGGATAAGCATTCTCTTGTGGTTCGAGCAAATGACTGGGAGTCAGGGTTCTTGGGTTTTGTTCTGCTACTGACTCTGTCTGACCTTGGACAAGTCAATTCCTTCTTTGTGCCTTTCTTTCTTTGTAAAATGGGGATAATCTTGATGCACCTCCCAGGAGGATTGAGGCTCCGTGACCATGAAGCTCTTTGGGATCCTTTTGGAAGATGAGTCAGTGGCAATGTAAGATACAGGAAGACATTCTGGTCAGAGCCCAGTTGGTGCAGCCTGACTGGATGCCAGGATGTGGGGAAAAACTGGCTGAGAAGTGATTAACAGAACCTGTTTGGGGTCCCACCACCTTACCCCCACTTCAATCTTAAAGCCTAAAATGTTGCATTGTAACAATTGCTTGTGAAGAGGCTGGAAATCATGGCAACAGGCAGGAAAGGGAATATTAATGATCCAATTTCCAGGTGGGTTCCACTCCAAGGCCTCGCCAGGCGATGTGCATTTTTAATCATAACAAAACAGAATGAGGAGTCATTCACAGTGGGGCAGCCCTGTGTCTGAAGCTGCAGAGTGTGATGTCATCTTACACCTCCTGCCTGCTGCATAAAGGAGAGTGTGCTCCCAGGGGCTGCTGTACAGGACCTGTGATGGAGCACTTTCCACAGGTGCCTGACCACTTCACACCGGCGCCATCCTATGACAGAAATGACACTAAAATCCAAACTGGACCATGTGAAACTGGATCTCTAATGGGAAAGGATCCCTGGGAAGAAACTTGGAAGAACCTCGAACCAGACTGAACCTCTGGGCAGAACCAGACGGTCCCTTGAATTAGAGGGGAACCTCAGACAGAGTAGCCAGGGCTGCAAATTGTACCTGATCTGAAATGTACAGAACCACGAAGCAGAACAAGCCCTCACCCAACAATCAGACAGCACCAAGAATTGTAAGTCCTCCCTCAACAATGAATAGAACAGAATCCGGAGTGAACCAGCCCTCAAATTCCATGTCTTTCAGGAGCCCTTTCATCATGCTGGAGACCCTTGCTGAGTTCTCTGCCAGACAAGGGACCACATGTTGCTGCCTTGATGGTGGTTACACCAGGCCTTCTCAGCTATGTCCACATAATTCCTGGAAAGTGGCTTCTCTGGTTTTCAGGGAGCACTAATTTTCAGTCTAACTGTCCTACCCAGCAGGAATCTGTCTCATGACCAGTTTGTTTGACCCTTTCATTCCTAGAGGGGCAAGAATACTGAGGGAGTGTAGGAGAGCCTTTAAGGTTCCTTTCCCCTTCCTTCAGGTAGCTGAGCACTACCACTCTCCTAGCCACAGAGGACTAGTGCTCTCTTTCCTTTGGAGCCCACTATCATGCGCCTAAGGCGTCCAGAGGGTGTTGCTATTGAGTGACGTTGGACATGCACTTCACAGGACTAAGTGCTTTCTGCTGGTGTTGTGGGGTCTGTGTGCCAGGCTAGGTCTTCCGAGATGCCCTTTACTTGCTGTTCCTACTGGGCTCCCTTTCTGCCATTCCACTGGTTTCCAAGTTCCTCGCTACATGCTCTTGCATGGGCGCACTGAGCACAAGCCCCTTTGTCTCTGGAGTTAAATAGCCAGTAAGCCTTGGCCACTGGGGAGAGAACTTAGGCCTTTCTGCTCCAAAAGTACAGGCCCTACCTCTGCAGTGAAAAAGGAATCTTCTTAGCTTTACCAGTGCAGGGTCTATGACATGCACTGAAACAGCAGCTGTCATTCCATCTAGCAGAGGGCAGTGGTTTCACTTCCCCACACATTGAACACCATTGTAGTTCAGAGGCTTTTCTAAAAGGGAACAACCCTCCCCTTCACAGGCAGGGAGGAGGGCTAATAGATTTGTGTGCACCCTTCATGTGGCATCTTTTGCTGAGTTTGTTACAAGGAGAAGAAAAGTGGAAAGGGTGGTTGGGTTTTGATGTCCCCATGCCTCCACTTATTAGAGAGTTGATCCCAGGGAAACAGCAGATGAGACAAGGTGGGAAGAGGTGAAGGTGATTTGGGGAGGTGAGGAGGGCTGCTCTTCTGGTCGTCATTCCACTAAGCCACAACATGGATGCTGTTAGTGAGCCTGGTCCCTTCTGACCCAGTCAGTCCCTTTTCTGTGGGCTGGGGGTTAGAATCCCCTGCTATTCTGCCTCCAGCACAAAATCTCTCTTTAGGAAAAGGAGGTCCCTAAAGAATCCTAGTATCTGCAAAAGCAGAGCCTAGCAAAGCCACATGCGCCTGCCATTGTGCCAGGGAAAATACCAGCAGCTTACAGAATTCTCTTTTTGCTTTTGAATAAATGTTCTAGCATTCACTGGAGAGCTGCTTCCACCTGAGCAGAAAGTGAATGTGCTGAAATGGCCGGGGCAAGTAGGTGCCCTGTCGTATACCCACTGCAGACGCTGCAGCTAGCATGAGGGATCTGGTTTGAGATGGGGGTTTATACGTGCTGTGTTCACACAGCGAGTCCACCCCTGAAAGGGGCATCTCTTCACATCCAAGGGACATTCTTCCTCCTACATAAAACATTTTTTGGTTTGAGGTGTTGAAAACCTAAATTGTCAAAGATTCATTTTGTGTGTGTGAAAGAGAGGTGTGGGGTAAGTATTATGAGGACAATCTTCCCCCTTTTTAACAGGTGGATGTGATGAGAGAGAATGAAATGAACTGTTTCGAGCCCATGTAGCTGCTAGCCAGATGCTGCCAGATGCGATTTTATGATCACTTTTTAAGCAAGATGGATACAGCTTGCTGAGTAGGCAAGCATTTGTAATTGTCATCCAGGCAAAACTATTTACAACAGCTGTGTATGTGCGTGTAGCGGGTATGCCTGTGTTTGTGCATGCTTGTGTATGCCTCTATTTCCATACTCTAGCCGCCTGCCTCTGATTTTAGGGCAGGTTTTATTCCCCAGCTGCCTCAGGGCTCCTCTTTTCTGATTGCATTAAAGTCTCTGTAATTCTCCCCTCATTAATGATTGGCATATTTTTACCTCTCACTAAAGAAGCTTGGAGGCAACTCCCGAGGGGCCCTGCCCTCCAAATGAAACAATTTCATCCTGCTCCAGAAATGCATTAAAAAAGGTTTGTCAGGATCTTATCGCTAGTTAGGGAAAGCTAATCAAATTACTTCTATTTATTAGCTGCTGTAGCAATGTGTCATTCCATCAAGTACAGGTAGTGGGACAGGCTGAGACTGGGCTGAGAGCTCCCCACAGCCAGTGAGCCTGCCTTTTACCTTACAGCACCTCCTGTTGAAAGAGCAGGGACTGGAGTAGCTGTGAGTTTTGCACACTCTGTGCTCCAGTTGCCCACCTTATGCTGCCTCTTGCTGTGCCTTGAGTGGCTGTGGGGAGCTCACAGCTAATGTTCCTGCCTCCTGCCTTACAGCACCTTCTGCTGGCCCTGGAGTAGTAGTGAGCTCCTATCGCTAGCGTTCTTTCCTCATACCTTAGAGTGCCCCCTATTGGGGGAACTGCAAGTGGAATGGATCTGCTGTACTGTTCTCTACAGCCCTTCCCCCATTACTATCCTCTTCCAGTAGTATCTGTGAACTCCATTATAACCAGTGCTTCTGCACTGTTCCCTTTGAGGCCAGTGGGTAACTTTGCACCTGACTGACCAGTTCGTGTTGCCACTGACAGTTGCTGATTCTAACTGCGATGTGGGCTATGGGATTTCGTTTTCATCTGCCATGTTAAACTCTGTGCTAGACCAGCCCTAGAGTCACTTATTTTGTAGTTTCTGGTCAAGATGTGCCCAGTGTGGGGGAGATGTGGGCGAGGTTGAGACGGTAGGATTTCCAGGCTTGAAAGCGGACCTGTGTGTAGTGTCCGGTCACTATAGGTGGAGGAAGGCGCTGGATCATCAACCTGCACCAGCCCCTGCCCAGCCCAGATTGCCTCCTACCTGCATCTTATGGGCAGGCAGGCTCTGCATTAGCAGCTGCAGCTCCTGTCCCAGTCCTGGAGCAGAGGGAGCCCAACTGAATGTGAGGAGGGTGGATCCAGTGATGGGAGAGAGGAAGGAGCAGTGAGCAATGAGGAGAGAAGGGAGAGGAGGAAGGGCCTTCCAGGAAGAAGTGGAGCAGGGGGGCAGGGTGAGATTCCTGCGCTCCTGCTGTAGTGTCCAGTTTTCAGACACTAGAAAATTGTCAACACTATGAGGTGGGTTGACAGAGCTGTAGGGTGGAGAAGAGCAAGGAGCAATGCAGGTCAGGACTGAGGGGTTTTGACAGAGCTGAGTGAACAGGAATAGCAGAGGATACCATTTTGCCAACCGCTAGCATTCAAACCCCAAGCGTTAGGCCTCGAAATATCACGAGTGGTGTAAAACTCATGAGATAGTCTTCTGCCTTTTTGCACCATTAGGTATCACATTTTCAAGTTTTTCTCTGCAACCAGAAAGTCTAGAAATTATTTTAAAGTATTAAAGCAGATAATCTTGCATAATTGCCTGAGTCCTGGAGCTGGCATCGTAAGAAACCCTTCAAGTATTGCTAGGCTTATGGTAATATCACAAGAATTGTCCACATGGAGGATGACAGATTGGTAGAACAGGAGAGATGAACAGAAACTTTTAAATGAAAGAATTCAGACTCCTACATATGCCTCACATGTTGTACACTTATTTCTCTCTCTGTGATATGCACACACTCAGTACACTTCCACTTGTCACCAAATAGGTACACAGGTACATTCTTGCATGCAAATACTCCCTCATCCCAGTGAGAGTGCACATGTGCATTTTGGGTGTATATGTATATCTCTACATACACCCCATGCACGTGGGTTAAAACTTCACAAGAGAGTATGAATCCAAGTTTTGTATTTTCTTGATCTTGAAACTGGGTCCATTCTTTTGCAACACACTTTACTGAGCAGTGCAAATGTTTTGAGCAAGCAGGATAATTTTCAAGTGAAAATGGGCCCATTTCCTTTTAAAAATGGCCTTGCTTTAAAAAATAAACATGAAGACAGCCATTTTGCTGAAATGTTTGTATGAATATAGTGGTGTAGAATTCATGGTGGTAATTTTGAATGGAAAAATTCACCATTTCATTTCAATTTCACATGCCCAAAATGCTGAAATGGTAAAAAAATAAATACAAAACTTTCTGAAATGAAAACTGCATTTCACAACACTAGTAATACAGACACACTCTTCCTCCCCCCGACCCTGCACTCTCTTTGCCACTTGTGTGTGGTCATAGATGTTACTCTCACATGCGCACACACACAGGTTTCCTGTCTGAGTGCACTGAAGTTAAAAACCTTCCAGTGCCCTGGCATTGTGGACCTTGAGGTTTGTGGCACGTGTAGATGACCAGCTATTATAACTCAGGTTGAGTTCACTAAATGGTCTTATGAGTTGACCCTGAAGTGCTGCCAGTCATCCGGGACCGCCGGGTGCCATTTAACAGGATTAGTGAGGGCTTTTTCCACATCAGCCCATGCAGTAAGCCACGTTGCGGCATCCTCGTTATCCGGTGCAGTTCAAAAGGCAGCCTGGAGTGGTCCATCACGCCCCACAAAAGGCCGCATCGATTGGTCTGTCGAAGCATTTCCTGCGGTCCTTTATATCTCTCTGGCTCGTCGTCCATAATGAAGAGACTAAGCACTGGGTGAGTCCCAGACTCCCAGCTGCTGGGATTTCTTCATTTTATCAGGATTTTAATTAGACACGTCCGAGAGGGCAGCATGTGTGAGCGGGAGTGTTATCAAGCAGGCCACATCTTTAATTACTGTTTCCTGACAGATAACAAGGTGGGGGTGGGCACAGGTGAAGGGGGAGGCATGAAAAGGACAGCAACTCCCAGAGTATCTGCTCAGCAAAGGAGAAGGCTTTTCTCTCAAATCCTGGGGAAATCCTGCCACACTTGCCATGCAGCTTGCCCACTGCCTGGGATGAGGGAGCTGCAGTCTGGCTCCATTCTGAAGGGCTGTCTGGCTTGGCAGATGGGCATGGATGATAAGTGGTGGAGGGTCAGGGCACTCAGAAGGAAAAGTACAAGTTAGATTGGAGGGAAATACAGAAATCTTCCTGGCTCACTGCGCAATAGCAGTTATAACAGTGGCAGGGCCCTTTTTTTCTGACTTAATGGTTGACTACGTTCCCTCCCTGCCTTGGATGACTGCTGGCTCCTCATTCACTTTAGGATTTGATGCAAAATCACTTTCCTTGGTTTTGAGTGTCAGAGTCCTGTGGCACCTTAAAAACTAACTAAAGTATTAGAGCATAAGCTTTCGTGGGCTAATACCCACTTCGTCGGATGCATGCAGTAGAAGTATCCAGGGGCAGGTATAAATAGGTAGGCAAGAACCAGGTTAAAGATAACAGGGTGGGTCCAATGAGGCTGAACAAGCTGTATTCTCTAATCAGGGAGGGTGAGGTGTTCCTCTAGCAGCTGAACTGGAGGTGTGAACAGCGAGAGAAGAGAAACTGCTCTTGT